>JAQQAC010020895.1:9127093-9237321 GCA_029783875.1 Phataginus tricuspis | reverse complement strand
GAGAAAAAGGGATAGAAAGTGTCTTTGAAGAAATAATTGCTGAAAACGTTCCCACACTGGAGAAGGAAATGGTCTTGCAGTCTACGGAAGCCCACAGTTCTCCAAACACAAGGAACACAAGGAAGACAACACCAAGACACATAATAATTAAGATGGCAAAGGTCAAAGATAAAGACAGAGTATTAAAGGCAGCTAGACAGAGAAAAAAGATCACCTACAAAGGAAAACCCATCAGGCTATCATCAGAATTCTCAACAGAAACCTTACAGACCAGAAGAGAATGGCATGATATATTTAATGTAATGAAACAGAAGGGCCTCGAACCACGAATATTGTATCCAGCACGATTATCATTTAAATATGACGGAGGGATTAAACAATTTCCAGACAAACGAAAGTTGAAAGAGTTTGCGTCTCATAAACCACCACTACAGGATATCTTAAAACACACTGCTCTAGAGGGAAGCAACCCTGAGGCTAAAAAGATGTCACCAGAGAAAATAAAATCATAGCAAAGAAAGCACACCATCCAGATACTAACTAAAGGCAAAGAATAAAACACCTAATATATAAAGAAAGGAGGAGGAAGAATAGGAAGGGAGAGATAAAGAAACATCACATGGTGTTCACAATAACTTAACAAGAAAGTTAAGTTACATTCTTAGATAGTAAAGAAGCAACCCTTGAACCTTTGGTAACCATGAATCTAAGGCCAGCAATGGCAATAAGTACATATCTATCAATAATCACCCTAAATGTAAATGGACTGAATGCACCAATCAAAAGTAACAGAGTAATAGAGTGGATAAAAAAGCAAGACCCATCTATATGCTGCTTACAAGAGACTCACCTCAAACCCAAAGATATACACAGACTAAAAGTGAAGGGATGGAAAAAGATATTTCATGCAAACAACAAAGAGAAAAAAGCAGGTGTTGCAGTACTTGTATCAGACAAAATAGACTTCAAAACGAAGAAAGTAGCAAGAGATAAAGAAGGACATTACATAATGATAAAGGGGTCAGTCCAACAAGAAGATATAACCATTATAAACATATATGCACCCAACACAGGAACGCCAACATATGTGAAACGAATACTAACAGAATTGAAGGAGGAAATAGACAGCAATGCAATTATTTTAGGACACTTCAACACGCCACTCACTGCAAAGCACAGATCAACCAGACAGAAAATAAGTAAAGACACAGAGGCACTGAACAGCACACTAGAACAGATGGACCTAACAGATACCTACAGAACTCTGCACCCAAAAGCAACAGGATACACATTCTTCTCAAGTGCACATGGAACATTTTCCAGAATAGACCACATACTAGGCCACAAAAAGAACCTCAGTAATTTCAAAAATATTGAAATCCTACCAACCAACTTCTCAGATCACAAAGGTATAAAACTAGATATAAATTTTACAAAGAAATCAAAAAGACTCACAAATACATGGAGACTTAACAATATTCTCCTAATTAATCAATGTGTTAACGACAAATCAAAACAGAAATCAAAGAATATACGGAGACTAATGACAACAACAACACAAAGCCACAACTTCTGTGGGACGCAGCAAAGGCAGTTCTAAGAGGAAAGTATATTGCAATCCAGGCCTATTTAAAGAACGAAGAGCATTCCCAAATGAACAGTCTAAAGACACAATTATTGAAATTGGAAAAAGAACAAATGAGGCCCAAAGTCACCAGAAGGAGGGACATAATAAAGATCAGAGAAAAAATAAATAAAATTGAGAAGAATAAAACAATAGAAAAAATCAATGAAACCAAGAGCTGATTTTTTGAAAAAATAAACAAAATAGATGAACCCCTAGCCAGACTCATTAAGAGAAAAAGAGAATCTACACACATAAACAGAATCACAAATGAGAAAGGAAAAATAACGACAGACCCCACAGAAATACAAAGAATTATAAGAGAATATTATGAGCATCGGTATGTCAACAAGCTGCAAAACCTAGAGGAAATGGACAACTTCTTAGAAAAATACAACCTCCCAAGACTCACCAAACAAGAAACAGAAAATCTAAACAGACCAATCACCAGCAACGAAATTGAATCGGTAATCAAAAAACTACCCAAGAACAAAACCCTCGGAACTGATGGATTCACCTCTGAACTCTACCAGACATATAGAGAAGAAATATCACCCATTCTCCTTAAAGTTTTCCACAAAATAGAAGAGGATGGAATACTTCCAAACTCTTTCTATGAAGCCAGCATCACTCTAATACCAAAACAAGGCAAAGACCTCACCAAAAAAGAAAATTACAGATCAATATCCCTGATGAACGTAGATGCAAAAATACTCAACAAAATATTAGCAAACCGAATTCAAAAATACATCAAGAGGATCATACACCATGATCAAGTGGGATTCATCCCAGGGATGCAAGGATGGTACAACATTCGAAAATCCATCAACATCATCCATCACATCAACAAAAAGAAAAACAAAAACCACATGATCATCTCCATAGATGATGAAAAAGCATTTGACAAAATTCAACATCCATTCATGATTAAAACTCTCAACAAAATGGGTATACACGGCAAGTACCTCAACATCATAAAGGCTATGTATGACAAACCCACAGCTAACATCATACTTAACAGCGAGAAGCTGAAAGCTTTTCATCTAAGATCGGGAACAAGACAGGGGTGCCCACTCTCTCCACTGGTATTTAACATAGTACTGGAGGTCCTAGCCACGGCAATCAGACAAAACAAAGATATACAAGGCATCCAGATTGGTAAAGAAGAAGTCAAATTGTCACTATTTGCAGATGACATGATACTGTACATTAAAAACCCTAAAGACTCCACTCCAAAACTACTAGAACTAATATCTGAATTCAGCAAAGTTGCAGGATACAAAATTAACACACAGAAATCTGTTGCTTTCCTATACACTAATGATGAACTAACAGAAAGAGAAATCAGAAAAACAATTCCATTCACAATTGCATCAAAAAGAATAAAATACCTAGGAATAAACCTAACGAAGGAAGTGAAAGACCTGTACTCTGAAAACTACAAGACACTCCTAGGAGAAATTAAAGAGGACAATAACAAATGGAAATGCATCCCATGCTCTTGGCTAGGAATAATAAATATTGTCAAAATGGCTATACTACCTAAAGCAATCTACAGATTCAACGCAATCCCTATCAAACTACCAACAGCTTTCTTCAATGAACTGGAATAAATAACTCTAAAATTCATATGGAACCAGAAAAGACCCGAATAGCCAAAGCAATTCTGAGAAGGAGGAATTAAACAGGGGGAATTACACTCCCTGACTTCCAACTCTACTACAAAGCCACAGTAATCAAGACAATTTGGTACTGGCACAAAAACAGACCCACAGACCAGTGGAACAGACTAGTAAATCCAAACATTAACCCAAACATTTACAGTCAATTAATATTTGATAAAGGAGCCTTGGATATACAATGGAGAGATGACAGCCTCTTCATCAGCTGGTGTTGGAAAAACTGGACAGCTACATGTAAGAGAATGAAACTGGACTACTGTCTAGCCCTATACACAAAGGTAAACTCAAGGTGGATCAAAGACCTGAATGTAAATCATGAAACTATAAAACTCTTAGAAAAAAACATAGGCAAAATTCTCTTGGACATAAGCATGAGCGACTTCTTCATGAACATATCTCCCCAGGCAAGGGAAACAAAAGCAAAAATGAACAAGTGGGACTATATCAAGCTGAAAAGCTTCTGTACAGCAAAGGACACCATCAGTAGAACAAAAAGACATCCTACAGTATGGGAAAATATATTCATAAATGATGCATCTGATAAGGGGTTGACATCCAAAATATACAAAGAACTCATGCACCTTAACAAACAAAAAGCAAATAATCCAATTTAGAAATGGGCAGAGGACATGAATAGACAATTCTCTAAAGAAGAAATTCAGATGGCCAACAGGCACATGAAAAGATGCTCCACATCGCTGGTCATCAGAGAAATGCAGATTAAAACCACAATGAGATATCACCTCACACCAGTGAGGATGGCCAACATCCAAAACACAAACAACAACAAATGTTGGCGAGGATGTGGAGAGAGGGGAACCCTCCTACATTGCTGGTGGGAATGCAAATTAGTTCAACCATTGTGGAAAGCAGTATGAGGTTCCTCAAAAAACTCAAAATAGAAATACCATTTGACCCAAGAATCCCACTTCTAGGAATTTACCCTAAGAACGCACCAGCCCAGTTTCCAAAAGACAGATGCACCCCTATGTTTACTGCAGCACTATTTACAATAGCCAAGAAATGGAAGCAACCTAAGTATCCATCAGTAGATGAATCGATAAAGAGGTGGTACATATACACAATGGAATATTATTCAGCCATAAGAAGAAAACAAATCCTACCATCTGCAACAACATGGATGGAGCTAGAGGGTATTATGTTCAGTGAAATAAGCCAAGCCGAAATAGACAAGTATCAAATGATTTCTCTCATATGTGGAGTATAAGAACGAAGAAAAAAACTGAAGGAACAAAACAGCAGCAGACTCACAGAACCCAAGAATGGACTAATAGTTACCAAAGGGAAAGGGACTGAGGAAGATGGGTGGGAAGGGAGGGATAAGAGGGAAAAAGGGGCATTACAATTAGCAGATGTAATGTTGGGGGGGGCACGGGGAGGGCTGTACAACTCAGAGAAGACAAGTAGTGACTCTACAGCATCTCACTATGCTGATGGACAGTGACTGTAATGGGGTTGGTGGGTGGACCTGATGAAGGGGGTAGTTTAATTACCATAATATTGCACATGTAATTGTAGGTTAATGATATAAATAAATAATAAATAAATGAATGAATGAATGAATGAATAATAAATATATAGATAGATAGATAAGTGAATGAATAAATAGATAGATAGATAGATAGATAGATAGATAGATAGATAGATAATAAATAAAAAATAAAATAAAATAAAATATCTGAGACTTTGCCAATATCATATAAATAGTTTATACAAACTGTTGCTCTCCTACTGACAATGTAACTATGGTCCTAACTGTATGGAGTTTTAAAAATCTAATAGCTTCTCTCTTCAGCATAAGCCCTTTTAATAGCAAACCTTATCTCCTTTTTCAAAAGCTATTAGCCTGTCAGAGGCACTAGAAACAGCTCATATTCCCAAAAAGGCTTCCCCAAGGTCACCTCCTTTCAAAAACCTCTCTCCAAGTCAGGAATTTTTCTGGTCTGGAGTTGATAAACCAGAAGGTGTCAGGGAGAGTGTGTTCCTCTCTATTGACCTTTAGAAAGCCCCTGCCATTTGGGAAATTAGTGTTCAGAATCCAGAATTCTCAAGAGTAACTTTAAAAAACTTCAGAATTCTCAAATGATGTTTGCAGTTGAGGCGCATCACATCCCACTTGTCCACAACCACCACCAATACCACCACTGCTACAAACACTACATCCCTTCACCCTTGGAATGTATCTCAGGGTGCCTCTGGAACCTCAGTGATGGCACATTCATGACTGCCTATTAAAAATCCTGGTGGTCCCTGACCCTTACTTAAACACCCAGCAGCTTTCTCAAGAGAATGGCTCTGAAATGTTTCCCTAAAAGGATTAATAATTGCCTAGTTAGGGATTTTTAAATAACCTAACTAAGGAAGAAACCAAAACAAGAGCCCTTAAACTCTCTTGATTGGGCTTCTAAGCAAGGCAAAGAGTTTAGAATCACCGTCCTCCCCCACCCCATCCAGGGCCCCAGAGGGATCTAACGTAAGGTTAAGAACTACATCTCCAAGCCTCATGGCTCTTCGTGTGGGTCTGCAGACTCTGACACAAACTTAACCAACATTTCCTCAAGCCTGAGAAAGAACTGGTCTGTGAAGCGGTGGTTAGGAATCCAGAAAAGCAGAAAAGATGCCCAATTAACAGGAATCCATGATCACCCAAATTCTAACCCTACTTCTCAAGAGAACTCTGCTCCATAGACCTGTGCCAACATTTAACAGACCTCTTCACGGTTTTCAAAAAGGTGATTCCAAGTCTGTCGTATTTGACCTAGGGGCTCTGTTCTTTGAGCAATGTTTCCAAAGCATGGGACATCACTTGCTAACCAGATAACTTTAGTGAATGGATGACAGTATTAAGTTAAGTGGATTAACATATAAATCCCTCTGTCAAGAATGGGGATGGTCTCTACACTGCCCACATATCTTTAATACCTGGTTAATATTTGCTACTACCTCCATTTAACAAAGGCAAGGTAAGTCCAGGATCAAAGCCACTGACACATAACAGGATCTAGTTAAAATTTAATTACACTGCTTTGTTGCACTGTGTTTAAAGTTATTTTCTCCTCATGCAAGTGATACATTCCACTTAAGCAGAGGTATGTTTCATCTTTAAAATTTTAAGATAAAAAAACTGTTTTCTTTTTTATTAACTAAACAGAAGAGATAAAACACAGATCGAGGTAAAATCAAGAATCTATCTCAATGACTAAAATTTAGGCAAGTCTCCTCTTGTTCTAAAAAAAGCTTGGAAAGCTCCATACTGTGTGAGGAATTGAAATTTTGTCCCTTAAATGTGCAAGATAAATACTTCTGCATGAGTAATCACTCTATTTGACCTTCTAATAATTTAGAAGGAGCAAGTGACCCTAATCCATATAATTTCCTGCCATTACACAGACTTCCTCCTATTACTGCTGGCCCCAGCACCAACTTACCATCTACTGTATGCCTGAGAGAGGAGGGATACCACCATGATACTTACAGAAAGCAACTCTTTCCAACTAATCAAAAGCTCTATGTTGTTGCTTGTTACAAACTTCAAACCTTGTACAATTTTCAAATACTCATTCTTCATAAAATCACTCATTGGGTAACTATGAAAGACACACCATCAACATGGTGTAGAAAGAACACTGGGCTAAGTCTAAAAGCAGGAGTTCTGGTCCCAGGTTTACTTCTAACTTGGTTATTTCTATAAATTTACCTCATTTCTTTGTAAAATCATTTGAAAGAGGAGGAAATAAGCCAGTTCTTTTTAGATTCTTATGGACTAGATTCTGTAAGACTTCTTAAGTTGCCAGCCTAGATATAGCCAAAGGTTAAAGAGCAAGCAGCACACCAGTTTGACAGGAAGAAACAATTCCACTCCTCACTCCGTATCAAAATTAATCTTGCTCCCAACCTGCTCAACTGTCTGAGAAAATTTAAAGGAGACCCAAGACATGCCGTCTCCCTTCACAGAGGTTATGAACTTCCCGTTCTGAATGCAGGCAAATGAAAATGACTAAAGAAAGAAAGCCTGCAAAGGAGACCTGAGCCGAGCTGCACTGAACTCAAGGCCCTTCAATGATGGGGACCCTGGGGCTGAACACCACTCTGTCTGTCCTCGAGCAGCTCTGCAGTCAAGACTAGAGGTTGACGTATTGCCAACAATAGTCTGGGACTTAAGGGCCCATTCAGTGTTTCTCGATGTGGCTCTCACATGAACTAGCTATGTGTATGAAGCCACTTAATACCTCTGGTTTCAGAGTTCTTCATTTAAAATTTTAAGACAGCAAACTAGATCTAAGACTGTGTAATTATACTCTAAGATGGCCATAGTCATATGGGGTCAAAAAATTTTTTTCAGCAGCATTATTTTTAAAACACAAATCAGAGTTTAAAAATTACTTTGTCCGGATAAAGAACTGATCTGGATTCGATTAAAGATGGCAGCGTGAGAGGTAAGACACAGGCTTCTGCCTAAAACCACATATAATACGAAAATATAATTAATACAACTAATCCTGAAAGAGCAACAGGAAAGAGGACTGCGCCACACTGCATACACCTGGAGAAAAAAGCAGACCTCACAGAACAGGGGAACATAACCAAAGCTGTGGCCCGGTGGGACTCAAGCCCTTCCCCCACCCCAGCTCACTGGTGGGAGGAAGAGAAACCAAGCAGGGAGGGAGTGGAGGCCAGGGACTGCTGAATACCTAACTCCAGAGATATGCTCTGGGAGCACAAACCTACATTTCATGGTGCTTGCATGATTATGTGATTACAGGGTTGGAAAGGTAAGACATGCAGAATTCCTGGAGACACTGAGATTCCAGCTGCTTGTGGAAAGCAGGGATCCATATCCAGCAGCTCTCAGACAAAAGAAAGGCAGGCAGTCTGAGAAACTTCCTAAGGAAGCCCTTAGCAAGACGGCTGCTAAAGGGGCAAGGATTGCACAGAGCTTACTGCTCAGGAGAGAGGACAGGTAGACAAAATTGTCCGGGTGCACTCTGCACAGCAAGTTGGGAGCTTTGCCATATAGACTCTCATATTTAAGGAGGAAAAAGAAATCTTCCTCCTTGGACGATCTTCAGGTACTCCAGCTCTCTGGCTGGCTACACAGCTCCAAGGCCTTCTCCGTGATATGCAGCCTATTGCGACTTTCTCCTGGCCAGCCCCACCTGGGTCGCAAACTGGTAAACACTAACCTGGTATTAGGCCAGCCAGAGGGAAGATCCGTCAACAGCAACTAAAACGCAAACCATAGAGGCTTATACCTGTGTGCATGGCCCACTGATACAGGCAGTGGAAACATGCATAGCAACCGGGTAGCAGGAAACAGCTCTTTCCTACCCACCATGCACCAGTACCACTCCCCTGCAAGCCCCAACAATGCTTCAGGGATTGAGCAGCTCCAGGGAGTAGAAGTTCTGGGCACTAGAGGGTGCCATATACAAATATGAAAAGCCAAAGGAACCTGGTTCAGAGTAAAATTATTAATACCACTCCTGACAAAGATTTAAATGACATTGACCTCATGACTCTTCCTGAAGGGGAGTTCAAAATAAAAATCATTAACATGCCCACGGAAGTTCAGAAAGATATTCAAGAACTCAGGAATGAATTACGGTCGGAGATCCAATCATTGAAGAGCCCAATGGAGGGTATTAAAAGCAGATTGGATACAGGGGAGGAGACAATAAATGAAATAGAAACTAGACAAGAGGAATACAAAGAAGCTGAGGCACACAAGAAAAAAGGACCTCTAAGAATGAAAGAATATTGAGAGAACTGTCTGACCAATGTAAATGGAACAATATTTGCATTATAGGGGTACCAGAAGAAGAGAGAGAAAAAGGGATAGAAAGTGTCTTTGACGAGGTAATTGCTGAAAACTTCCCCAATCTGGGGAAGGAGATAGGCTCTCAGGCCATGGAGATGCACAGATCTCCCAACACAAGGGACCCAAGGAAGACAACACCAAGACATATAGAAATTAAAATGGCAAAGATCAAGGATAAAGACAGACTATTAAAATCAGCCAGAAAGAGAAATAAGATCACATACAAAGGAAAGTCCATTAGGCTATCATCAGACTTCTCAACAGAAACCTTACCGGCCAGAAGGGAATGACATGATGTATTTAATGCAATGAAGCAGAAGGGCCTTGAACCAAGAATACTTTATCTGACAAGATTATCATTTAAATTTGAAGGAGGGATTAAACAATTTCCAGATAAGCAAAAGCTGAGTGAATTTACCTCCCACAAACCATCTCTACAGTGTATTTTGAGGGACTGGTATAGATGGAAGTGTTCCTAAGGTTTAATAGCTGTCACCAGAGGTAATAAAACCACAGTAAAGAAAGTAGAACAGCTAATTTCTAAGCAAATGTAAAAATTAAAATAACTATCACCAAAGTAAATCAAGGGATAGAAAAGAGTACAGAATATGATACCTAATATGCAAAGAATGGAGGAGGAAGAAAAAAGAGGAAGGAAAAAAAAAAAGAACCTTTAGATTGTGTTTCTAATAGCATATTAAGTGAGTTAAGTTAGACTCTTAGATAGTAAAGAAGTTAACCTTGAACCTTTGGTAACCACGAATCGAAAGCTGACAATGCCAATAAGTACATACCTATCGATAATTACCCTAAATTTAAATGGGCTGAATGCACCAATCAAAAGACATAGAGTCACTGAATAAATAAAAAACAAGACCCATCTATATGCTGCCTACAAGAGACTCACTTTAAACCCAAAGATATACACAGACTAAAAGCGAAGGGATGGAAAAGGATATTCCATGCAACTAATAGGGAGAAAAAAGCAGGAGTTGCAGTACCTGTATCAGACAAAATAGACTTCAAAACAAAGAAAGTAACAAGAGACAAAGAAGGACATGACATAATGATAAAAGGTCAATCCAACAAGAAGATATAACCATTATAAATATCAATGTGCCCAACACAGGAGCACCTACATATGTGAAACAAACAGAATTAAAGGGGGAAATAGAATGCAATGCATTCATTCTAGGAGACTTCAACATTCCACTCACTCTGAAGGACAGATCAACCAGACAGAAAATAACTAAGGAGACAGAGGCACTGAACAACACAATATAACAGATGGACCTAACAGACATCTACAGAACTCTACACCCAAAAGCAGCAGAATACACATTCTCCTCAAGTGCACATGGAACATTTTCAAAAATAGATCATACACTAGGCCACAAACAGAGCCTCAGCAAATTCAAAAACATTGAAATTGTACCAACCAGTTTCTTAGACCACAAAGGTATGAAACTAGAAATAAGTTACGCAAAGAAAATAAAAAATACCACAAAGACATGGAGGCTTCACAACATGCTCCTAAATAACCAATGGATCAATGACCATATAAAAACAAAGATCAAGCAATATATGAAGAAAAATGACAATAATAATTCAACACCGCAAAATCTGTGGGAGCAACGAAGGCCATGTTAAGAGGGAACTATACTGCAATACAGGCCTACCTCAGAAAAGAAGAACATTCCTAATATGAACAGCCTAAACTCACAATTAATGAAACTAGAAAAAGAAGAATAAATGAGGTCCAAAGGCTGTAGAAGGAGGGACATAATAAAGATTAGAGCAGAAATAAATAAAATTGAGAAGAATAAAACAACAGAAAGGATCAACAAAAGCAGGAGCGGGTCCTTCGAGAAAATAAACAAAATAGATAAACCCCTAACCAGACTTACCAAGAAAAAAAGAGAGTCTACTCACATAAACAAAATCAGAAATGAGAAAGGAAAAATCACCATGGATACCACAGAAATACAAAGAATTATTAGAGAATACTATGAAAACTAATATGCTAACAAACAGGATAACCTAGAAGAAATGGACAACTTCCTAGAAAAATACAACCTTCCCAGGCTGACCCAGAAAGAAATGGAAAATCTGAAGAGACCAATTACCAGCAACAAAATTGAACTGGTAATCAAAAACCTACCTAAGAACAAAACGCCTGGAAGAGATGGCTTCACCGCTGAATTTTATCAAACATTTAGTGAAGACCTAATACCAATCCTCCTTAAAGTTTTCCAAAGAGTAGAAGAAGAGGGAATACTTCCAAACTCACTCTATGAGGCCAGCATCACTCTAATACCAAAACCAGGCAAAGACACCACAAAAAAAGAAAAATACAGACCAATATCCCTGATGATCATAGATGCAAAAATACTCAACAAAATATTAGCAAACCAAATTGAAAAACACATCAAAAGGATCATCCACCATGATCAAGTAGGATTTATTCCAGGGATGCAAGGATGGTACAACATTCGAAAATCCATCAACATCATCCACCACATCAACAAAAAGGACAAAAACCACATGATCATCTCCATAGATGCTGAAAAAGCATTTGACAAAATTCAACATCCATTCATGATAAAAACTCTCAACAAAATGGGTAGAGAGGGCAAGTACCTCAACATAATAAAGGCTATATATAACAAACCCACAGCCAACATTATACTTAACAGCGAGAAGCTGAAAGCTTTTCCTTTAAGATTGGGAACAAGACAAGTATGCCCAGTCTCCCCACTTCTATTCAACATAGTACTGGAGGTCCTAGCCACAGCAATCAGAACACAAAGAAATAAAAGGCATCCAGATTGGCAAGGAAGAAGTTAAACTGTCCCTGTTTGCAGATGACATTATATTGTACATAAAAAACCCTAAAGAATCTACTCCAAAACTACTACACTTAATATCTGAATTCAGCAAAGTTGCGGGATACAAAATTAATACACAGAAATCTGTGGCATTCCTATACACTAACAATGACTTAGCAGAGAGAGAAATCAGGGAAACAATTCCATTCACAGTTGCATCAAAAAGAATAAAATACCTAGGAATAAACCTAACCAAGGAAGTGAAAGACCTATACTCTGAAAACTACAAGACACTCAGGAGAGAAATTAAAGAAGATACCTATAAATGGAAACACATCCCGTGCTCATGGATAGGAAAAATTAATATTGTTAAAATGGCCATCCTGCCTAAAGCAATCTACAGATTCAATGCAATTCCTATCAAAATACCAACAGCATTTTTCAACGAACTAGAAAAAATCATTCTAAAATTCATATGGAACCACAAAGACCCCAAATAGCCAAAGCAATCCTGAGAAGGAAGAATAAAGCTGGGGGATTATGCTCCCCAACTTCAAGCTCTACTACAAAGCCATAGTACTCAAGACAATTTGGTACTGGCACAAGAACAGACCCATAGACCAATGGAACAGACTAGAGAGCCCTGATATAAACCCAACCATATATAGTCAATTAATATATGATAAAGGAGCCGTGGACATACAATGGGGAAATGACAACCTCTTCAACAGCTGGTGTTGGCAAAATTGGACAGTTACATGCAAGAGAATGAAACTGGATTATTGTTTAACCCCATACACAAAAGTAAACTCGAAATGGATCAAGGACCTAAATGTAAGTCATGAAACCATAAAACTCTTAGAAGACAGCATAGGCAAAAATCTCCTGAACATAAGCATGAGCGACTTCTTCCTGAAAGTATCTCCTCGAGCAAGGGAAACAAAAGCAAAAATGAACTCATGGGACTACATCAAACGAAAAAGTTTCTGTATGGCAAAGGACACCATCAACAGAAGAAAAAGGCGTCCTACAGTATGGGAGACTATATTTGTAAATGACATATCTGACAAGGGGTTAACATCCAAAATATATAAAGAACTTACACGCCTCTACACTCAAAAAGCAAATAACCCGATGAAAAAAATGGGCAGAGGATATGAAGAGACAATTCTCCAAAGAAGAAATTCAGATGGCCAACAGACACATGAAACGATGCTCCATATCACTAATCATCAGGGAAATGCAAATTAAAACCACAATGAGATATCAACTCATACCAGTAAGGATGGCCACCATCCAAAAGACTAAGAACAACAAATGCTGGTGAGGATGCGGAGAAAGGGGAACCCTCCTACACTGCTGGTGGGAATGTAAGCTAGTTCAACCATTATGGAAAGCAATATGGAGATTCCTCAAAAAACTAAAAATACAAATACCATTTGACCCAGGAATCCCACTCCTTGGAATTTACCCAAAGAATACAACTTCTCAGATTCAAAAAGACATATGCACCCCTATGTTTATTACTGCACTTTTTATAATAGCCAAGATATGGAAACAACCTAAGTGTCCACCAGTAGATGAATGGATAAACAAGATGTGGTACATATACACAATGGAATATTATTCAGCCGTAAGAAAGAAACAAATCCTACCATTTGCAACAACATGGATGGAGCTGGAGGATATTATGCTCAGTGAAACAAGCCAGGCGGAGAAAGACAAGTGCCAAATGATTTCCCTCATTTGTGGAGTATAACGACGAAGCGGCAGACTCACAGACTCCAAGGAAGAACTAGTGGTTACCAAAGGGAAGGGGTGTGGGAGGGCAGGTGGGGAGGGTGGGAGAAGGGGACTGAGGGGTATTTGTTTAGTACACATGGTGTGGGGGATCAAGGGGAAAACAGTGTAGCACAGAGAAGGCGAATAGTGAATCTGTGGCATCGTACTATACCCAAGGACAGTGACTGCATTGGGGTATGAGTGGGGACTTGATAATAAGGGTAAATGTAGTAACCATATTGTTTTTTCATGTGAAACCTTCATAAGAATGTATATCAATAACACCTTAATAAAAAAATAATAATAATAAATTACTTTGTCAGGTTTTAACACTACCTAAATATCTATTATTTGGCATAAAAGTTGATACTGTGAGAGGGGGTTGGAAAAGACCTAAGAAGAACCATCATGTTAAGACCTTCCAAGAGAGGGACAGGGGAGGCCCTCACTCTGTCACTGTCAATGTCTATGGTTCCAACTCCTCTCTGGCAGTTTGCCTCCTCCAGATGTGAAATTCAATTCTCAGTGCACTTAAATGCAAGAAAAAAAAATCAACAATATTTTAATCTTCTGACAGTCACTTACAGCTTACCTGCATGCACCAACACAAAGCCCCCTCGCTTCTCTTTATGAGACTGCTTTGTTTCGAACTCTTTGACTGTTATTTTAACAGCTGAAACCTGAGATGATCTGGACGGCTGCCCTTCTCCAGAACTCATCCCCTTCTCCATTGTCATTCTCCAAGATTACCATCTTCTATGGGGAAAAGTGCATACTTCTATCCAAAAGTAATTGCAGCAGAGAAGCTACCCTAAAGGAAAACAGACAAAGATGATATACATCTCTTTCCACTAATACACATATAACTTGTACAAATCCATGCAAAGATACCATTCAAAAAAACCTAATTCTAAAATTATTCAACTGGATAGTACAAAGAATATTAAAAGGTTAGAATTTAAATCTCACTGTCCATTGGCAGTTCCTGCTTGAAGTAATATAACCACAAAAACTGTTGTAAAAAGACTATACTGAGTCCAATGATATTTTATCTTTAATTTTAGCTACACTGAAGAAAACCTCAATATAACTTAAATATCACTTTCCAATCCCTCCACGCCAAATACTAATAATCTCCGGGACATTCTAGAATCAAAGGTAATGCTGGTATCATCACTGAGCCTTGCTTTGCAGCCTTGACTGCTGCTTACTTTTTCCCCTGATTTACTGAAATATAATTGACATATAACATTGTGTAAATTTAAGATGTAAAACATAATGATTTGGTACATACATATACCGTAAAATGATCACCACAATAAGATTACTTAACACATCCATCATCTCACATGATTACAATTTTTTGTGTCTCGTGAGAACATATAAGAACTATGGATTGCTGCTTACTTAAAGAAATGAAGCAACATATAGATTCACACCTGTTGTTGAAGAAACTCTTAAGAAAAACAGTTTAATCCCCCACAGTTCAGCTGTAAAACACAAATGCTAACAAATTATATGACAAAACCAAGAAATTAAAATAACAACACTTGTGCAAACAGTTGTTAATTTTCATGAAAACCATTATTTCTGGAATTCTCAGCAGATAAATAAGATATAAGATTTAATAAAACAAATTACAAGCAAATCTATGCCACAAAGTTTCTAATTTTTCTCATAAGCTCACAAGCTTCTAACAACCTTGGCTTAGTAATAATGATGGCAGAATACATTTCAGATTAGGGAAATATAGATCATTTAAAAATCAACACACAGAGATTTAAAGAAAATCTAAGAGTCAGGCAGTTGAAACTAAACACCTAGTTTCACACTGTTAGATAAATATCTACCTTATTCTAAACTGAGAAATGGCTGGGGGCGTAAGTTTTCCTTTTCCAATATAAAATATAAATAGTAACATAAAGAGCAACTTTGCTATCTAGTCCAAAAAAGCAGTGTTACTCAAAGCAGTGTTACTCAGCATTTGTTACGAGTTTGTAAGAGCTTATTATTTTATTAATGTATTAATTGCTTTATATGCATGTTTTAATAAACAATGCATAGTTTTCATAATTCTTTCCTATTCCTGTTTTATTTATAATTATATATTTGAAACAATTTTATCTGCTAAATATTATAAAAATTTAACCTTTTACTTTTATCTTTCATTCACAATTTATTTCAATTTTGTTTGAGGTTTTGAGTGGGGAGGGTTGCATTTTACAAAAGAAATAGTCAACAATGGATTGAAAAATTTTAAAACGTCATCTTTTACACCAGACATAGTCTGGGAAGCACTACAAAACATAGTATTCTAACTTTCTTTAATTCCTGGTTAAAAAGAGTCCATTTAATTTTTATTATATAACATTTCATTTAAAAGACAAATAGTTTTAAATCAAAAAATATATATATATGCTACTGCATTAAAATGTTTACATATATTTATGAATGTAGAAAAAACTGATTACAAAAGAGTACTGATGTTGATTAAATAAAAGTGAATTAAAATGGCTGTTTTTGTTTTGTTTTGTGGTAATGGCTGTCTTCCTAAAGATGAATTTTCTTCCAATGACTTCACAAGGAGCTGCCTCCTTTATCTTTATTTGACTTTAGTTACTTCTCTGAGATAGATTACTATTTATTCATGTGTCCATTGACAAAGTAGAAGTCAAATGATTACTGGCTCATCTGCCAACCTATCCAGGCTGTTATATGACCCAGCCAAGAAATGCGCTTGGGCCCACTATTCCCACAAATACAGGATGAGTGAAAACTCAAACTTTGGAATATTAAGAGATTCAGTTAAAGTGAAAACACATCCAAGCAGTGTGGGTTATTAAATATTAGGCTACTCTGACTCACTGTCATCAGATGCCTTTTCCCCAAAAATAAAAAATTAGAACATCTACATTTTATAATGAATAACATTTGATATAATAGGCATTTTATTGTATATGAGAGATCCAAACACACTGCTTTTCAAGCTTGTCTGAAAAAAATAAAATGTGGAAGATGAATTAATATGCCATTTCTTGAGCAATCTACTATCCCTGAAATTGAGACTCTCTGAAATTAATTTATTTAGCAAACCATGTCATCTCAATAAACTCCTCCAAAAATGCTGGCCCCAAAGTTCTGCTGGAATGGAAAAGGAACTCAAGAAGACAGGCTATCCAATGTAAAACTAGCCTCCAACTCCCAACGGTTACTGGAATATTTTTGATTCAATTAGAAATGAAGCAACTTTTATTCCAACATTTTTTTGTTTAACTCAGAACCCATTAGAGGTCTGACCTACCTAATAAATAAAAAGTTCCAACAAATGACAAAAAAAAAAAGACAATGAAAGGCAAATGGGCAATCCTAGTTTACAGAAAAATTATATAATAGTTTAAACAGATCAAAAGATGCTAACTCTCTGAGCCAGTAATCAATATAAAACTATACTCAAATACCATTTTTAATTTGGATTGGCAAACATCAGAAAAGTAAGGCAGCATCATGTTTTGAAGGTACACAGAAAAAGGAGCTCTCACATATTGCTAATGTCACAGAAAGTTGATTCAACAAGAGCAGTTTGGCAAAATAAATGCACACTGAAGGACCGTCTATAATAGCAAAGATATGAGCTAACAATATGTCTTGATGGAAGTGATTTTTTAAAAAAGCAGCCATTGGAAAAATTAGGATATTCTTGATATACAAATATGGAATAACCAATCTAGAAGATATTTTGGTAAGTAAAAAGGGCATAGTACAGATCTATACAGTACTTTATTTTGAGGGAAGGGAAAAAAATAATACAGCTAAATATATATATATGCAAAATACAAATCTAAAAGACTATGCCATAAAAAAACAGTATATTAATGGTCACCAGAAGATTTGGATGGCTGACAAAGGTGGGATAGAAATTCTACTGTTAACCATTTTGCACTTTTCAATTTTGAACCTGAATATATTACTTATAAAAAATTTTTTTTATTCATTTGTTCGTTTATGGGAACACAAAGTAACTGGCTAAGTCCAAGTTCCAAAATAGGGCAGGCCTATGAGATCCCACTTAAAAACTTCAGCATGACAGACCCATCCATAGACCAGTGGAACAGAATAGAGAGCCCAGATATAAATCCAAGCATATATGATCAATTAATATATGATAAAGGAGCCATAGATATACAATGGGGAAATGACAGCCTCTTCAACAGCTGGTGTTGGCAAAACTGGACAGCTTCATGTAAGAGAATGAAACTGGATTACTGTCTAACCCCATACACAAAAGTAAACTCAAAATGGATCAAAGACCTGAATGTAAGTCATGAAACCATAAAACTCTTAGAAAAAAACATAGGCAAAAATCTCTTGGACATAAACATGAGCGACTTCTCCATGAACATGTCTCCCAGGCAAGGGAAACAAAAGAAAAAATGAACGAATGGGACTATCAAACTAAAAAGTTTCTGTACTGCAAGGGATACCATTAGTAGAACAAAGATATCCTACAATATGGGAGAATATATTCATAAATGACATATCTGATAAGAGGTTGACATCCAAATTATATAAAGAGCTCATGCACCTCAACAAACAAAAAGCAAATAAGCCAATTAAAAAATGGGCAGAGGACATGAATAGACACTTCTCTAAAGAAGAAATTCAGATGGCCAAAAGGCACATGAAAAGATGCTCCACACCGCTAATCATCAGAGAAATGCAAATAAAACCACAATGAGATATCACCTCACACCAGTTAGGATGGCCGTCATCCAAAAGACAAACAACAACAAATGTTGGCGAAGATGTGGAAAAAGGGGAAGCCTCCTACACTGCTGGTGGGAATGTAAATTAGTACAACCATTGTGGAAAGTAGCATGGAGGTTCCTCAAAAAACTAAAAATAGAAATACCATTTGACCCAGGAATCCCACTTCTAGGAATTTACCCTAAGAATACAGCAGCCCAGTTTGTAAAAGACATGTTTATCGCAGCACTATTTACAATAGCCAAGAAATGGAAGCAACCTAAGTGTCCATCAGTAGATGAATAAAGATGTGGTACATATACACAATGGAATATTATTCAGCCATAAGAAGAAAACAAATCCTACCGTTTGCAACAACATGGATGGAGCTAGAGGGCATTATGCTCAGTGAAGTAAGCCAGGCGGAGAACGACAAGTACCAAATGATTTCACTCATATGTGGAGTATAAGAACAAAGAAAAAACTGAAGGAAGAAAACAGCAGCAGATTCACAGAACCCAAGAATGGACAAACAATTACTAAAGGGAAAGGGACTGGGGAAGATGGGTGGGAAGGGAGGGTTAAGGGGGATAAAGGGCTATTACAATTAGCACACATAATATAGCGGGAGTGGGGATGGGGTAGGGGGATACGGGGAAGGCAGTATAACACAGAGAAGACAAGTAGTGATTCTATAGCATCCTTCTGTGCCTATGGACAGTGACTGCAATAGGGGTGTGTGGAGGGGACTTGATAATAGGGGGAGTCTAGTGACCATAATGTTGCTCGTGTAATTGTATATTAATAATAGCAAAATAAAATAATTATATTTTAAAAATGTAGTGGTTTTAAACAGTAATAAATATTATCCTCAGTTAAAAAAAAAAAAAAAAAAACTTCAGCATGAGGAGAAATGCCATGTGCTGAAGATTCTTAACACTCAGCCCAACTAGGGAAGGAAAAGACAAAAACATAGCCAATCAACAATACTGAGAGGTCTTTTCTGTTTTTGTTTTTCTGGATCTTGAACTTCCGTGGCTGCACAAACTTCAGGTAATCCAAATTACAAAAAAAAAAATCATCATAGTATTTGATCTCTACAATTAAGACTGAGGAGTAAAAAATAAATCATGATCATAGATTAACATCAAATATCCCTGTGATATTTTTATCACATTTGTAGCAATGACTACAAACTTTTATTTGAAACTGATAAAGCATACTTACAGCAATACATCGATTCAAAAAAAAAGTGTACACTTCAGCTAAGCTTTGAGGTAACACTCAACACAAAAAGTTTACAATGAAAGGAGACGGATAAGCATGTTACGGTTTTACAGAACAGAAAACAATTTTATAAGTCATTTTATTAAGCCTTTATTTCTATGAATATGGACATTTTGCAGTTTCCTACCACTGATGATATTAAATTTCATTTTATTATTTCTAAAAAAACATTGGCAACTTGTCCATCCACTGCAACAGTTGCTTAAAAAGTTAAACATAAAATTAGCATGACCCAGCAATTCCACTCCTAGGTATATACCCATGAGAATTGAAAACAGGTCCACACAAAAACTTGTACATGGATTTTTATAGCAGAATTATTCATAATAGCCAAAAAGTAGAAACAACTCAAATGTCCATGAACTGATGACAGTTAAACAAAATGTGGTTCCATACAATGGAACATTACTTAGCCATAAAAAGGAATGCATGAACTCTGAAAACAATGAGTCAGACACACAAGGCCAAATACTGTTTTTCCATTTATATGAAATATCCAGAGAAGGCAAATCTGAAGAGACAAAAGCTGATTAGTGGTTCCCTAGGGCTGGGGGGATTAGGAGAATTGGAGAGTGACTGCTAATGGGGGCAGGGTTTGTTTTGAGGGCAACAAAAATGTTCTAAAATTGATTGTAGTGATAACTGCACAATTCTGAATATAATAAATACCACTGAATTGTACGCTTCAAGTGGATAAATTATATGGTAAGTGAATTATATCTTAATAAAGCTGTTTGGAAAACAGATTTCCTACTGCCCATAAACTCTATCCTTCCCCATAAAATATATCTTTTCCAAGTTACTAAACTTAATGGCCTTTTCTTAATCTTCTGCTTGCAACCTTTGATTGTTTAGATCCACTACTCTTCTTGGCAAGCATGCCAATCTACTGACCTACCACATCACTGGCCCTCTATGTGACTCCCAGATAGCCTGTCCATGGCCTATTCTCAAATGTCTCCTTCAGCAATTTCATCTACTGCCACTAAACTCTCTATTTTCTCTCTTAAGTTCTAGCCACCAAGTGTCCTGAATAGCTCAACCTGGATCTTCCTCATTCTTAGCCTACCCACAACAACCTCATCTTTCCCCTGAAATCTAGTTTTTTCCACATATCTCCTTTTTTTCTCAATAGCACAATCCTTTTCTAATTTACCTTGAAGTCATCTTGCATTGCACCCAGTTTCCAAATCTTATAGATCTCACCATCAAACATTTAACTTCCTTTTTCCTACTGCCTTGACCCTTGTTCAGCCTACATACCTCTTAGCATAAATGCTACAAAAGCATTTTAACTTTCACCCCAACTCCAGGCTATCATAAACCATCCGCAATAGGTTGCCAAAATAAATCTCATAAAAGACAACTCCAATAAAGACTAACAACATGCCAAAAAGACA
Source organism: Phataginus tricuspis (assembly GCA_029783875.1). Lineage (NCBI taxonomy): Eukaryota > Metazoa > Chordata > Mammalia > Pholidota > Manidae > Phataginus > Phataginus tricuspis. The sequence continues at coordinate 9,216,136 of JAQQAC010020895.1, read as the reverse complement.
TGAGCAGGCAATATAAAAAAGAGGAAATATAAGCTGGATATCCAAAGAAAGAATGTCCAAAGAAATATAAACAAAAATGAAATCTAAATAGCGCTGTTCTGCCACCATAAACTGATGTAACCATTGGAAATGTGTAAGTATCAAGAGTCTCACAAGTTATAATTTTATGTATCATTCCAGTAATACTCTATGTATGAACTAGTCTATATAGACACAAGTAAGTAACAATATCATGGATACCCCTAAGGAGAACTGGGAGACTGTGGGGCTAGGATGAAAGGGAAACTTGATTTTCTCATAATAACCTTTTGTATTTGATATTTTTTTACTGGGTACTATCTACCAAAAAGAGAAGATTTAAGTCAGCCATCTCTGAAACCAAAATGAATGTAAATTAACTCAATCGTCAGGCCAGAAGAGAAACTCAGAATAAAAGATTGTTTTTGCTCAAGGGACTTTCATGGCACTGATTTAAGGTCTAAACCTTGACCCTCTTTCTCAGAAAGAATGTTTTATTTTCCTACTGCACATAATGACAATATTTTTTTTTTGTTTAAACTACTTAGAAAGTGACCACATGTCCTGTTTGCCCCTGGTGTTGAAGTTTTTCACTCTAGATTTACTTGGTCTTTTAGAGCAGTTGAAGGAGGAAGTCATGGAATCCATCCATCTTACAGCAAAAGACTTTTACAGAATTCCAGCCCTTAAGCTACAGCAAACTGATGATTAAAGCATTTTGTTGCTCTGAACATCATGACTGAAGGTTTAATGACTCATTGAGTTCCAAAACATACTTATTTCATCTTTGACCTAGTAATTCCACTTCTGAGAACACTTTCTACCAAAATAACTTTAAATACAGAAAAGGTTTTATGCTTTTATACTATGTTTAACACAGGATGACTTATAAAAAACAAAAATCTGTGAGCACCCTAAATGTCCAACATAGAAAAATGATTAAGAAAACAATAACCTATATATTTATGGTCAATTGTTTTTAACAAGGGTGCTAAGGCCATTCAATGAATAAAGGACAATCTTTTCAACAAATGGTGCAGGGAAAACTGGACAGCCACATGCAAAAGAATGAATTTAGACTCCTATCTCACACATATACAGAATAGCATATATACATACAACTACACAGATCAAGACCTAAATGTAAGAGCCAAAACTATAAAATCTTAGGAAAAAACAGGCAAATCTTCATGATCCTGAACTTGGCAATAGATTTGGCAATGCCTTATCTAAATATGACACCAAAACCACAAGCAACTAAACAAAATATAGATTAAATTGGACTTTACCAAGATTTTAAACTTTTGTACTTCAAAGGACACCATTCAAGAAAGTAAAATGAAATCCTACAAAATGGGAGAAAATGGAAAAAATACTTCAAATCATATTATCTGTTAAGGAACTTGATCCAGACCATATAAAAAATTCACAGAACTTAAAAAAAATTTTTTTTAATTCAGTTTTAAAATGAACAAAGGAATTGAATTGACATTTCTCCAAAGATACACAAAGGGCCAATAAGCACTGAAAAAGATGATCAACATTATCAGCCATCGGGGATATGCAAATAAAATGCAAATCAAAACCACAACAGATACCATTTCACAACCAACAGCATGGCTATAACCAAAAAGATAGATAACAAGTATTAGCAAGGATATGAAGCATTCTGAACCCTCATATCCTGCTGGTGCAAGTTACTTTGGAATATAATTGATCTGGCAGCTCATCAAAAAGTTAGAGTTACTATGTGATCCATTCCATTCCTAGATTTACACCCTAAAGAACTGAAAATACATGTCCACACGAAAACGTGTACTTACAGCAGAATGACTCATAATAGTCAAAAAGTGAAAACAATAAAAAATGTCCATCAACTGATGATGGATAAACAAAATGGGGCATATTCATATAATGGTCAGCCATAAAAAGGAATGAAGTACTGACAGATGATACAACATGAATGACCTTTGAAAACATTATGGTGAGTGAAAGAAGGCAGACACAAAAGGCCACATATTACATAATTCACAATTGTATTTGATATTTTTTTACTGGGTGCTATCTACCAAAAAGAGAAGATTTAAGTCAGCCATCTCTGAGACCAAGACGAATGTAAATTAACTCAATCGTCAGGCCAGAAGAGGCCACATATTACATAATTCCATTTACAGGAAATATCCAGAATAGTAAAAACCACATACACAAAAACTAAATTAGTGGCTGCTAAGGTCTAGGGCATCAAAGGGAAAGGAGATCCAATCGGGAGTGACTGTAATGGATACAGATTCTTTTGGAAGTGATTATGATGTTCTGGGCATTGGTGGGTGTACAGCTTTATGAACATACTAAAAACCACTAAAACTTTAAAATGGTAGATTTTATAGTATGAGCATTGTCCCCCAAAAAACCTGTCCATGCAATGAATGCAATGAACAAAAATTATGCTTTTAAGTTACGTCAGACATACGCTGTAAGTTACAAAAATGCTGTAAAAATTAGAAAGACACCAAACTGTTGGGTGATCTCTCTTTTAACATTTCTGCATTTTTCCAGATTGTCTTTAATGAGCATGCACTTTTATAATGGGAAAAACCTTAACATAAACAAAAAAAGGAAATCATTAAATTCCCGTGTATAAAAATTCCTTAGCTTAGTATTCAACGATCTTAGTCACACGGTCCTCAAAATATTTTTCATTCCCCTCCCCTACAGAGACCAGTCGAGCTGAATTCCCTCCTTCCGGAAACATGATGCCGCTTATTTCCCAGGGCGCCTCCAGCTACTGTTTTCCACCCCCCTCTCCCGCTGCTCCTTCTCCATCTTCTTCTTCGTCTTTTCCTCCTCCTACGCCGCCGCCGCGTGAGCAGTAAATGCTAACGTCCTGCGGTGACTCTACCCATGCCTCTATGACACTAAAGGATGCTTTGGCCGCAGTCGGCCACGCAAGACTAGGGCGCACACCCTCGGGTCTCTGTGAGCCTCAGGCTCGCAGAGACCCCCAGCCCGCAACTGCGAAGTCGGTGGACAGCGAAGACTCCCCACACACAGGCAGTCCCTTCCCCAGAAAAGGAATGAGGCCGCCAAACTGGAACCAGGGCTGGGAAGGGAGCCGGCGCGGGCCCCACGCGCGACCGAGGGGAAGAGGGACATCCCGGTCCCGTCCTTCGGCACCGCCCCCGGGCAAGGGACATCTAGCCGGTGGCCGGCGCCGGCCCCGGGGAGAACGTCCCAGCGTGCGCGCGGGGCCCGGACAGACACAGGCTCGGCGGCGGCAGCGGCGCGGACAGCGTGAGAAAGAAGGACACTCACCCGCGTCAGCCCGAGCCCTCACAGCACCGGAAGTAGTCACCCTCCCGTTGCCAGGGTGAGGAAGCGGGGGTGACGTTAAGCTTCCCTATTGGGTGGACGCGTGACCGCGTGGCCGGAAGCATACGCCCACTGCTTTGGAGCTTTTCACCTGGCCGCAAAGGTTCCGCGTGGACTCCACCTGGAGCCTCGTTCTGAGCTGCGCAGGCGCCATTGACTGGCTCCTCACCCCGCCCCGGAGTGAGCCTGCAGGGTGTGATTTTATCAGATCCGCCTTTTGGGCGACTAGCGATGTGCTGATAGGAAATTAAAGTAGCCACCATTTATTGAAGTGTCACTTAAGAGCTTAATTTTATTAATCCTTGCAACCCCTCCCCACCCCCCCGCCATACCGTAGGGGAAACTAGTGTTCATTTTGGGAGGTAGGGCCATCCTTGCTCTGGGGAGAATGAAAGTCTGAGTGCTTTTTCTTTACCATCTAGCATCTAAAACCAAGTCCAATTAACATTATATAATCCCTTTAATGTTTCCTTGTAACTATTAACCTGAGTCCTTTAACTACTGACCACCTTTAAACCTATCTTGGGAAGCAGAGATTGAAAAGAGTACAGCAATAGTTCTCAAAGTATGGTCCCAGACCAGCAGCTTTGGCAAGAACTGCGCTCTTATTAGAAATTTGAATTGTTACATCTCACCACAGATATACTAAATCAGAATCTGGGTTTGGAAACCAACAATGTTTTGACAAGCCCTCCAAGTGTGTCTTATTCACCTCAAATTTAAGACCACTGAACCAGAGGGACTTCTCTCCTGAACCCAGTTGTAGAGGTAGGGCAGGGAGGCTGATGGAAGGAGCTCCTCAGAAGAAAATGTAGTGACCAAGAATGTGTGCCTACAGCAATCAAGAAAATACCTTCAGTCTTACACAACCTAAGTTTATAAATTTTTGGATGTGCTACTTACCAGATGTCTAATACTGAGCAAATTACTTAACAGTCCTTACCTTCATTTTCCTTATCTGGAAAATGGAAGTAACAATACCTAGTTCATAGAATTGTTTGAGAAAAATTGATGTAAGGCATGTAAAGTACATAGCATATCTGCCTAACAAATGCAATGAGTAAGCAATTAATACTGTGACTGTAAAAAAGGTAACATATAAAAGGATTTGGGAGAGCACAGAAACAGGGAAGAGAGAGACACAAAAGAAGAGACAAGCATTTCAAGCAGAGAAATTTGCATATGCAAAAAAACACAGACTTGCAAAACTGAATTCTGGGAACCCAAGTAGCCCATTACTAATGAGGCATAAATGGAAAATATAAGTGACTTTGATCTGATAGGCTTCAGATTTTGAAGTCGTTGGGTGAAGAATATAAAATAAATGTTTCCTAAATGTTTTTTCCCTGCACAGACAAAACACAGGGATGGGGGTGAGGATGAGAAGTTTCACCACCCTTTTAAATGTTTTAAAAAAAAAAATGAGGGAGTAGGAAACATAAGCAAAAGATAAGAAAATACCAAAAAATAATCTAGTAGGCCTGGAAAAAATAAAATATCTAAATTAACATAAAATACAAAATTAACACTGACAAAAAGCAAAGTAGGAATATTAAACATCACTTAGACATTATCCAGAATTGTTTAAAAACAGGAACTCACATATTCAAGAAGCTCATGAATCTGAAATTGGATATGTAAAAGGAATCCAAACCACAACAAATTGCACTGAAATTTCAGAAGACCAAAGACAAAAATTCCTTAAAAACTACCAGAGACAGAATACTTACAAAGAAATAATTAGACTGGAAGGAGATACCTCAGTGTAACAATTAAAGGTAGAAGATGGTAAACAGTGTTTTCAAATTACTGATAAATTATTTCCAAAGTACTAAAGGAACATCAACCTAGAATTGCTTACCCAGCCAAACAGGCATTCAAGAATGAGAATGTAGTGAGAATATTTTCAGATAAACCAAATTGAGAAAATTTACATTAAAAAAAATATTTATGAAATACATACTTCAGGAGGAATAAGATAATTCCAGAAGAATTATTCAAGAAAAAAGTGGATGTTGACATTGGGGCTCCCAAGTTCTGAGTCTAAGAGTCTCATGACAGGTTTACAGAGTTGTCTTTATCTCCACAGATAAAGTCTCTAACCCTCCGATACTTATGCTATTTGCTTTTTAAGGTAAAGATTTGGCATATCAGCATTAACTAAGAATGTTTTACATTTGTAATGGTCATCTTACTGCTTTTGTTATGTGACACTGTGGCAGATTATTTTTCTGAATATTGTTGTAAACAATATTGTCCACATCATCTGCTCTTTGTATGATGTGACTTCGATAACTCATCCCATCTAGAGATGTATCTATGTCCCTTTCGCTTGAATCTAGGCTGGCTTGGAATGATAGCAGAAGTGACCCCAGCTGACTTCTGAGGAAAGGTCACAAAAGCAATGCAGCTTCTTTGCAGTTCTCTCATAGAATACTTTTGTATTCCAGCCACCATGCTCTGAGGAAGCTCAAGCAGTACATTGGGAAGACCATGTATAAACGTCATGACCAACAGCCCCAGATAAGGTCCCAGCAAGCAGCCAGCACATGTAAGTGAGTGGGCCTTCAGAAACTTCCAGTTCCCAGCCATGGATTAGTTTCCAGCCTTGGAGTCTTCTCAGCTCACGCTGCAAGCAGAGACAAGAGTGGAGACAAGCCATCTCCATTTGCTCTTTCCAAATCTTGATCCACAGAACCTGTGAGCATAACAAAATAGTTCTTATTTTATGTCACTGTCTTTACACTAGAACAGTACTTGATCACAGACTCCAACAAGAGTGCCACAATTTACCAGCTCTGGAACTGAGGGCACCATGCCTGGCAGTGGAAGCCCCACGAAAGCCAGCTGTGCTGAGAGGATAACCTCATGGTGCTGGGCAGCTGCCATGCCTCCAGTTCACCCACCTTATCCTCACGGACCAGTTGATGCCAGGGTTCTTGTTCACAAAGCCAAAGAATGAGCTTAGCAAACAGGCAAGGTAGGAGAGCAAGGTACAGGCTTTTATTTAGAAATAAAGTGGAAGGACAGAGCTCCTGGCTCACGCCAGGGGGGACAAGAGAGTCCAGGGTGGTGTGTTGTCTAGGGGTTTTTATAGGCAAATGAGGATTTTTCCAGAACATGAAAAAAAAGGCTTAGGGGTGTGGACTTGTACCACTTGCCCTGCCCTCAAGGTGGGCTGGGTTATTCTCTGCTTGCTAGGGTTGTTTACAGTAAAGTCACGGGTTATGCTGTGATACCTTTCCCTATTTGTAAAACCACTCAATCATTCTAGGCCAAGTTGCTCCTGGCCTTTTGACTTTTAACTGACCTTACTGAAGATGTCTATATTCTTAGTCTGGTATCTTGATCTTAGAGGATTAGTGTGACCTTGACTTTGCATAATGCTTAACACAATTTCAAAAGGGACTTCTTTGCCCATTGTTACATTGCTGACGGTAAATATCCCGCCCTGCTTTTTCTGGAGGCCCTCACCCTACTCTGACTATACCCAGGGTACCTGTCTCACAGTCATCTCCCCTCTTTTGCATTCCCCCTGCCTCAGGTAACTTGGGGCTTTTTTCTTTATTTTTCTACCACTGCTTTCTAGGGGTGGAAAGAAAAGCTAATTACATAGTAATAGTAACAGTATATCACATGGCAATAGTAATAGGAACTGCAACAGATTTTGCTACTTGAAAATGAGATGAATATCATAACAAAATAACATAACATACATAAAACATGCCACACTTGGTTAAGACAGTGTTGCAGCAGGCTGGAAGGGGACCCTGAAGGAGGAGGTTAGAAGTCTAAAAACCTTGAGGAGGCTGCAGTAAGAACTCAAAGGGAGCTAAGGAAGGTGTTACTGGAAGATGGAGAAAAGGGAGAAAAGGGTCCCTTGTACAGCATGCCAGAAAGTGTGGCCCAAGCTTTAGAAAGCAGACACAAACCATCCCCAGTGTACCCTGCCTGAATGCCTGACCCACAGAATCCAAAAGCATAATAAAATGTTTTCTCTTTTATGTCATTAACTGTGGAGTGGTTTTTTACATAGCAATATTAACTGAAACAGGCAGGAATAGAAGAAAAGATGTTAAGGTTTAAAAAATGCACAAACAGGCTCCCTTTCATTTCTTGGACAACATGGTTACCTGCTGTGTTCACAAAATGTAGTTGCTTGTAACAATCACCTCCCAGTCCTCCTCTGCACACCCGTATCTTGGACACCCAACCCAGACACCACCCTGGCCATCCTCTAGTAGCTTAAGAAAAAGAAACAGAACTCCCTCTAACCTGCCTTCAGACCTAATTTGTCAAATCTCTAACCTGTGTCAGGGCACCAGTTCTCAGGTCTTTTGAAATACTAAGAATGAACAGTTATTTACTCAATTCACTCAAAATGCTAACTAAATATGAAAGAAAGGTCTCTACTAGTTAATCTCCTTCAGGAAAAATCTCCATCTCCCTGTTCCCTCTTCTCCCAAACCCTAAACCAAAATCCAGAACAAGCTGTGTAGTTGCTTGACTATCTCAAATCCTATCATGTGCTGCATCTCCATCCTTAAGCTCTAGATAAGCCCCCTCGGTCATGGTTCTCTGGGAACCTCCCTCCAGCTGCTATTCCCAGAAAACACTGTTAACTTTAACAGCTGTGTCAGAAACATTATATAAAGGTAGTGAAGTTCATTTCCAAAGGCTAATTACCACAAATGTAACTGCTTAAAATAACACCAGTTTAACATCTCACAGTTTGTGTGATGCAGGTGTGCAGGTCCCCACAGGGCAGCAGTGTCATGTGATGCTCAGAATCGTCTCCCAGCTCCTTCCAGTTGTCCGCCAAATTTGGTTCCTCACAACCCTAAAGCTTGTTCGTGACAGCTTTCACCATCTTCAAGGTCAGCAGGAACAAGCGCCCCTGACTTTTCCACCTTCTAAAGGACCCAGCTGATTAGATCAGGGTCCCCAGGGGAATGTCCCTTTTGACTAACACCAAGTCAATGATGAGTACCAGAGTTTTATCACAAAAGGAGTGATATTCCAGCATATTCACGGTTTCTGCCCACACTCACGGGGAAAGGATTGGGCAGGGCATGTGCGGGGGTGGAATTCTCAGGGGCCATCTAAAATTCTTCCTGCCACGTGGACGAAAGCGGCAGATGGACCTAGACAGCCCTGCCAATAAACCTACGATGGGCAGCTGTGGCTTTGCCTGCCCAGCATGAATTCCTCCTTATTCTGCGGGCAACACCCACTTCGGGGAACTGGCTGTCCTCCGATGTATCCAGCATTAGGGGGACTCTGGTCAGGATGCTCTATGCTTGTCTGGTCTCGAGGTGCACAAGTGACCCAAACGAAGCCAAAAATTTGCTGCTTGCCTGGAATTTGAGTTTTGACAGGAGTAAAACAAAGCGTGAAAGCAGTTGAAATTCGTGCAGCCAAAGCTATTTAATTCCCTGCTGCTGCCTTGGTGCTGTCTTTTTCAAAGCCTGCTTCCTTATTTTTTCTTTTAATTATATGTTACTCCTTGTCTTTCCCACAAATTTCTTTTTACTTCCATAATTTTTTAAACTGTGAGCAAGACAAACGCAACATTGTTTGACTCTCTTTTTAAGCCCTGATAACAGCACGTACATGATCTTCTGAGCCCCAGCAAAGACTGGCAGCGCCTGTTTTCACCCTTACTGTCTCCCTGTCCATCTGTCTGTCTGTGAAGTATCTGGCCGGCGATGTCATCATCCCTGATTCACAGGGCAACATAAGCGTGCTTCCTGAAGAGCAAACTGCCTTACCCATTTGTGGTTTTGCACCTTTCTCCACATCCACCTTCTTTAATCTTTTATTTAATAAGTAATAGTACCACATTGTCTCAGAAACTTGTTACAAAGATTGAATGAGACTTCCTGAACCAAATCAGTGTCAGCTTCTTAACCATCCCTCTCTGACCACACTATTTTACTTTTCTCAGCTTTATTGTGGTATACTTAATATACAAAAAAAAACTGTACATATTTAATGTACACATTTTGAGGAATTTGGACATAGGCATACACACATGGTACTATCCCCACCATCAAGGTAATAAATATATCCATCATTTCCAAAAGATGTCCTGTGTCCCTTTGCTTTTTTTTTTTTTTTTCTTTTTTGGTGGTAAGAACACTTAACATGAGATCTACCTTTTTCAAAAGTAAGTGCACAATACCATATTACTATAGGCCCTATGTTGTACAATCTCTAGAACTTACTCATTTAACATAACTGTAACTTTGTACCCATTGAACAACAACCCCCTCACTGCTCCTCCCCCCAACCCTGGGAACCACCATTCTCTTCTCTGACTCTCTGAGTTTAACTATTTTTACCTCCTATAAGAGGAGTCATGCACTATTTGTCCGTCTGTGACTGGCTTACTTCACTTAGCATAATGTCCTCTAGGTTCACCCATGTTGTCACAAATGGCAGGAGTTCCTTCTTTTTCAAGGCTGAATAATATTGTATCATATGTATATACCACATTTTCTTTTTCTGTTCATCTGTCAGTGGATATTTGGGTTGCCTCCACATCTTGGTTATTGTGAATAATGCTGCAGTGAACATGTGGGTGCAGCTATCTCTTTGAGATCCTGATTTCAATACTGTTGGATATGGACCCAGGTATGCAATGGTTGGATCTTCACAACCCCCTCCAGGCCTCCCTGGACCCCTCCTTGCTTTCTCTCTGTCAGCAGCACACAGCTCCAATGCAGCCTTTATAATATTTTCCTATTCCCTTGATTACTGACTGTATCTCCTGAAAGGTCAGCTCCATGAAGACAGGGTCTTTAAAAAAACTTATTGATGGTTAACATAAATAAAGGAAAGCACAGATTGATGACTCTGAAAAGTGAACATGCTGCCTAGCCATTCCTCAGACCCAGTAAAAGAAGTCACAACCTCTCCCTGGGGTAATCCTGATATCTAACATCATCCATCCACTTTGTCTGTATTTAAACTTTATGTAAAGGAAATGTTACACTTTTACACTTTAATGTCCATCAACATAATGCTTTGAGATTAGTCCATATCGTATGTTTATTCGCATCGCTCTGTAGTATTTTATCAGATGACCCGTTTACTTATCCACTCCACCACTGCTGGGCATATGGGTGCTTTCCAATTTGGGGCCTGTTATGGGTTGCACTGTGTCCCCAAACAAGATGTTGAGATACTAACCACGGGTACCTGTAGATGTGATCTTATTTGGAAATAGGGTCTCTGCAGATGTAATCAAGTTAAGATGCGGTCACTAGGGCGGACCCTCAATCCAAGATGACTGGTGTCCTTGTAAGAGGGGTATGTTGACACTGCCATAGACACACAAAGAGAAAACCCCATCTGAGGACAGAGGCAGAGACTGGCGTGATGCAGCTGCATGCCAAGGACCACCAGTGATCAAAGGCCACCAGCACAAGCTATAAAAAGGTAAGGAAAGATTCTACCTGGAGTCTTAGAATAAGCATAGCCTTGCCGACACCTTGCTTTTGAACTGCCAGCCTCTAGAACTGTGACATAATAGATTTCTCTTGTTTTAAATCACCCAGTTTGTAGTACTTTATTATGACAGTCCTGTAATACAGAACTATTACAAGTAGTACTTCTTTGACCATTCTAGCACATGTCTTTTGCTATACACGTGCACATATGCTTCACACTAACAGTTCTGGGGTTGACTGGCTCAGCTGAGCACTTTTCACTTGGGGTCTCTCGTGCCGTAGTAGTTACATGGCAGCTGGGGCTAGAGTTGCCTGAAGGCTTCTTTACTCACATGTCTGAGCCTGAGCTAGTATAGCTCGAGCAGCTGGGCAATGGTTGGGCATCTCTGTCCATGCAGCCTGTCTACATGACTTGGGCTTCCTCACAGCATGGAGGGCACAGCATACTTGGACTTCTCACATGGCAGCTTCCCTAGCAGGAACATTCTAAATATTCATGACTTCCCCTAGCATGAGCAAAAAAAGGAAGCAGACACTGCTAGTCCTCTTAAATGAGGCCCAGAACTAGTGGAGTGCCAGTTATGTCACAGAATGGCCAATCAAAGGCCAGAGAAAATATCAAAGGGCGTGTCATTCTCTCCACCACTTGATGAATAGAATGACACGTATTTGTACAGAAGGAAGGAATTGGTGGTCACATTCTTGGAGGCAAACTGTCACACTCAGTAAGGGTTCAGTAACAAACAAAACAAACAAAAATGTGACTAAATAACAAACAAAACAAGCAAAAAATGAATTTGTTAAAAGGCTGGGATAACTCACAGAGGCAAAAGGAAAACTCCCAGAAAACATAGGAATCAGAGAATTCTAGCTATCTAGTAAGAACTAATGGATGAGATTTTCTAAGTACAACCACAGAATAAGTCAACATCATTCATTTTTGAAACTTGTGTTTCTGTTCAAGATGCAAATTCCAGGGTGGACAAAAATGTTGCAGCATAAATTGGATCATGTGTTTATGCTTCATCCAAGAGAAGACAAGATCCTTGAACTCATAATCCCACTAAAACTGCATAAAATGGGGAAAGGAAATTGAAGAGATTTTCTGAGGGCAGGGGACATACATGGATGGTAGGATGCAGAAACAAGATGCTCATTGTTTAGGATGCTTTGAGAGTAACTTTGCCTAAAATAAGAGGCCCAGTCAGGGACTTCCCGCTCCCTATAATTTTCTTTTCTTGATATCTGCCTATGCTATACTGTCTATTTCTGTGAATTCAGTGCAGTTTCAGCAAATTTAAAATGTTTCACTTGTTTGGAGTTGTTGACCCTTATTATTTCATATAGTTTAGAACCAATAACATATCTCTATCCTTTATAATATTTACAAGGAAGAATGAATCTGATAGTGTTATAGTAGGTAGATAGCCAGACATAAGCAGACAGGGAGTTGAGGACTTTGGCCAGTGTTTGGCCAGATGCTTGTTTACATTCTTAACTGTTCTCATGGGATGTGGGGAGTGATGGTATAGATAACAGATCTGCCAAAACTAGCTGATTCCAACATGGACAAATTGACCCTTACTTCACCTCAAAATACATTACCCCTTCATCCTTAGGCACCATGACCGTTCTGAGGCAGACCATCTAAAGACAAAAAGAGGGCATCATCCTACTTCCCAGGAATCCTCTCCCTATTCTGAGAAAGCCCCACCTATCCTGATGAATATTCCACCCACTACTTAAACTCCAGCTATAAGACCACCCAACATGACTCCTACTGGATTGCTCACCTCTCAAGTATGCCCACACTCCCTCCTTGAATATGTACTTTAGCTTTATTAAACTGTTCTTTGCTTGTACCTGCTCAACCTGCTCATGAATTCTTTCTCCATCACAGTCAAGAGACCTGTTTCAGGTTGGGATCTCACCTAGTGTGCAGGGAGAGACTTCCCCAGACTGGATATCCCGACAGCATTTTGGTGACCACAAAGGGTAGCTTCCATTCCAATGTTTCTCTTAAGTGTAAGGATGACATCAAAGGACAGTATTTCATATATTAAGCTATAACCTTCCTTCTTTACTCTTACTATGTAAATCTTCAAAAATATACCAACGTTGAGAGAACAGTATAATGACATCCCATACTGCAATCACTAATTAACCTGTAGTTTGTCTGGGTTTATTCTGGCTGCTCACACTTTTTCAGCAGACACCTCTGTTGTCCCCACCACTTCACGTTGGTTGCCTCTGATTTAATCTCCGGCAGGCAGCTCCAATTTGTACTGTCAGCTTCCCTGTCTTTCTTTCTGCTTCTGGCCCATTTCCAGTGCTGCAGTTGCTTGCTCAACCTTAGTGCCCTAACACTGCCTAGAAATGCTCAGGTATGAACCCCTTCAGGGGTAATCCTCAACCAGCCTTCTATCCTTCAGGCCAATTCTGAAAAGCATCCTGTAAACTTCTCAGAGTTCTCAGGTGCTGAGTCCTAGGTTGCCTACAGCAGCAATTGATGAAACATCCCTACATTAGCTTTTCTTTCCTCTCTGCCCCTTACTCTCCACAGTCCTCCACTTCTGCTCCCTATAGCCACCTCCCAGAAAACTTCCTGCACTTAAGTTCCTATCTCAGGGTCTGTGTTCAGGGGAATCCAGACTTAAGAGTTGCATTCTTCACCTAGTTATCCCTTTTGGATATGGTCAAAGTCTAATATTCATTTCTATGAAGCTCATTTTGCAGACAGGACTCAAGATTTTTTTCAAGATGCTGGCCCACGTGGCTAACTGTCCTATATAGGAGCAGTATAATTCTACTTTTCTACAAAAATTAAGAGTAGTATTTTCTACCAGTATTCTTACTTAGCTGGAAAGGAGGAATGAATAAAGGAAGGGAGGAAGGAAGTTTAAGGAATGGAGGAAGAGAGAGAGGAAAGGAAATGGATGACCTATTCTTTCTGACAGTTTTACCACGGAATTGAGGTGTGCTTTAGGAGCTGAACATAAATAACTCCACCCACCCCATCTGATTTCTGAGCTTAACTTCCAAATCCTGGACTAGAGCCATTCTAACCCATGAGCACCCTTAAGATGTGTGAGCAAGTGAATTGACTGTCAGCACCTGGAGACCTGGGAACACACCCAGACCCCCAGGGAAGCTGGGCGCAAGGGTCAGAGGACAGCACCATTGTAGGCTAGTGCCTCTAATGGGAAACAGATGCTCCCAGCTGTCGCCTGCCATCAGCCTGCTCACCAACTGTTTTCAGCCCTGGCTCCTTCTGGACCCATTCAGCTGTATAAACACACTTTCATCCACAAACTGACTGTGGGGGCAGCCAACAGATCTGTCTTCTTTTCTATTAGGAGAGCCTGCCTGTGTTGAGTCCAAGGCTTAACTCGTTAGGAAAACAATTAAACAAAGGTGGATTTTTTCTTTTCCTTTTCTTTGTAATTTTTAGGCTCTATTTTTTTTGCTATCAGGATGCCTGGGTGGTATTAGCTGATGGCTAAACTATTGAGAGTTGAGGGCAAAGGGAATCTGTTTGAAATAAGAATGCCTTAAAGAGAGATGAAGAGGCACTGTGGGAGAACAGGAGGCTTAGGTTCTGTAAGTAACCACATAAATGATCTTGGGACTATCACTTAAGCTCTGTAGGGCCTCATTTTCCTTTATTTGTGAAATGAAGGAGTTAGACTAACTGATCTCTAAAAGAACTTTCCCTTACTCATGTTTTAAACAATTTGTTGTTTTATGGCTTTATTTTTTACATATTCTTTTACCCAACAAATATTTTCTGAGCAACTATTAGGTACTTAACAGCCTACTCAGCACTTATAAAATGTTAGCATTAGAAAATTCTTTAGAGAGTCCAGACTGTGGTAGGCATCTGTTTTCTTTTCTCTGTCCATCATCTCTTCTTTTTTTTCCTGGTAACAATGTCCCTCGGACTACAGAGACTGATCGCCACCCCATCTTATGTGACTTTACTGGGTCTTCCAGTCAGTTTCCTGACGGCCTGGCCCACTATGACCATGTGACCCAGGCCCAGCTAATCACATACCATCCACGGTACTGTAAGGCTAAACTCATCACTCATTTCAGGCCAATCCAAGTCTTCCCTGGAATCTTATATTGTGGATTTTTAGAGAAACAATCCCCTTTTACATGTCAGTTTACCAAATTGGAAAGGCATAAAATCTATATGGCCGCACTCTTTTCCTTTAGATGGAGAAAGTCCATCTAAAGTCAGAAAAACCAAGGTCAACCCATAAGGAGAAGGGGAGAAATTTCAGCTGGTCTGGTTTGAAGCCCCCTCCCTCCCAGTTATATGTGCCAATCAATCAATCCCTCTCTCTCTCCCTCCTCCCCATTCAACCTAGTTTGAGATGGCTTTCTGTCACTTCTTACCAAGAGTCCCAATAAATAGTCAAATTATTTTTTTTTAATATTTGGGATTTTTATAAGGTTATATGGCTAATGAGTAACAGAGCTGGGACCCAATCATAGATCTCTTGACTTCCAAACCAGTTCTTTGCTGTCTTATGTTTCTTTCAACTTTGTATGATGAAAAATTTCAAACATACAGAAAATTTGAAAAATAAAAATGCAAGCACCTGGATATCTACCACCTAGATTCTGCCATTTATTCTATGTGCTTTATCACATACGTAGCCTTTTCTCTATCCAGGCAAAAACTTCTCTAATTTTTAAAAATAAATGTTGAAGTAAATTACCACCAGGGCGTTGTGTTGTGGATCCATCAGCCTTTATAGGCATGGTGGTATGTTGGATGGGGCTTGGACGGGCAAGCTGGCTTGTCCACATGCAGACCCCTACATGTGCAGCCAAGGATGGAGTGGTGCGCCTAGGGGAGAAACACAGTAAGTAAAAAACAAAAGTGGACAAGATCATCTTTGTTGGTGAGGAGTGTTACAAAGAAAATGAAGCAGAGTAATGTCATAGAGCATGGCTGCGAGTCAAGAACTAGATTAGCCCTTGGGAGCCTCACAGGGAGGTGACTTTGGGATTATACCTTAATGAAAAAGGAAAACAAACAAGTCAAGGTCTGAAGGAACAAGATGGGGAAGAAGGAAGAGCAAATACAAAGGCCCCACAGTGTTCTTGTTAGGTAGAAAGATAGACATGAGCAGCCATGGAGGGGAAGATAAGGTTCAAGGGAAAACAGCCCAGGTAGGGGGTTCCACTTGAAAACAACAAAGGCTTTGCAGGGAGGTAACTTCCTTGCCTATCAGGACCAGGCCAAACCGGTCCCAACCAGATCACAACACGGGCACAATGAGCAAAACTCAGAATTACCCAAACCATACTGCATCATAATCTCATTAAAATAAAATTATGGTTTTTGCTTCCCACCTCCATGGGCTTTCTGTGCATTTTGGGAAAAGACATGCACACCAAGAGGAATGGGTGTGTAACTAGAGCTGTCAATCAAATGACCTCACCCTGTCAATCAAAGAGGCACCTTCCTGCTGGGACATGATAAATAGAACTTCCCCCAAAAGTTCGGTGCCTTTGTCTACCTCGACTCTGTCCCACTTCTCCCTTGGAGTGGGATTCAAATAAAACTTTCACTCTGCTTCACTACTCTGTCCCTGCCTTTCAGTTATTTGTTGTGGCAGGGACAAAAACCGAGAACAAGCTCAAACCACCACATTATAACACCAGAAATAAATGTAGAAAAGTATCCTGCCTCTCCTCCTCCTCCTTCTTCTTCTCCCCTCCTCCTCCTCCTCCTCACTATCACCATCAACATCTTCATTGTGATTGGAAGTACATGTGGTGTATTTAATAATCAATCATTGTACTTTCTAGGTGAGTTGAGTCATTACATCTTGTTTGTAACTGTTGGCCAAACAGTATCTCAGTAACCCTGCCAGTCACTTTGTAGACAAAGATCAACAGCTCCAAGAGTAGTTTTGACACACAGAAGCCCCACAAGTCTACAGAAACAAGCTGGTCTAAACAGGAACATGTTGGTCTTTCACAATTTTGCTGGTCCAAAGAACAGGCTCAAATTACATCCCAAACAACTCATGGTTTCTTACTGCTGCTCTTAACATTGTAATTAGTAGGCCCTTGGCCAAAAAAATTGTTAGTTTATCTTGTGTAAATGGCTTAAATATGTGTTTTAGCATTAAAATGGTCCAAAACCAACACTTTGCATTGCTTTCAAGTGCCTTTTTGACCTTCCCTCAGTGGAAACCACATTAATTTAAAGCTTTATAAGTGAAATGTCTTAATCTTCTGAGGCACCATTCTGCCCTCACTGGTTTCAGGATCATAAGGAGATGGGCCTCTTCAGTTTCTTTTATTTTTCAGTAATTCTGTCTGTAATTGTTGAGATATTTGTTCAGAAATGAGCCAGAGAACATATGCTTCAAGTTTTGTTTTTGTGGTTTTTTTAACCATGCCATGAATAATGTCCAAAACATCAATATTAAATGAAATTAATACCATAACCAATCAGGAGGACATTTGGTTAGCATGTGGCCAAGTGCATTTTTCTAGTCCAATTCTACAACTATAGAAGATGGACTAGAAAAGTCCAAAATATCCCTAGAAACAACCAAATGGAATTTTTTTAGATGCAGAAATTATATATACCATGGTCATTTAAAGCCAAATTTACCACTGGAAAAATTTATCTCCTGGGAGCAAAAACAAGATAAACATATTGAAGTATGGGGGTGTCTCTATTTACAAAGAGGAACACATTGTCACTTCACAGCAATATTTCTTCAATTGTAGAGCTGGCTGAAGCCATGGTGAATGCTGTTGGGGCTCACTTAGATTAGATGTCTTTAACGATTTCTGTGCCCCTCCCTAGTTCTCTGTGTTTTCACCTTTAATAGCCAGCACCCACGACTCTCTTCAGAGGCCATTCCTTGGGCTCTGAGCCATTTTGCTCACTTCACTGAGACCCAGAAGTGCTGGGAGTTCACATTTCCCTAGGGTGTCCTTTGGCCAATGAGTGAGTGGTACTGCAATATAAAAGCCTAGCTCCCTTCCCTTGAGAGAGTACAAATTCTAAGGTATAATTTCAACTCTAGGGCCTCCCTGTGGATCACAATTGACTAACCCAATCTATCAATCCATAAATATTTGTTGAAGACCTACTGTAACTCCGGGGGGAGGGGAGAACGTATTCCCAGCCCAGGGCAAATAAACCTTTGAAGCCGAAATCAGTCAAAGGGAAAAATAAAGCGGGAGAAACCTGTTTATTGCTTACAAGAAGTTGTCTACTCCCACTCACCTGAGTCTCTCCCTGTCCTGGCTGGGAAGAAACCAAAAAAACCTCTCCAGTCCTGGTGTGTGCTTGCCTCTTCCCCTGTCCCTTATAAGCATCTATTGTTATGGAGATGGCTACCTCTCTCCACCGCTTATAAACATCTATTGATATGGAGATGGTTAAGGCCAGGTGAAAGATTCTGCAAATATTGCAATTTCACCCACACCTACCAAGTGTGAAACAGTAAGGCATGGAGACATAGGACTCCAGAAAAATGGAAATGAGAGTCCTCTGACCCCGGGGTCAACATCATCTTCCCTCAGAGCCAGTGTGAGTCCAGGGGAGGGTGTTACCAAATGTGAATGTCACAAATATGTGAATTCCCTCTTGCATTTCAGTGTTCATTCAGACATTATTAACCAACACAGATGGAAGCTGGGGGAGAGAGAAACCTAACGAAGATCAATGGGAAAATTGTGTAAATCATCTATAACAGTGAAAAGTAGCTATCAGTAGAAAAATACCATAGATGTACCCATGTCCAACAGCTTTCACTGAAAAACTCTGAAACATCATTATCTGATTATTAATATCATTTCCTTCTAATCACCATTGCTTACCTCTAAGGTTTGCAAATATAAAATATAATGACAGATACAAAATTGTAGGAAATGGTCTTATTTTCCCCCCAGAGATCCTAAACACTCCTGTAGGAAGCTGACAGTAAAACCACCTCTAATCCTACTCTGTGTTTTAATCATCTATCCAACAGCAAATATTTACTGAGTGTCAACCACAGGTATTTCATAGTTTCTAATCAGATGTGTTCTTTTTCTGCACAGCCCTCAGGGCTCAGCATTTTGAAATATCAGTGAGAAACATGGATAAAGGGGCTCTCAGGGCTGGTCCTCTTTTTTATAGAACCCATTTCTAAACAGAAAACTGTTATGGTTCAGATACCATCGAAGAATGTATCTGAACAATGACACCCCCCAAAAAAGATGCTTATGTCCTGAGATGACTCAGGAACATGTGAATATGTGGTTTTACAAGATAAAAGTGAGAGGGGGGTTCTTCAGCTACCCTATTCACTCATTCAGGAAAGGAGGACAGGAGAACTCCAGCAGCGAAGTTTATTGCCTGAAAGACAGAATGGCTGTCTCTAAAGGAGAGAGCAGCAGTAGCAGCCCGGGGGGGGGGGGGAGCTGCTTATAAAGGAAATTGAGCAGGAAGTTGGTCTCGTGACTTCTGTGCATTACAAGGTTCAGGAAGAGGGGGTGCTGATTGGATGGTTTAAAACAAGTATGTCTTGTACATTTTCTATAGGTTGAGCTCAATTGACACCAAGTTTCCGGCTGATGTAATTTAGAAGGTATGTAGGTTAAGGGAAGTAGGTACCTTTTATGGTAAGGGCAGATTACCTTTGCCCTTTACAGTCGGGTGGCTGGCCGTTGCTAGGGAAACTATCTAGGATTAGGGTCACTTGAACAATGGGTGGGTTTTCCAGTAACTAGAACACATTTTTCTTAGAACTAGGTTGGGGTGAGGCCTTGGGGGGATTCAAGGCTGGGGTGCAGCTGCTGTAGGTGACACAAAGGGGGGGGCTTACTATGCCCGGAGGCAGTTCTGGGTTCTAACATTGGGGTTGCACCTCCAATTCCGACACGTTTTGGCAGGGAAGTTCCTCCATACCTGCCAACTGATGCTCTGGACATTAGTCAGGTGGCCAACCATTCAACTCAATTCTGGATATCAATATCTTCCTGGAGATGGCATCAGATTCCACAGGCTATGGGGTCACTCCCACAAGACTGCCCCCCACTTCATATGCCAACTTCAATCCTGGGTTATTCCCTGCCCTTCTGACCAACCAGCTAAAGATCAAAGGTCCCTGGAAACCTTCCTTAGGTTTGATTAATTTCCTAAAGCAGCTCACAGAACTCAAAGAAACATTTAACTTACTAGATTACTAGTTTATTATAAAAGGACATAACTCAGGAACAGCCAGATGAAAGAGATACACAGGGCAAGGATGGGAAAAGGGTATGGAGCTCACATGCTTACTCCAGGCACACCTAATGTTCACCAGCCTCAGAAGCTCTCCAAAACAGTCCTTTTGGGGGTTTTTAGAGGCTTCATCACACTGACATGATTGATTAAATTATTGGCCACTAGCAATTGATTGAACCTCCAGGCCGTCTCTCCTCCCCAGAAGTCAGAGGGTGGGAATGGAAGTTCCAATCCTCCTACCACATGGTTGGCTCCTCTGGCAACCAGCCCCCATCCCTAGGTGGATTCCAAAAGTCACCTCATTAACATAACAAAAGACAATTTTGCTGCTCTCTCATTTAGGAAATTCCAGGAGTTTTAGGAGTTCCATGCCAAAAATGGTCAAAGACGAAATATAGTAGTCCCCCTTAGCTGCAGAGGATACATTCCAAGACTCCCAATGGATGCCTGAAACTTTGGATAATACCAAACCCTGTATTTACTGTGTATATATGCTATGCATTTTTTTCCCTTACAAACATACCTATGACAAAGTTTACTTGATAACTTAGGCACAGTAAGAGATTAACAATAATAATAATAAAATAGAACAATCACCACAATATACTCTAATAAAAGCTGTGAATGTGGTCTCTCTCTCAAAATACCTTATTATACTGTACTCACCTTCTTGGGATGATGTAAGAAGATAAGATGCCTGTGATGTGAAGCAAGATGAATGACACAGGCATCAAAACATAATGTTAAACGACTACTGACCTGGGGCTATTTCAAGAGAATCATCTGATTCTGGACCACAACCGATCATGGGTGACTGAAACCAAAGAAAGCAAAACCATAGATAGGGGGACTACTGTGTATATTTATTATTAAAAAATCACAGTATCACCCAAAGCAAAGGGAAATAAGATTGCAGATGGAATTAAGGTTGCCAATCATCTGATTTCAAAATAAAGAGATTATCCTAGCTTACCCAGATGACAGAATGTGATCTGAAGGTCCTTGAATGTGGAAGATAGAATCAGAAGCATCAGTGTCAGAGTATTACTCTGTGAAAAAGACCAGAATGGCCATTGTTGGCTTTGAAGAGGAAGGGGGACCATGAGCCAAAGAGTGTGAGTGGGCCCCTAGAAGCTAGAAAAGGCAAGAAAATAGGTCCTCCCCTAGGCTGGCCAGAATGGAACAAAGCTGTGCCGAAACCTTGATTTTAGCCCAGTGAGATTCATTCCATACTACAGAATTGTAACAGTATTAATTTCTGTTGTTTGAAGCTACTATGTTTATGGTAATTTATTACAGCAACAATAGAAAACCAACATACCATCTGCCTTCCAGCTTCATTGCTGCTTCTGAAGAATCTGCAAAACCTTCTCGTGTGTCACAGCCATAATTCCTTGTTATTCACTCATTTTTTACTCCCCTGACCTGTATTGGAAATGTCCTGCCATTCTTTTTGGCTGTCACAGGGTCTGCTATATTTTTGCTGGCCCTGGTTACTGAACTCAACTGCAGTCATGTTTCAAGAGCCATCTCTTTCTTCTGGCCTCAGTACAAAACTAACACCAATAGTGAATATTTTCAAGCTTAGTTTCCCCTGCAATTTATAGTTTGGGGTACCCTGCTTCCTTTTCTGTTTCCCCTTCCTTTTTTATATTGTTTAATTTGAGATTTTGGAGATATGGTGCTCAGTGATGATAGCAATAAAAAATGAAATCCAGATGGGCTTATGACAACTGGAAGAAAATTTCCAGCTTCTCTGGACAAGATACATTAAGATCAAAGACACAGAGTGATGACATAAGTACCACTGAGGCCCCAAATAACTTCACATGCATTTACTCACACACTCATTTATTCATTCATATGAACATTAACAAATGTTTATTGAGTGCTGACCATGTGTCAGGAATTGCCCTAGGAGCTGGGGATTCATCTGTGACAAAGATCTCTGCCCTTTCAAAACTTATATTCTGTGCAAGAATGCAGACAATAAACTATATAAGTACATAATATAATATGTTGAAGATGATAAATGCAATGAGAGAAAAAAAAGAGCAGGATATGTAAAATGGTCCAGGGGTACTGCAATTTGAGTTGGATGAACAAAGGAAGCTTCACTTTAAAAAGTGACATTTGAAAAAAGACTTGAAGATATTGAGGGACCCAGCCATTTCAGACAAAGGGAAGCAACAATTTCAATGGCTATGAAGAGGAGCAAACTGGGAGGGTTCAAGGAATAGCAAGGTCTTGATGTTGGAGCAGGAACATCGGGAGAGAGGAATTGAGGCAGAGAAGCAATGGGTGGGAAGGACTTTGATTCTGAATGAAAGAGTATAGAAAAAATGAAAATTCCTATGGTCAGGATTTTCACCTGGCCTTGGTCGGCCTGTGCACTGCACGCATGTGGGTGATACATTATTATTGACTCCATATAAAGAGCTCTTCCCAGTGCTCAGGGCTGCATGGCTGCAGGAGAGCAGAGGCTGGAGTGGTGGCAGTGCTGAGGACAGAGACTGAGATGGCTATGGAGGCAGAGAGGCCCAGAGGAGGAGACCAGCTTGCTGCATTCAGACTTGCTGTGAGGTGGACAGGATTCTAGCACTTGACCTGCCACTGTGGGAATAAAGTTGAGTATAAACCTTTTCACCTCAAGTACATTCCGTTGTCATTTTTCCATTTCACTGAATCAAGAGTAAACTTGCCCGAGGCTGAAACCCACTGACAAGACAGATAGGGAGCTATGATTTTGTACCCAGCTATAATGTGTGGGTTCCCCCTCACAACAAGCAATTCTCTGGTACCAGATGAGTGTCCTATAGGTTAATGGCTAAGTCCTACAAGACGTGCCTCCTCCTCACTGGTTATAAAAAACTGGAGGTTCCAATGACTCCATTTTTGGGTTTGTTTAATTTGCTAGAGCAGCTCATGGAACTCAGAACATGGAACATTTTACTTACTAGATTACCAGTTTATTATAAAAGGATGTTATTATATAACTCATGATGGAAGAAATGCATTATGCTGGAGGGTTTCAGTTCCAGGCAAGTTTACTCTGAATTTTGTGAGACTGAATAACAACAACGGAACACTGGGGAGGAAAAGGTTTACACCAATCTTTATTCTCATGGTGGCAGGAGTGCTGGAATCATGGCTGCCTCTGGCAAGTCCTTAATTCGCCTCTGCCTCTACCTCAGGGCAGAGCACTGGTCAGAGCTCTTTATATAGCAACACTGACAATAATGGCTCATTGCTAAGCATGCACCTACACAGAAGGCCAGTTACATCATTGCATGTGTGTAGTGGGCAAGCAGATTAGGGTCAGGTGAGCATTCTGGCCATGGGAACTTCCATTTTCCCTACATGCAAAGAGATGCATGAGGAAAGGGTGTGGAGCTTTATGTCTTCTCCAAATGCACCACTCTCCCCAAATATTCATGTGATCCCCAACAGGAAGCTCTCTAAATCTTTGGTTTTTTGCGGAGGCTTCATTACAAAGGCACGATTGAGTACATTGTTAGCCATTGGTGATTAAACTTCATCTCCAGCCCCCTCAACCCTCCCCAGAAATGAGGTGGTGGAACTGAAGGTTCCAACACTATTCACTGTAGTTTCCCCTGTCAACCAGCCCCTATCCTTAGGTGCTTTCCAAAAGTTACCTCATTAACAGAAACCAGTTGTGATGAAAAGGGGTTTGTTATGAATAATAGATACCCACTGATGATTGAACGCCTCTCCAGCCCTTCTTCCTTCCCCAGAGGTCAGGGGGTGGAACTGAAAGGTCCAATATTCTAATCACCTGATTGGCTCCTCTGGCAACAAGCTCCCTCCTCAGGTGGAATAAAAAGTAATCTCATTAACATAACAAAAGACACATTTATAGCTCTCATCACTTACCAAATTCCAAGTGTTTTAAGAGATCTGTGCCAGGAATGGAAGAAAGACCGAAATGCATTTTTATTATAAATCACAATATCACAGGAACTACTACATGGCTTTAAAACCAAGAGTGACATGATATTATTATGTTTTAAATGGATTGTTCTAGTTGCTGAGAATTGACTGTAGAAGTGCAATGGGGAGAGAAGGGACACCATTCCTGAAGCAATTTCAGTCATCTAGGTGAGAGATGATGGTGGCTGGGGTCTGCATGGTGGTAGTGGATGTGATACAAAGTGGTCAAATTCTGGTTATATTTTGAAGGTAAAGCCAACATGATTTTGTGTTGGATTGCATGTGTGTTATGTGAAAAAGAGGATAAAAGATGACTCCATGTTTCTCAGCCTTAGCAACTGGAAGGATAGCATTTTCAATCATTAAAATGCGAAAGACTATGGATGGAAAGCTGTGGAGTAGGGAAGATCAGAAGGTCAAGTTGGGACATGTTAGCTTTGCTATTATATCGAATAGATATCTAAATAGGGTTATCAGCTTGGCCATGGGATGTGTCAAGAATAAATGGGACATTTCTGGTTTGGAAATAATATAGTTATTACATGAGAATAAAAATGAGATCACCTAAAGAGTATGCGTAGATAAAGAAGATAAGTGATCAAAAACCGAGCTCTATGGCATTCAGCACTAAGAGACCAAGGAGATGAGGAGGAACCTACAGAGAAGTCTGAGAAGGATTGGCTGGGTAGGAGGAAACCAGTAGAGTTTGGGGACCTGAAGGTCAAGTGAGGAAGTTTTCCCAGGAAGGGGAAGGAATCAAATAAGGTGCAGCCTGGGAATTGTTCATAAGATTTAACAGGATGGAGGTCATTGGTTAACCTTGACTGGAATAGTTTCTTGGAGCACTCACTGACGAGGCCTAATTTCAGTTGCCTTAAAGTAGATTGAAGACACAGACAATCCTTTTGGAGAATTTTGTTTATCAAAACTAAAGTGGAGCAAAGAATGAAATTACAGCAAGAGAAGTGAGGTCAAGTAAATATTTGTTTTATACTGGGAAAAATAGCAGCATGAATAAGTGTGCTGATGGGAATGATCCAATAGAGTGGGAGAAACTGGTGATGTCAGAGCAGAGGGAATAAGTACTGCATCTATGCTCTTGAATAGGCTAAAGGAGACGGTTCCCAAGCTTTAGTGTGAGTCAGAATCCTCTAGAGGGCCTATAGAAACACAGATTGCTGGGCCCCATCCCCAGAGTTTCAAATTCAATGCTTTCTAGGATGGAACCAGAAAATCTGCATTTCTAAATTCCCAAGTAAGGTTTAGGGGACCACAAGTAAGCTTGTTTAGGGACCACACTTCGGGAACCACTAATCTCAGGAAGGGGATTGTTGACTCTAAATAAGAGTCCATCCATTAATCTGTAGGAGATTTATTCATTAAAGTAGTTGCACAGTGGAGTTTATTTTGGAAAAATGCAGTCAAGACAAAAACATCTAACATGGCCAATTTCTGTCTTACTTTATATGATTTACCAAAAGTCTGGCAGTGCTTCCGAGGAGAAATCATTCAGGGTAAGTGTAAGTTTGCAGGCACGCTACCTTCACTTCTCTACTAACTGGGCCTTTTGTCTGATGTCCAGCCAAGTAGAAACACTTGGTTCACAGAATCACTCTGTTTACATGATTAACATGCCTCAGCGGCCCCTGCTGGCTGCGCTTCTGCAGCAGGCTTGGGAGTCCCAGGTGCAGCGCGCCCCCAGCCTGCTCTTTCCAGTGCATGTTCCCTAACATCACAAAGAACTTAACTAAATGTGATTGTTTTGCCAGACAGCACTTGGAATCATGATTAGCCGGGGGCCAAGCCAAAAATCTCAAGAAGCCTGAGTCTTACATATATATATATTTTGTCATCGTTCTTATTGCAAGAACTTGCAGTACTCACACTTGCCAAAAACAGCCACTAGCAATTAATCTTTCCATAACGTTTCTTCTTTTTTCTTTCTTTTTTCCTCACTGAGATGGATGCAGCAATATATATTCAGAATGAAACAACAGCAACTTCCCGTTGTATAGCTGTTTGGGGTTTAAAAACCCTTTCATATCCAATTTATTATGCCCATTTTATGTATGAGGAAACTGAGGCTCACAGAGAGTAAGCCAGCACTCCAGGTCTTTGAATTTTAAATTCTTTTTTCACATACAGCACTGTATAACTTTAAGCTGTACAGCATAATGACTTGGCTTACATATATTATGAAATGATTATCACAGTAAGTTTAGTGAATGTCCATCATCTTATATAGATACAAGGGGGAAAAAACAAGAAAGAAAAAATGTTTTTTCCTTGTAATAAGAACGTTTAGGATCTAGTTTCTCAGCACCTTTCAAATAGAGCATACAGCAGTGTTAGCTAGGGTCATTGGATTGAACATCACATCTCCAGCGCTTATTTATTTCATAACTGGAAGCTGGTACTAATTCCCCCACCCATCACCCACTGCCGCTGATAGACAGAAATTTGGTCTTTTATTCTGAGTTTGTTTTGTTTTCTTAGGTTCCACATATAAGTGAGATCCTATAGTATTTGTCCTTCTCTGTCTAACTTACTTAGCATAAAATCCTCAGGGTCCATCTACGTTACGGTAAATGGCAGGATTTTCTTCTTTTTTATGGCTGAACATTATTCCTGTCTGTGTGTTATGAGGTCACTCCCACTGGTCACTCTTTGCCACAACCAAAGAAATTAATTCTCAACTGTACCTTCTCCAGATTTTAAACAGTCACTTTCTCCAGATTCAAGGTTCTGGGAGGGAGGGTTCTGATTAGGTGAGTCAAATCACATGATTGCATTATTGCTATTGGGAAGGGAAGTGATCAGAAAAAAACAAAATTCACACAATGATGAATTTTAGAGGTAAAATGGAAGAATATTTCCATTACTGAGAAGCAAGAGGCCCCTGTATCAGTGAGTTATTGTTAACATAATGCTGGTAACACAAAGTTTCAGTGGCTTATAAACAGGAATACTTGTTTTTTTATTTTGCTACCATTAATGTACAATTACATGAACAGCATTATGGTTACTAGACTCCCCCTATTATCAAGTCCCCACCACATACCCCATTACAGTACAGTCACTGTCCATAGGCATAGTAAGATGCTATAGAATCACTACTTCTCTGTGTTATATTGCCTTCTCCACATCCACCTCCCTACATTATACATGCTAATCATAATGCCCCTTTTTCTCACTTATCCATTCCTTCCCACCCATCCTCCCCAATCCTTTCCCT
The DNA here is from genome assembly GCA_029783875.1 of Phataginus tricuspis. Classification (NCBI taxonomy): domain Eukaryota; kingdom Metazoa; phylum Chordata; class Mammalia; order Pholidota; family Manidae; genus Phataginus; species Phataginus tricuspis. The sequence goes on along the minus strand of JAQQAC010020895.1, from coordinate 9,188,856 downwards.
TTGGTAAATGTTAGTCCATTCTTGGGTTCTGTGAGTCTGCTGCTGTTTTGTTCGTTCAGTTCTTGCTTTGTTCTTTTTTTTTTTATCAAGGTACTATTGATATACACTCTTATGAAGGTTTCACATGAAAAAACAATGTAGTTACTACATTTACCCTTATTATCAAGTCCCCACTCATACCCCAGTGCAGTCACTGTCCTTGGGTGTAGTAAGATGCCACAGATTCACGATTTGCCTTCTCTGTGCTACACTGTTTCCCAGTAATCCCCAACACCATATGTACTAAACAAAATACACCTCAGTCCCCTTCTCCCACCCTCCCACAAGGCCCTTTGGTAACCACTAGTTCCTTCTTGGAGTCTCTCACTCTGCTGCTATTTTTTTTTTTATTAAGGTATTATTGATATACACTCTTATGAAGGTTTCACACGAAAAAACAATGTGATTACTACATTTACCCATATTATCAAGTCCCACTCACACCCCAATTCAGTCACTGTCCATCAGTGTAGTAAGATGACACAGATTCACTATTTGCCTTCACTGTGCTACACTGTTTTCCCTGTGATTCCCCACGCCATGTGTACTAAACATAATACCCCTCAATCCCCTTCTCCCACCCTCCCCACCCACCGTCCCACACGCCTCCCCTTTGGTAACCACTAGTTCCTTTTTGGAGTCTCTGAGTCTGCTACTATTTTGTTCCTTCAGTTTTTCTTCTTTGTTATACTCCACAAATGAGGGAAATCATTTAGCACTTGTCTTTCTCCACCTGGCTTATTTCACTGAGCATAATACCCTCTAACTCCATCCAGGTTGTTGCAAATGGTAGGATTTGTTTTCTTCTTATGGCCGAATAATATTCCATTGTGTATATGTACCACCTCTTCTTTATCCATTCATCTACTGATGAACACTTAGGTTGCTTCCATTTCTTGGCTATTGTAAATAGTACTGTGATAAATATAGGGGTGCATATGTCTTTTTCTAACTGGGCTCTTGCATTCTTAGGGTAAATTCCTAGGAGTGGGATTCCTGGGTCATATGGTATTTCTATTTTTAGTTTTTTGAGGAACCTCCGTACTGCTTTCCACAATGGTTGAACTATTTTACATTCCCACCAGCAGTGTAGGAGGGTTCCCTTTTCTCCACATCCTCGCCAACATTTGTTGTTGTTTGGGTTTTGGATGGTGGCCATCCTAACTGGTGTAAGGTGATATCTCATTGTGGTTTTAATTTGCATTTCTCTGATGATTAGCGATGTGGAGCATCTTTTCATGTGCCTGTTGGCCATCTGAATTTCTTCTTTGGAGAAGTGTCTGTTCAGATCTTCTTCCCATTTTTTAATTGGCTTATTTGCTTTTTGTTTGTTGATGTGTGTGAGCTCTTTATATTTTTGGATGTCAACCCCTTATCGGATATGTCATTTATGAATATATTCTCCCATACTACAGATGTCTTTTTGTTCTACTGATGGTGTCCTTTGCTGTACAGAGCTTTATAGTTTGATATACTCCCACTTGTTAATTTTTTCTTTTGTTTCCCTTGCCTGGGGAGATATGTTCATGAAGAATTTGCTCATGTTTATGTCCAAGAGATTTTTGCCTATGTTTTTTTCTAAGAGTTTTATGGTTTCATGACTTACATTCAGGTCTTTAATCCATTTTGAGTTTACTTTTGTGTATGGAATTAGACAATAATGCAGTTTCATTCTCTTACATATAGCTGTCTAGTTTTGCGAACATCAGCTGTTGAAGAGGCTGTCATTTCCCCACTCTATATCCATGGCTCCTTTATCATATATTAATTGACCATATATGCTTGGGTTTATATCTGGGCTCTCTAGTCTGTTCCATTGGTCTATGGGTCTGTTCTTGTGGTAGTACCAAATTGTCTTGATTACTGTAGCTTTGTAGTAGAGCTTGAAGTCAGGGAGTGTAATTCCCCCCCACTTTATTCTTCCTTCTCATGATTGCTTTGGCTATTCGGGCTCTTTTGTGGTTCCATATGAATTTTAGAACTATTTTCTCTTCTTTGTTGAAGAATGCTCTTGGTAGTTTGATAGGGATTGCATTGAATCTGTAGATTGCTTTAGGAAGGATGGCCATTTTGACAATATTAATTCTTCCTGTCCATGAGCACAGGATGTGTTTCCATTTTTTGGTTTCTTCTTTAATTTCTCTCATGAGTGTCATGTGGTTTTTAGAGTATAGGTCTTCCACTTCCTTGTTTAGGTTTATCCCTAGGTATTTTATTCTTTTTGATGCGATTGTGAATGGAATTGTTTTCCTGGTTTCTCTTTCTGCTAGTTTATTGTTAGTGTATAGGAATGCAACAGATTTCTATGTATTAATTTGCTGTCCCGCAACTTTGCTGAATTCAGATATTAAGTCTAGCAGTTTAGGAGTGGATTCTTTAGGGTTTTTATATACAGTATCAAATCATCTGCAAATAGGGACAATTTGACTTCTTCCTTACCAAACTGGATGCCTTTTATATCTTTGTGTTGTCTGATTGCCATGGCTAGGACCTCCAGTACTATGTTGAAGAAAAGTGGGGTGAGCTGGGATTGTTCCCGACCTTAAAGGAAAAGCTTTTAGCTTCTTGCTGTTAAGTATAATGTTGGCTGTGGGTTTGTCATATATGGCCTTTATTATGTTGAGGTACTTCCCTCTATACCCATTTTGCTGACAGTTTTTATGATGAATGGATGTTGAATTCTGTCGAATGCTTTTTCAGCTTCTGTGGAGATAATCAGGTGTTTTTTGTCCTTCTTTTTGTTGATGTGGTGGATGATGTTGATGGATTTTTGAATGTTGTACCACCATTGCATCCCTGGGATGAATCCCACTTGATCATGATGTACATTCTTTTTGACGTATTTTTGAATTCGGTTTGCTAATATTTTGTTGCGTATTTTTGCATCTACGTTCATCAGGGATGTTGGTCTGTAATTTTCTTTTTTTGTGGTGTTTTTTCCTGTTTTTGGTATTAGAGTGATGTTGGCCTCGTAGAATAAGTTTGGGAGTATTCCCTCCTCTTCTACGTTTTAGAAAACTTTAAGAAAGATGGGTATTACGGCTTCACTAAATACTTGATAAAATTCAACAGTGAAACCATCTGGTTCAGGCGTTTTGTTCTTAGGTAGGTAGTTTTTTGATTACCAATTCATTTCCTTGCTGGTAATTGGTCTATTCAGATTTTCTGTTTCTTCCTCGGTCAGCCTTGGAACGTTTTATTTTTCTAGAATGTTGTCCATTTCCTCTAGGTTATCCAGTATATTACCATATAATTTTTCATAGTATTCTCTCATAATTCTTTGTGTTTTTGTGCTGTCTGCCGTGATTTTTCCTTTCTCATTTCTGATTCTGCTTATGTGTGTAGACTCTCTTTTTTTCTTGATATGTCTAGCTAGGGCTTTATCTATTTTGTTTATTTTCTCAAAGAACCAGCTCCTGTTTTCAATGATTCTTGCTATTGTTTTATTCTTCTCAATTTTATTTATTTCTGCTCTAATCTTTATTATGTACCTCCTTCTACTGACTTAGGCTTCATTTGTTCTTCCTTTTCTAGTTTCACTAATTGTGAGTTTAGACTGGTCGTTTGGGATTGTTCTTCTTCCCTGAGGTAGGCCTGTATTGCAATATATTTCCCTCTTAGCACGGCCTTCGCTGCGCCCCACAGATTTTGCGGTGTTGAATTACTGCTGTCATTTGTCTCCATAAATTGCTTAATCTCTGTGTTTATTTGGTCATTGATCCATTGATTATTTAGGTGCATGTTATTAAGCCTCTATGTGTTTGTGGACTTTTTCATTTTCTTTGTGTAATTTATTTCTAGTTTCATACCTTTGATCTGAGAAGCTGGTTGGTACAATTTCAATCGTTTTGAATTTACTGTGGTTCTTATTGTGGCCTAGTATATGATCTATTCTTGAAAATGTTCCATGTGCACTTGATAAGAATGTGTATCCTGTTGCTTTTGGATGAAATGTTCTGTAGATGTCCATTAGATCCATCTGTTCTAATACATTGTTCAGTGCCTCTGTCTCTTTACTTATTTTCTGTCTGGTTGATCTGTCCTTTGGAGTGAGTGGTGTGTTGAAGTCCCCTAAAATGAATGCATTCTATTTCCCCCTTTAGTTCTCTTAGTATTTGTTTCACATATATCGGCGTTCCTGTTTTGGGTGGATATATATTTATAATGGTTATATCCTCTTGTTGAACTGACCCCTATATCATTATGTAATGTCCTTCTTTGTCTCTTGTTACTTTCTTTGTTTTGAAGTCTATTTTGTCTGATACAAGTACTGCAACTCCTGCTTTTTTCTCACTATTAGTTTCATGAAATATCTTTTTCCATCCCTTTACTTTCAGTCTGTGTATATCTTTGGGTTTGAAGTGAGTCTCTTATAGGCAGCATATAGACGGGTCTTGTTTTTTAATCAATTCAGTGACTCTATGTCTTTTGATTGGTGCATTCAGACCATTTACATTTAGTGTGATTATCGATAGGTATGTACTTATTGCCATTGCTGGCTTTAGATTCGTGGTTACCAAAGGTTCAAGGGTAATTCCCTTAATATCTCATTGTGTAATTTAACTCACTTCACATGCTATTACAAACACAACCTAAAGGTTCTTTTTTCCCCCTCCTTTTTCTTCCTCCTCCATTCTTTATATGTTAGGTATCATATTCTGTACTCTTTGTCTATCCCTTGGGTGTATCGATTTAGCCTTAGGAATACTTCCATCTATAGGAGTCCCTCCAAAATGCACTGTAGAGGTGGTTTGTGGGAGGTAAATTCTCTCAGCTTTTGCTTATCTGAAAATTGTTTAATCCCTCCTTCAAATTTAAATGATAACCTTGCCGGGTAGAGTATTCTTGGTTTGAAGCCCTTCTGCTTCATTGCATTAAATATATCATGCCACTCCCTTCTGGCCTGTAAGGTTTCTCTTGAGAAATCTCACAATAGCCTGATGGGTTTTCCTTTGTATGTGATCTTTTTTTCTCTCTCTAGGTGCTTTTAAAAGTCTGTCTTTATCCTTGATCTTTGCCATTTTAATTATTATATGTCTTGATGTTGTCTTCCTTGTGTCTCTTGTGTTGGGAGATCTGTGCACCTCCATGGCTTGAGAGACTATCTCCTTCCCCAGATTGGGGAAATTTTCAGCAATTACCTCCTCAATAACATTCTCTGTCCTTTCTCTCTCTCTTCTTCTTCTGGTACCCCTTTAGTGAGAATATTGTTCCTTTTGGATTGGTCACACCGTTCTCTCAATATTCTTTCATTCTTTTTTTTCTTCCTTTTTTTTTTTGTCTTTCATTCTTAGAGATCCTTTTTCTCTCTGTGTCTCAGCTTCTTTGTATTCCTCTTCTCTAATTTCTATTCCATTTACCATCTCTTCTTCTACATCTAATCTGCTTTTAAATCCCTCCATTGTATGTTTCATTTCAGATATGGAATTTCTTAATGATTGAATCTCTGTCTCAAAATTGTCCCTGAGTTCTTGATTCTTTTTTTGCACCTCCATGAGCATGTTTATGATTTTTATTTTAAACTCTCTTTCAGGAAGATTGGTGAGTTCAGTTTCATTTGCTCCTTTTTCTGCGGTTTGTGATATTTTGGTCTAAACCAGGTTCCATTGATGTTTCATAATTCTATGTGGTGCCCTCTAGTGCCCAGAAGCTCTAGTCTCTGGAGCTGCTCAACCCCTTGAGTAAGGTTGGGGGTCATAGGGGAGTGGCCTTGGTGCTTGGGGGGAGGAAAGAGCTGTTTCCTGGTTCCCGGCTGCAGTGCCTGTTCCAGCATCAGAGCCAGTGGAGCGAGCACACAGGTGTAAGCGTCTGTGCTTGGCATCTCTAGCTGTGTCGGTGGGGCCTCCCTCTGGCTGGCCTGATGCCAGGGCAGTGACTGCCAGTTTGTGAGCAGGTGCCAGCAGGCCAGGAGGAAGGCTCGGCAGACTGTGTATCCCAGTGGGGGGCCTCAGAGCTGAGTAGGCAGCCAGGGGGATGGATCACCTGAAGCTCCTCTATGTACCCAACCTGCTGGGCAGCGTGCACCCAGACAACCTTGTCCACCTATTCCTTCTCCCGTACAGCAAGCTGCGTGCAAACCCCGCCCCTTCAGCTGCCCTCTTGCTGCTGGGAAGCCTCTCAGACCACCCGTCTTTCCTTTATCCCAGGGCGGCCGGATGTGGATCCCTGTCCTGCACACACAGCCAGAATGTCACTCTCTCAAGCACTCCACCTGTCCCAGCTCCCCAACCCCATCAACCTCCAGAGCACCACACAATGTAGGTTTGTGTTTCAAAGCTGACCTCCAGGTCTGGGTGTTCAGCAGGATTAGGTTTCCACCCCCTCCCCACTCCATTTCTCTTTCTCCCGCCAGTGGGATTAGGTCGGGGAAGGGCTTGGGTCCCGCGGGATCAAGGCTTTCGTAAGTCACCCTGTTTCATGAGATTTGTATGAAGTCTGGTGCAGCCTTCTTTCCTGTTGCAGTTTTAGGCCTAGTTATATTGACTATATTTTCACACTATATGTGGTTTTGAAGGAATTCTCTGACTCACCTCTCATGGCACCATCTTGAATCTCATGAATACTTATTTTTTATAATCATTGATCTGTAGGTTGCTTGGAAAGGTTCTGCTTCAGGTTGTGAGTTGGCTGGGCTTAGCCCCAGACTGCAGGTCAGAATCAGGATTGCTCCATATGTCTCTAAGTCTAGAAACAGCAGCTACTGAAGACATGCTCATGGAGATTAGAAAAGCACCAGAGATCAAACAACACAAGCACATTTAAAACATCTGCTTGTATGATACCTGTTAACATTCCATTGGCCAAAGCAAATCACATGGTGTTGCTCCAGGAGGAGGGGGTTCCCCACTCAGGGCAAGTTCACTATGAATGCAGTGGACCAAATAACAACAACAGAACATTGAGGGTAAAAAGGGGCTCATATCAGGCTTTATTCTCATGCAGTCACCCAGCTAGGTACAAGCAGCAAGCCTGTTTCAGTCTCTGTTCCCCAGGCACTGTTTCCACTGGTGGCTCCTTCTCTGCTTCCTCCTGCTCCCCAGCATGGGACTCTCTTCTCCCTTCCTAGCACTCAGGCTCTGTGGCTTCCCTCTGCCAGCCTCCACTCTCTCCTGCTTCCCAGCACAGGGCTCTGCTGATTCTGGTTCTTGCACCCCTCTGCCCTTCTCCCAGGCAATATTCCATGACAGTTCACTCCCACTGGCTCTTCTTAAAGCAATATCGACTGGTAAACAGATCACTCCCAACAGGCATGCAAGCAGCATAAGTATTAACTCATCACATGAATACAATGGACGATATCAGAATCAGGTAAGAATTCTGGCCATAAAATTTCCATTTTCCCTATGCATGGCCAAGCTCAAAGACAATGGGATGGGGCAAATACTCTGTCAGTTCTGCTGGAGGCACTGAAAATAATCTGGCAAAGGGTATCAATATGTATAAGTCCTATTAGATGCAGTGAAGAATTGGAAACAATAATGCAATCAACCCTAGGCTCTCCCAGGGTATAAAAGAAGAATCAAGGAGGTCAGTAAGCGGGGCTTTGACTTAAACAAAGGGTGAGAGCAGGTTGGAAATCAGCACTGGCCCTCCCCTAGGAATGATACAGATGATAATCTTTTTGTGTGGTTACACCAAACCCTGGATGGGGCCTGCATTTATAGTTGGAGGGTCCAGAAAGCCTCAGTGGGAGAAAGACATATTAGCTGTCACTCTTTTCTATTCCCAACGTCTTATTCCCCAGACTTATGCAGGATGAAACTGCACAGCCAATGGCAAAGGAGACCGTGGTCATGGACCTGACAAGAAGTAAGGAGACAAGAGAAAGCAACAAGGTGGAGAACACAGGGACCAGAAAAGGACATTTGAGGGCATTTACTGTCAGAAAGTAGAAAAAAGATAAAATCAGAGATAATCCTACTTAGCATAGGATAGCCACTTCTGAGGTAGAAATTCAAGTAGGGGCATTGGCACAGAACTTTAACTTCTCTTCCCTGGAATATTCTTAAGGTGACATCTCCTCCCCAAGTCAAGGCCTCATTCTAGGACAGGAAACCCTCCAAATAAGTTTCTGAATGAAGGCTTTTGATTGAGTTCACTTCCCGGAATTTGGCCCTGGCTTCCTTTTCCTACTCAGAATATGAATCAGAATCATAGTTAATGATTCTGAAAAATAAAACTCAAGATACTTTTACTTGGAGAAAGAAATAAATACACTATGCAGTGATCTTCTGATGCATTTTAGAGTAACCTTCGTGTTAACTCAGCAGGAAAGTCATTAGATTTCCTCCAAAAGAGAGAACATTATCTCTCATTGAAAAGAAAAAAAAATCAATAGATTCGAGGGCCAGGAGCTGCTACAAATGTTCCCATTTTTTAAAAGAATTTATTCTGATCTCACTTCTAAGGGACTCAGCATATGTATCTTGGGTCTATTTTCCATTTGCTAATTAAAAGTTCCTTGTCAGCAGTATTTATCACTATTATTATTGGGGAATGAATCATCCTCTTTTTCCACCAAATCTATTTTCCAGGCTCACCTTTTCTGAATGTTGGCTTATAACTCACTTATGTGTGCCAAAACAACCCTCAGATGAGCCTTCTCTGCGTTTCTCTGTCAAATCCCTTTGCTCTCCAACCTGAAATTGAAAGTCTGGTTTGAATACTTGCCTGCTTTAAAATTTTTCTGGATTGACATCTGTCTCACTCACAAATGAAAACATGTTTTGCTTTCTCCCAAGACCAGTCCCAAGACCCTTAAGAAGGCATCATGAAAAATAGATTTGCCTTCAGCTTGGTGTTTTCCAGGGTAGAACTGGGAATTCCAAGTCTTGCAAATGCATGGATTTCTAGGGAAGTTTTGTAGACTCATACCCTCTCCATATTCATGAAATATCATGGATGTGATACATAAAATAGAAATTCTAATCAATGCATTTATTAAGGGCTACTCCAAACCTGTTTTTCCTTTTTTTACTTAAAATATTAAAAAAATTTTTTGTTTTGAAATAATTTCCAGCTTTTACATTACATTGCAAAAATAGTACAAAGATGGCTTTTATACTCTTCACCTAGCTTCCCCAAAGGTTGACAACTTACAAAATCATAGATCAATTATCAAAATAGAAAATTAGAATTGACTCAATACTATTAACTAATCTATAGACTTTATTCAAATATATCTAATTGTCTCACTAATCTCCTTTTTCTGGTTCAGGATCCAATCCAAGATCACATGTTGTGTTCAGCAACCCTATCTCCTTAACCTCCTCTAATTTGGGACCATTACCCAATCTTTCTTCATCTTTCATGACCTTGACACTTTTGAAGAGTCAGTTATTTTGGGCCAGTTATTTTGTAGAATGTCCCTCAAATTGGGAAATCCGTTCCTAAACAACGGCCACTCCCTTTTGCACTCCTCCAACCAAAATTCAAGAAGAGCATTGAGGTTCTACTTTTATGAGCACATATGTGCTGGGGGAAAAATGATGAAATCATGCCAAATAAATATGTATTTCTTCTGCAGGCCTCATACAGTTCATCTCATAAAGCTTATATGGTTAATTGAATCAGAAATTTGGTCATTTTTTTTTCAAAGAAGCAGTGAAGTAGAGGGTAATCAGTTACAAACAACAGAAAAGTGAACTCAAACTGATTTAAGCCAGAGAGATTTGTTGGCACATGTAAGAAAGAAAACTGGAGGTAAGGTGAAACATCAGGCAAGGTCTCTCTACTTTAACTCTTCCTTTCCCAGGGTTGGCTTCCTCCCAAGGGTGGCTCTCTCTGTGGTCACAAGGTGGATAACAACTCGGGTGACATGCTCCCTCATCCATATGCATAAAACCACTGAGAGTTTCTCTAACCCAGACACCTGGGGTAGAATATGGAAAACACCGGTTGCCTCCGATGAATTATAGCTCACCTGTTGAGCTGAGACTAGGACTATTGTCACTCAATTTGCATGTGAGGTACTGCTAGAAGTAGTGGGTGCTAGGTAGGTAATTCACTTATGTCCACCGCAAACCAGAATCCTTAGTGGTAGAGGAGCAGATGAGTGTATATTTGGAAAAAGGAGATTCTGTGCAGATGAATACCACTGGGTGATCAATCAGTGTTAAGTATGACCAGGCCAGAAGGTCAGGGAGAACACAAGTCTATAAGAAATCAGGCATGATAACTGAGAGATGGTGGTTTTTATTGCTTCAGTCTTTTGTCGCAAGGTATTTTTAAAATTTCTCTTTGGATTTCTTCTTTGACCCATTGGTTATTCAGTAGCATGTGATTTAATCTCCACATATTTGTGAATTTTCCAGTTTTCTTCAAGTAATTGATTTCTAGTTTCATTCTATTATGGCCAGAAAAGATGTTTGATATGATTTCAATCCTCCAGAACAAAAATATTATGGTCCTTAGTGGCTGATTAGACCTATGCACTCATAAGTAGGTTCTGCCCACCATTGACACTACGGGATAATGAAAGCCAACGTTGGGCAAGTGAGATACTTAGGCAGACAAGTTCGAGAAATGTTACCTGCATCAAAGATACCTCGTGCCTCATCTTATATCTTCTTGGCCCACAGCTTTACCCCAGCCATTGCTGTGCCAACCCTGCTGCACACAGTATCTCCCTTGAGCCCCAGCCTGTTTCTCAGGCTCACTGCTTCAAGGTCTTTTTCACTGCAGGCTGCAGTGCCTGCACAGACCTGGTGAGAGCTTCTGACGTATGCACAGTCCTAGACCTGTGAAAGGGGAAACATCTCTGGTGGAAACTTTGACAAATGCGGGTTGGAGCCAAAGCTTAAAAATGCCTCCTTCCACCTCTCACATAGGAAATTCTGAGGTGACATAGCTTGTCCGTGGAACCTTATCCATAGAGAGTTCCCACGGCACACAGTGGTCACCAACTCAATAGCACACCCTGGGACTGTGTTTTTTCCTTTCCCTCTTCCATTCTTCCTGTTCCTCAAGATCACTTAATTAAAAGCAAAAACAGAAAAAAAAATATCTGCTTGCTCACGAACCCTGTCACAGACTCTTTTTATTGTTGTGGTTTGAGTAATCTAGAGTAAGAGTGTAGATGAAACAGTGTAATAGTCATTTTTCTAGTGCAGAATTCTGAGTCCTTAATTTTTGTTATACAGCACGATATCCTAAAGTCGTTTATAGTATGCAGAACTCTCTAAATTAATTGACATGGCAATACTCTTTTCTTTCATAAATATTTTGTGAAGCTAATGTTCTGCAGATGCATGGGCAAGGCTTCCTGGAACCTGTGCCCAAAGCCCTGGGTTTCCTGGTATCGGTGAACTCGCATTGACCCACCATCCATTTCCACATCGAACCTGGGCTAGTCTGGGACTGTCTGTGGAAAGAACCACCAGAAACAATACTGCAGTCCTGGCCTTTCAGAAGACTGGCAACCTCTACTTTCTCCTTCTTGGAACACATACCTTAAGGAAGTTGGTCACCTCGCCGGAGAGATGGTGCAGAGAGGCCACATGAAGAGGAGAGGCCTTGTGATCACGTGGAAAGGGAGAACGACTCAGGTGCCCCAGCATCCCAGGTGAATCTCAGAAGGACCTTCTGACTGTAGCCCAAGTGAAACCAAAAGACCTGCCCAGCTGGGGCCAGTCAACCTGTAGAACTGTGAAGATAATAAAATGTTTGTTGTTTTAAGCCACTAAATTTGGGGGTGGCTTGCTACAGTGCAATAGATAACAGTATCAGTGGTAGAAAAGAGCTGGCAACTGTTTAATTTCAAGCTCCCTACAACAGAGAATTAGGCACAAACATTTCAACATGTGGTTTCTTGCTTGGATGATTTTCTTAGTATCACCCATGAACCTGCTTTGTGGGTGGGGTGTTTTTTTTTCTCTCTCTCTTAAAATTATATTGCAAAGTGTGGCTCTCCTATTTTGAACCCCTGTCTTGCAAATGAGTTTTAGCCCTGGACAAGTTCACTATGGATTCAGTATGACCAAAGAAATGACAGTAGAACGTTCTTGGGGTGAAAGGGTGATACCCAACTTTACTCCCACGGTGGCAGGTCAGTCACTAGAATCCCGTCCACTCAGAGCGAGTCTGCATGCAGCAAGCCGGGCTCTGCCTCTGGGCCTCTCTGCCCACACAGCCACCTCAGTCTCTGTCCTCGGCGCTGCCACCACTCCAGCCTCATCTCTGCTCTCCTGCAGCCGTGCGACTGGGTTACCCAGAGCACTGGGCAGAGCTCTTTATATAGAGTCAGTAACGACATATTGCCCACATGTGTGTAGTGAGCCAGCCAACTACGGCCAGGTGAGAATACTGGCTGCAGGAACCTTCACTTTACCCACAACCCCAGATCTATCACTTAGTTTTCATGGTTTCTAGCTCCAGCCACCTTCCAAGTACCTGGTCATAGGTCTCTGAAGAATCAACTTTTCCCACTCTTAATCCATGTGCTGAGCGCACCCTGGTTCAATGGGGGAATTTAGGACACAGGCCTGGCCAATCAGAGCTTTCCCTTCTCCTGACTACAGTGAGTGATAACAATAAGAAGTCACAGATTTCTGTTTTAATGACCAGAAAATAAGCATTTTATCTTGCACTATAATTGTGTTTGCGAGGATCTGAACAACACAATTGAAGAGTATGTATTAAACCAACACACCCTACATTGTAGGTTCCAACCTACTCCTTTCTCTTAAAGGCCAGACACGTGTGTCCAATCGACTGCTTGACATCTCCACTTACATGCTGAACAAACATTCCAGCTTTGCATGTCCAAAAGTTAATTCTTGGTATCCACATATTCCAAGCATGTTTTTCCCATGGTCTTTTCTACCCATTAAATGGCTCCACCACTGACCCAATTTCTTAGACTAGACACCATGGAGCTAGGCTAGACAAACATGTGATCTGGCAGGAAACCCTTTCTACTCCACCCTCAAAGAACATCCAAAATCCAATTACTTCTCACTACCTCCACCACCCTGTTCCAATCCATTGTTATGTCTTGCTTGGATTATTGCAATCGTTTCTTGAAGTTTTATCTCTTCTAACCTGATACCTAGAGTTCATTCTTCTCAGAAGAGCCAGTGATTCTTTCAACCCAAAGTCTTATTGTGTCACCCCAACTGCTTGCAATCTCCTTGAAATCTGTCTCACTCAGGACAGGCTTCACCTTGCTTGCTGCTCTCCTGGGTCTGGTTCCCTGGTGACCTCTGCCCTCCCATTCACCCATTTCCTCCCTTTGCTCCAGCCACACTCGCTGTCATGCTGTCCCTTAAACATGCCAGGCAGGTCCTGCCGCAGGGCCTTTGGACCTCAGCTCACTGTCTGCAAAGCTCTTCAGTAGCTAATTTGCTCCCACACCACCTTCATAACTCACCTTATCACTGGGTTGTCACTAAAGATTTTATTATTAATTCTGCTAGGTGCAATAATGGTATTATAGATTATGCTGGAAATGTTCCTACCTATTGTGACTACCTATTTATGGATGGGTTGGTATGACGTCTTGTATTGGCTTGCTATGTGTGATTATGATTGTGTGTGATGGGTGTGTAGGTGGAAGGGAGATACGTGAAGCATGATTAGAAAAATATTCTTAACTAATGAAACTGGGTAATGGGTCCATACTATTTTCTCTCCTTTAGTGTGTTTGAAAATTCCCATACTAAAATGTTTTTTAAATTACCTATCATAGGCACCTTTCTGACCATAGTATACATATAGTAGACACACACCTCCTCACTCTTACCTTCTCCTGACTGAGTCATCTTTATACTCTTATCACCATCTGACATGATGTACATTATTTATTTGTTTGTTTATACTCTTTCTTTCTTGTAGAATGCAAGTTCTATGAATATTTCCACGAAATATAGAATGTAAATTCCATGAATATTTATTTAGCATAGCTGTGTGCTAATCATTGCTCTAAATACAATGTTTTGTTCACTGTGTATCTGCATGCCTGCAATGATTAACACATAGAGGGTGTTCAATAAATGTTTTTTAATTTAATGAAAAATATGCACAGGAGAGAGTGAACAGATTATAGAGAAGAGACAAGGTGCTAACGTCATAGTTTGAGCTCCTGGATCCAGCTGAACCTGATGACCAAACCCTGGTTGGGCCAGTTTGAATTGAATTTTCAGGTAGAACTGGCAACTGAAAGAACCTGGGTATACGATATAATTAAATGTTTCCAAACTTTTTTCCCATGCAGCAAAATAAAAAAACTATTACTGCCTGCCTAGCCTGCCTCAGAATCTTGTTAACATTTGTGAAGCTCAAATGAATTAGTAATATGAAATAATATAAAAGCACATCGCTAACTTCAGTATAACTCTGCCATGTGTGTTACTATTACTCATAATTATATAAGTAACAGACTATTAGCATTAAAAGAGAAGTGAGACTGAGAAACTGTATTACTTACAAGTTATCAGGAAAGTCATTTCACCTGCCTGAAGTTTTCATCCAGGGACAGAAACAACCCAGCTCCATGGGTAAACTTAACAGGATGAAGGAGACCCAAGAATAAAAATTGCTTTACAAGTTAAAAAAGAAAAGAAAAGGAAAAGAAGCAGGTGGAGAGGGATACTTACAGATAACCATGCCCAGACCCCTTCCTTTGACAGAAGAGGCCAAAAAAATGTCAGTGTTTTGTTCAAGGTCACACAGCTACTTTCAGTGGCAGAATCGGGACCAGAAACCCACGTCTCTTGGCTTCCGATTCTGTCCTCTTTCCAACACCACAAATGTACAATTTCATTCCTCTCAAGTTTTTCTCTTTGTTTTTCTTTCCTCTAAATTTTTGGAGATAAATCATAGTTTGGGGATTTAAACTGAAGTCTCCTCCATTTCAATATTTGACCTGTGGAACAATTTGCAAGACAAAAGAGGGAGAGAGAGAGAGGAAGAGATTCTCATTCCAGTATTCCTGAGATTTCCTGCCCAAGAAAATCTCAAAACTGAAGCCGTTGGCTGCTATCTGTATTTTGGAAGCCTGAGACTCTTTCTTCCAAAGTCTTTTGGCTCAGAGATCTTTAAATTATACGGGTCTTGTATTAATCCCTAAAGGTTTTTTCATAAACACTGAACTATGTAATAAAAGAAGATCAACTTTCAAAGCAAAAGCAGAAAGCATCCACAGGCTGTGCGCAATGTGAGTAGTGCGTCAGTGGGGCTGTTGGAAGAGTGGAGGTCACGGGAACATTGGAAGATCTGGGACCCATTCTTCATGAAGCTGTTTCTAGGAGAATGATTGGCCCTTGGAAAAATCGTGAGAGGGGTGGCACAAGCTCTGGTACTTTCTGTCATCTGTGGCTTTTCTGCAGTCACCGTCATCACCTGCTGTCTGTGTTCCCACTCCTGGCGCTCAATCTCTCCTCCAGTTTTAAGACAAGAAAGAGAAGTCAAGTTGGCAGTTGCATGCGGGGACTTGAAGCTCAGAAGATACACCTTGGAGTTGTTCGTGCCTCAGGGATTGCCTTGGCTGCAGGGAACTGATTCATCTACCGCCACCCGCTTCCAGTGACAGCTCCCCTCCCACAATGAGCTGATGCTGGCACACAAAGGCTCTCCCATTTTAGTTTGACTCAGGAGAATTCTGCAGAACCATTCTGGCTTCTGAGCTTCCCACGGACTGGCTGAGTCTGTCATTGGCCTCACACTGCAGCCCAGCTTCTCCCTCTGTCCACTCCTGCTTCTTTCCTCTCCTTTCCTCAGGTGTTTACCCCAAGAATATTTCCCAATAACATCCTTCACATCTAATTCCATCTCACAAGCTACTTCTCAGGGAACCCACCCTGCGGAACACTCCCTCCCTTCATTCTTGTTTCAGCTATGTGCCTGGGTTCCCTACTCTCTGACATCCTGATGTACCTACCCCCACTTTCCAATCCCACTAACTTGACCACTAGTTCTGTTTTGGGGTATTCCAGAACCTGCCCCTCCAGCTGTTCTCTGTTGGACTTACCACCAGGAAACATCCTCCACTTACCTGCTCAATCTTACTAGCCTATCTTGGAATTCCTATCTATTTCTTGACCCTGACATTAATGCCTTGGACAGGGTGAGGACCATATCCCGTGTCTGAAGGGAATGAACAGAGAATGTATGGTGATTGGGTCAGGCCACCAGGTCTGCTGAAGTGAAAGAACCACAATCCATGATAGAAGATGTTACACACCATCCACATACTCAGAAACACCTGAAATCAAGCGAATCAGACTTTGAACAGCTAAGCAATGCTAAAATACCAGAGATGTCACTAGACTTGTGACATCTTAGGTGAAACTTGGATAGAAAAATAAGAGGCACACTTTTTTTCAAAATTGGCTGGTTTTTGTGTAGATTCATTCAAAGTTTCTAAGCTTGTCATATTTCCCCAACTTGTAGATATATACTCAAGTTATTTTGTTATTTATATACTCACTAATATTTAATTATTTTAAATTAACTTACAAGTTGTTCATAGGTAATTTACCTTCTCAGTTGAATTATGTTGTTTATAAGGTATCGTGTCAATTACTTCATTGGTTTAGTTTCTGGAAATAAATATTTAATGAATAAATACACCCAGAAGAGAAAGGCCAGACTGTGGTGTTAATGTTATGGTTTGAGTTTCTGGATTCAGCTGAACCTGAAGACGTACCCCTCGGCTTTCTAGTTACATGAGTCAATATGTTCTCTGCTTGGCTTTGCCCAGTTTGAGTTGAATTTTCAAAAAAGAACTTATAGTTAGAAGAAAGCTGGCATACCATGTGACCTTGGAAAGTTACTAAACGTCTCTAAGCTTGTTTCCCATGTAGCAAAATGAGAAAGCTATAAACCCTGCCTGCCTCATCGTAGCAGATACTGTCACATTCCCTTGAGCATTTCTATCATAATACAGGCCCACCTAAATTCCAGCTACCAGCATTCCTATCTTTTTGCCTGAGGGCTTCTTAGTTAGACCAGGCTCTGCCCTACTCTACTTGCAGTCAGACAGGCCTCTGAGCAACCCTCACATAATAATGATTACATAAATACCCAAGACCTCTCAGTCCTCAGGGGGGATCATACTACAGTGATTATTCTATGCTGTCCCCCAAAGTACCCCAGTAGCAGGCTTTAGCTGTCCACAGTGGTAACCTATCAACCAACTTGCCCTTTATCAGCTTCCTGCTTTTCCCTGATTCCCTCCCTACTTCTCCATCAGCGTTTCCTAGGATCTCATCCCAAATAGACCACTGACAGTCAGATTCCTGTCTCAGAGTCTGTGTCTAGGGGAGTCAAAAGGAAGAAAGTTTTACATTTCCAATACCTGGATACCTCAAATCTCTGTGTGATTTGTCTGCAATCAGGACTTTGCTGCATTTTGATTGTTGAAGTGGCTTCAACTCAAGTCATCAACACACATTTATAAGCATAAAAGTTGTCATAACCACTCTCACATTAAAACGATGTTGTTAAATTCTTCATTTGATTTCATGCATAATTGTGTGAATTTTAAAGATAACTGTCTGAAAACATCCTCTTCAATGGATTCTACAGATAAAAGGATAAAGAACCTCTAAACAAGCTGCCTTACTTTAAAAACAGCTGAAAGTATGTGTGCATTTACATAACCAGCACTAGCGTGAATGAAGCTTGAATATATTCCCTCATGACAACTGAAAGGCCCACAGAACTGTGTTGGGTGGAAAAGTATTTACTGTGGCTTAGAGAGGCCCCTGCACATGGGTGGGTGATGAATGAGATGCCCCTGGATGAGCCAGTCCACAAGTCTCAAAACTAAGTGCATCTAACATGCGACTGTGCGTTTCAACTGCAGCCCCCCAGCAGACAGGAATCACCATATGTTCCTGGCATAGGAAGATTCCCTGCTGGGCCCTGCTGGTGTTACCAGTGACACCTGCTCTCCCAGATGGGGGGCATTACTGGTGTTGTCATCTTCAAAAGCAGAGGACAGCAAACACAGTTCAAAGAAGAACCAGAAATGTGGTCAGACAGAGCTGATGGCTTGATTAGCAGGTTCTGCTGCTTAGGGAACTGGATTGGTGCCACTGCGTCTCTGTTTCCTGTGCTGTGGTCCCCAGCACTCATCTTGGCAGTGATCCATCATTTGCAGAGTTGTCTCTGATGGCCAGGAACTTCCTCTCTCCTTCTCACCCTTCCCGCCATTCCACTAGTCTTACCCCAAACCACAGTACCCAGGGTTCACTTAACCAGAGGCCATTGCTTCTGGGTTATACTTTGTGGATGGCCTCAGACCTACTTACTTCTCTACCTAGTTTCCACCATCATAGAATACCAGAGTTGTAGGCCTTCTTAAAAATAAGATCATAATGTGAATATATATATAAACATACATTCATACTAGATAGGTAAATAGATGAGACAAATGGAAAGAAAGTAAGTGTGGCAAAAACATTTTTAATTTTAATTTAATTTTTTGTGCTTTCTTGAGGTAGAATGGACATATAACACTGTATAAGTTAAGGTGCACAAGTTGGCTTGATACACTTATATATTGCAAAATGTTCACCCCATAGCATTAGCTAACACCTCCATCATGTCACATAATTACCATTTCTTTTTTGTAGTGAGAACGTTTAAAATCTACTCTTCTAGCAACTTTCAAGTATATAATACAGAAGTATTCATTATAATCACCATGATGTACATTAGATTCCCACAACTTATTCATGTATAACTGAATGTTCGTCCCCAACATCTCCCCATTTCTCCAATCCTCAGCTCTCTCCACCACCCACAACTGGTAGCCACCACTCTATTGTTTTTATGAGTTCCCAAATGCAGTAACATTTTAACAGTTGGGGAATTTGGCTTAGGTACACAGAAATTCTTCATATTATTTTTGCAAACCTTATTCTAAGTCTGAAATTTATTTCAAAATTCAAAATTAAGAGTTAAACCAGCCACAAGAGCACTATTATACATATGATCACAATAGGCAGTATTTTTTAATTATTAAAAACCTATTTTTTAAGGGAAGAACACAAAATATTTTTAAAGACTGTCTTTTCCTTTACTTTCCATTTTTATTGATGTGAGATTCACATAGCATAAAACTGACCATTTTAAAGTGAATAATTTAGTGGCATTTAGTACTTTGACAATGTTGTGCAATTACCACTTCTAACCAGCTCAAAATATTTCATCACCCCCAAATTAAAACCCATACCCAGTAAGCAGTCTCTCCCAATCCCCTCTTTTCCAAAGCCTCTGGCAATCTGTATTGTCTCCATAATTTGTCTGCTATGGATATTTCATATAAATGAAGGCATTTAATATTTGTCCTTTTCTGCCTAGCTTACTTCATTCAGCATAATGTTTTTGAAGTTCATCTATATTATGGCATATATCAGTATTTCATTCCTTTTTATGGCTAAATAACAGTCCATTGTAGAGATTATATGAAGATTTGTTTATCCATTCATCTGTTGGTAGTTTCAGGCTGTTTCTACATTTTGGCTATTGTGAACAGTGTTGTTAGGAATATGAGTGCACATTTCTTAGAATGCCTGAAATCTTGATGTTTGTTAATGTCTACTCATGACTTAAAATAGAGTTTAATGCTTGAAGCATATCAAAGCTCAGATGTCTCAGATACATGCGGAAATTCTCTTTTTTGCTTGAGAGGAATTAATGGGTTTCTGTTGACTTGAAAGAATCGTGACTGATACAAAACTTTAAAATGTCTTTTGGATCTATGGGGGAAAAATCTAGTCATTAAGAGCACTTGTTTGAAACAAAGCCAAGTAAAATTTTCTGAAGCTCAAGGCTCTCGTGTCCCCAAGAAATTTAAAATGATTGAGAACCTGAAATATTTCTGAACTAGATGAGCTCAGCTAAGGACAGAGCATTTCTGAACTGTGTCTGCCACCACGAGATAATCATAACACAGTCTTAAATCAGAGGCCTTTGTCTGTGTCAGATTTAAAGAAATTAATAGCACTTTGTGAAACAATTATCATTAAAAACCAGATCTTTCCCAAATCAATGGATTTAGCAACTCATTTTTTAGGAACTCAATTTTTAGCAAATTGAGCAGAAGTCCCCGAACACAAATGCTGCTTTTTATTTTCCATCTGCTTCTTGTCATCCATCTGTCATCTCTGCAGTCATAGGAATTTTAATATATTCTAGGAATTACCTTTGGTTTACTTGATAAATCTTGCACCACATATACTTCTTGAAAAGGACATTGTTTCATCTGATTTCTGTTAAAGAAAAGCCAGTATTGGAGAATTTATCTGCCGATAACCTATCTTCTACTTAAAAATATTTCATCACCTTATGTTCATTTTGATTGTAGAGTCCTTGACTCACCCAGTTTATTAAGATACAAATCTGACCTAAATTTCATCTAGCTTCCCTCCATGTAGCTGATGTGGTGGATCAACAATGGAGTTTGTATCTCCTCTGCCTCTCAAATCACTCTACTCTCTTATTCCTTCTTCAGGGCTGTTGTGGATTGAGCCAATTTCCAGAAATGTGGCATTTGTATCATAATTCAGACATTCTAATTCAGTCTGGCCTGTTCATTTGCATGAGGTGAATTTAGGAACTGTTAGTCATCTTGGGGAACCATGTTTGGCTATATGGTCAGTGAACATGGTTTGAAGAATAAAAGGAGAGATGAAAGGAGAGGAGACAAAAAAGGGGGAGGAACAGGGAGAGAGGCAAAGAGAAAGAGGGAAAGAGATACAGAGAAAGAAAAGAAATGGAGGAGAGATGGGGAAGGAGAGAGGATATTTTCTTGGCTTATGATTGAAAAGAGAGGAATCTCACTTCAGGTGAGGCTTGATGAAGTAGGTCAATGATAATCCCCATGGACCTGCTTTTTTGCATCCCTTCTCATCCCAACTAGGTCAAGATGGTTGCCACATGTCCTCAGAGCTATATATCCTTTCTTTCTTTCATCCAAAAGGTAAGAGATCCAGAATTTCTCCTGAAGTCCTATGATTCATGCTGATTGGACCAACATAGGTCACATGCCTGTCTTTACATCAATTACTGTAGCCAGAGGGGTGGGGAGTGGGATGGACTATGTTGATTGGATGAATCTAGGTCACATGTCCCAACCTTAGAGTAGAGCTCGAGTCAGATCCATACAGATTCACAGGTAGAAAACCGGAACTCAAAGGAAGAACGCAGGAGGGAAGTGTTTGCCGGGAAGTGCCAAAGCTTACCATGGTCATCCTCCAATTTGGCCAGATGCCTCCGTATCTTTATAATTCCTCCCTTTTAATGTACCCAGGCTTCTGATACCTACAGCCAACTAGAGTAGTGAGAGAGAAAACCTAACAGTAGCCTAAGTTTCAGGGGAGAGGTTGAGCACAGCGGGGTGGTATCTCCTGGATACTTAGCTTATACAAGAGGACAATGACAATTTAAATTGCTCAGGTGACTCTGCTCACAATTCCTCTCTCCCTCTGAGATGGCAGCTGTCAGCCCATCTCAGTTCTCTTCCCTCCCGTGCGGCGAGCATCTTGCCAAACATGATTATAGTATATGTTTCATAAGAGACGGTCCTCCATCAGTCACTACTTTAACCAGTCCTGACAAAAGGAACAGAGATGGTTGGAGGGAGGACTGGCTGCGAAGCGCTCACTGAAGTTACTGAGTGTGCTGGTCTGGAACGGGACATGTTTCTGGAGGACATTCAAAGGTAACTTTCCTAAAGGACTGCGAACATTTTTCTAAAACTTTTTTGAGACAACTTTTGATGGTTTATAAGGTAAGACTCCAATTTATCGAAACAGATGACTATCAGCCATGTGAAGCTAACGAAGCTGACCAGTGAGGGGAATAGACTATCGCATGACTAGTTTGATGGTTCGGCCCATATTGGCCAATTATTAAATGAGTCTCAGGGTTTTGCACGTGGTTAGAACTTAATAAACATTGTGAAATGAATATGGTTGACTTAGGCAAAATGGCTGTGCCCTGTGCCATAGCTTGGTGAGATAATTTGGACCCAACATGCTTGACTGCTGTTTGGGGACATATTATAGTGGCTCAAGGCAAGAGAGAGATGTCCTAACGAATACCGTTTCTGCTATGAACTGTCCATGTGATCTGGGAAAAGTTACATAATTTCTCTAAGTCTCAGGTTTCCCCCCTGATGAAATGGGAAGAAAAATGCTTATTCTGCTTGTTTTTCAAAGTTAGTGAGGTTCAGTGGCCTGTGTTCTCTGGGGCAGCTGCTCCATGTTGTTCAGGACAGAATGAATGCTATACAGAAGGAAACATATTTTGATGGAAAAAAAGGGCTGGTGCCTCCAGAAATATTTGGTGAACAGTTTATCCTGCCTAATGGACCCTTGGATGTTCCAACAGAATCCAGTACAAATATGTAGGAAGCACAGAATCTCCAGAACTGCACCGCAGACCTGATAGACACAATATTCCTACTGCTTTGTGGCCAAACTTTCAGCTCATGATCTTTGACCTAAAAAGCTCAGGAAAGGTATAAATTATGAAAAATAGTCTCTGCTCTCCAGAGCAAAGTGTAATGCTAAACCAAATAATGAAAGAGACATTGGGAGCCAACCACCCAGCTCTAAGTTTTCCAAGCAGAAAAAGTAAATATATTGGGAACTACTGAGAGTGAATTCAGATGTTCACGACGTACAGTGAAGTGAATGGGGCTTAGGTTGCTTCAGGTAGAGGTCAGTCTGGGCTTATTGAACCTCTTCTGTCGAAGTTGTTTTACAGTTTAAATTTTTTATAGTTAGATCTTTTCTGCATGAGCCCAAATCCTGTCCTAGGTAACCATTTGCTTCTCTCAAAGGTCTGATAAGGCTTATAAAGCCAGCAGTCTGACCTCTGTCCGTCAAAGAGACTGCTTTCGTCACTTTTCATTGTTCTGAGGGATGTAGCTAAAAATGTGTATCTCCAGGAGCCCAGCATATCCTCTCTTGGTATGTACCAAGCAGAAATGTTTGTGTATGTTCACCATAGACGCATCAAGAATGTTTATGGCAGTCCTCTTTTCTAATAGCCTCAGAGTGAAAACAAGTATTTAACTCTTCAGCTTTACTTAGCATTATTTTAGCATTGGAAAACTACAGGAAATTAGATTAACTGTATGGAACGCAAGGAAAGTGACAGAATTCAGTAAATGTAAAGTTTTATGTGTTCCTAATGACTTACACAAAAAATTTTTGTGTGTGTGAAAATGTGGTAATTTAAAAAACCCATTTCTGTGTCGTGGGTAAAGTTATCAGCAAAGTTATTAAGAACTGACACTATCTGGGTGTCTCAGAAAACAATGAGTTTGGAAGGAACAGTCTCCCCAACCTAACTCAAGTAAGGATCAATTTATGTCAGGATACCAGGGCACCTCAAGGATCTCAGCCTCTTTCTCTCTGTCTCCAGAGTTGCATGGCGGCTCATTCTGCATCGTTCTGACTGCCGGCTCGTCTCATTTCCCTTTGATACCTGGCTCCCTTCGATTGCATATTAGCCACCATGTCACCAATCAACCCCAAACAATGGCTTTGACCTGAGTCTGTATAACCTGCCAGCCTGGCTGGTTGACTATTTCTCTCTCCCAGGAGATAATTTGCAGACACTCAATAAATATTAATATACTTGGTAGACTTCATAGAAATAAATTCCCATGAATCACTTGGTGAACACTCAACAAATATTAATTTTCTCTTCCCTTTTAGAGGATGATGATCATTTGAGTTGAAAAGAATGTTTGTTTGATAGCCGGCTAACGAAGCAATGTTCTTTTCCCTGCTCTCCACATATGTAAGGTAGAGAATACTCTTCAAGTTGGGTGATGCACACTTCTAGAAAGACCTAAGAAATTCTTGGACTTATTTGGTAAATCTGCAAGATGAGACCAGATCACTACTATTTCTTAAATCAACATACAGTATCTATGAAAAGAATTTTATATTCGTATCCCAAAGACTGCAACTTGTGACTTTATTACATGGGAAAAGAAAGCAGAATAAAAACCATTCATACCTCAACCTCAGGGGGAGGACTTTGGCTGCCTGTGTGTTAACTGCTACAAGCACAACTCTAAGTGTTCAGCTCTCTTGTTACTATGGAAGCACCAAATAGGATGAGGTGAGGGATCTTAGCATGTGTTCCAGAGATGACATAAACAACTTCCACTGCCCTACAGACGAGCTGTACAAGGTAAACGGGTGGAAGGCCATTCTGTTTGTCCATCGACCCCCTTACCCACCCCGCTGCTGCTCTCGTCCACCCCCCACTCTCCCCCCCTTCTCTGCTCTCTGCCTGGGGGTCTGACCTTGGTTACCCAAGCTCCTCGTGGCTGCTTCCTGTTGGCTCTTGCTGATGGGAGCTCCTGGTAGCTCTGCCCTGGGACCCAGGCCACAGGGGCCCACCACGGGCTTGGATGCTTTGGAGAACCTCACACATCACAGACACACATACAAATCTCCACATAAGGATGCATAGGACACACGGCACCCCTGACACCCTGGAGCGAGCAGTACCATCAGTGCAGACCGCGCCAGAATTTGACACCAGAGCCATTAGATAAGAGAAAAGACGTACTAACTGACTTGTTAAATCCTTCCCCTCCACAGAAATGCCATAGGTTTTTGAATAATGAAGTAGTGATTTCTAGTAGTGCTCGGCACCCACTTTCTTGCTTCTCTTTGGATGCTCCGAGTCATACTCCAGAAGCATCACCGCTTAGTATGTATGGTATTGCCAGCAGCTTCACATGGTGGCTGACGAATATTATATGTTGGGCATATGCAGCCTAGATGTCCCTTGAGGGAAGCATGATACCAGTTCTTTACTTTCGACAACTGGATGGACATCAAATGCTAAAACTGTGAATAGATGTATATCATAAAAATATTTTTAAGGGTTTTATTAAATTAAAAACCATAAATACGTATTTGACTTTTATATAGTTTTGTTTTAAATTTGAGATTAATATTTATTTTTTTAATTAATACATTTTGAATATTTTAGAACAAAAATATTTTGAAGCAGATATGAAAAATAATTTAATTTTTAATTTTTTACATTAACTGCCAGTTTTATGAAAGTTTACTGAAATGCAGAATATGCCAAGTACAATCATATTTTTTAATCCTTTGACAAAATATAAATGTGAAATCTAGATGATAAAACATGAAATCTGAAATCTAGAATATAAAAGTTATTTTGCTGAAATTCAGGCAAAAATTAGTTTATGGAATATATGAATGGAATATTTATGGAATAAATTTATAAAATAGTCATCCAAACCTAGCTAGTCATACATAACACATATGAATCATATGGAATAATAATGAAATATAGTTGTCTTTAAAGTTTTGTTGACTTTCAATTATATAAAAACCACACATTTACATTTTTTCAATTTTGAGGTAATAAAGGTATATTTGTTATCTTTGAGCAGGGGTTTGCAGACTTTTTTTGATAAGAGCCAGATAGTAAATATTTTAGGCATTGTGGGCCAGACAGTTTCCGTTGCAACCACTTGATTCTTACTGAGTGGAGCATCAGACCAGCTGTAGACCATATATGTGAACAGACAGTCATGTTCCGACAAAAGTTTATTTACAAAAATAGGCAGTGGGCTGGGTTTGGCCTGCAGGCTATAATGTGCTGACCCTAGTATGCAGGACACAGACTTTGAAATGGAGATTTGCACACAGGAAGCTTACTGCAGAGTACTTTTGGGGACAGCCGCAGGGGAAGTAGAGGACAGGAAGAGAAGCTGTACAGTAATGAGGTCACAACACACACGCCTTAGCTGACTCTCTGGGGAGCTCAGTATCAGGGATGGCCCTTTAGTATCATCCCAATATGAGGCGAAGGGGACTGGCCTTTAAACCTCCACGTGCTCTGGGTGGGGAGGGCAGAGTGCGATTGTGGACAAGGCTGCTCCAGGAGAGGGGAGTGCCTGAAGAAGTGCAGCTGGGACCCGTCAGCACCTCAGCCCCCCAGCCGCTGAGAGTCAGTGCCTCCATCTTAAGGAGGGATGTGATGGTAAATTTTCTGTGTCAGCTTGGCTGAGCCCTGTACTCAGATATTTGATCAAACATTCTTCTGGATGTTTCTGTGAGGGTGTTTTGGGATGAGGTCAACTTTAAATCAGTGCACTTTGAGGAAAGCAGATAACCCTCCACATTATGAGGATAACTCCTCATCTGATTAGCTGAAAGTCTGAATAGAACAAAAGACTGACTGCCCCGAGCAAGAGGGAATTCTGCCAGAAGTTGGTGCCAGGCTTGAAGTGCAACATTGGCTCTTCTCTGGGTCGCCAGCCTGACCATTCACCCAGCAAACTCCATAATTACATGAACCAGTTCCTTAAAATACATCTTTTTCTCTCGACACACACCTATTGGTCCTCTTTCTCTGGAGAACCCCATTTAACACAAGGGGTCTAGGGGATGTACCTGAAATTTACTGTGATTATCTGCAAACACTACACATAAGGGCTATATATGTTTTCCAGATAGCTGGCTGTTCAACATTTACCTGTATATAACGGCCTAGGTTCCACACATGTTAGTAGGAGGCTTGCTTCCACATCAGCAGTTCCACCTGGAAGTTCCTGCTTGGGGTTCCACGTCTCCTGAGCTCTGGTACCTCGGTTTCCTCTCGGTGACCCTCCGACAACAGGGAGGTAATAGTTCCCCGCTGCTGCTTGGCTCTGATTGTTTGCCCCTTGAATTGTTCACTGGCGAGTGGTCCCTACACTGTAGTTTCCTCATCTGAACCACCTGAGATGAATGTGTTTCCTGATGGGACCTTGAATGATACAGTGACTGGCAAGTCTCTCTTATTTTGCTCGTTCTAAGATTCAATGACCATTTCCTTCTCTCCATCTCCAGTTTCCATCTTTGGCATCACCAGCTGGTAAGCTCTTACATTTTGCACCTTCCTTCCTTCCTTTTCTCCCTGTCTCTTCTTTCCTCTTTGCCAAAGATGCAGAGGAAAATGGTTAGCATCTGTGCTGTGCACATCCTGCTACAGACTTCCAAGACGCACTCCAAAAGGGCGTCCTCACAGCCAGTCATTTTGTTCTTTGGCCACCTTGGTTAAACGTGGCAGTGTTGTTTCAGGAGGTTATTTTTGGAATCCCCACATATGTACAAGGAAGACAAAAGGCGACTGTCACATGAATTGGAGACAATACATTTAATTTTAGAAGGCAAGAGTAATAGAAATCACGTTGGGGTTGTTCACCTCTGTCTTCTCATCTCTTTCAGTTACCTAAGAAAATCAAATCTCTTGTGGTTTCAAACTTCAGTCTTATATCCCTGCATGTCTGAGTTACACACTCTGGAATTATCCTTAATGATGGGCATGGGTTTAGGACAAGAGAATGAGGCCTCTCTAGGCCTCCCTCACACCATGCCGATCATGTGAGCTTCTCATGGCCACACAGTAGCTCTGGAGTTTGGGATTTTTTCCAAGTTGCCTCTGTTTTCCCTAGCACCTCTGGTCACACTTTTCCATGAGTTGTATTAGTGACTCTAAGCTACAACATACCTTTGGTGAGGTTTAATAAAAAACAACTAAACGGAACACTTGCTGTCCTTTTTCACTGGGTGTTGCTAACCACCCATGCAATTTTGCTTCTCAGACAAAAGAAAAAGAGGAACGTAAAGGACAATCAGTTGGGCTGGTCTGCAAAGTTGTCCCGCTAGGAGGTATGTAATATGATGTGGTAGAAGATATCTCACAAATAGGCCATCATAAGAAAAATGAATCATATGAACGATAATGATAAATAATATGCAATTTTTAACATTTATCACCTTCTTAGGGGAGAACCTATCCTTGTAGATATGTATGGAAGACCATTATTAGGAAGGAAACAGGCCAGAAGGGCAGAGGTTGGGGGAATGAGGTGTCTCTATCTGACAGGATGGCCTAGAATACGGTGCCGAAACAGCACCCAGCCTCAGTGGCTTAAAACAAGACTTATTTTTAACTCATGCTAAATGAACAATGGGGGTTGGCTGTTCATCTGGCTACCAGGGTGATCCTGGGAAAGGGGAAGAGAATGTTGGGAATTCTAGACTGGCTCTTAACATTTCCAGATGGAAGTGACACACATCTCTTCCTCTTATACTTGACTACAGAAAGTCATATGGTCACATATAACATCAAAAGGCATGGGAAAGTTCACTGCCATGTGCCCAAAAGATGGAGGACCAGAAACAGGGAGACCAGGGCTGTGGCTTCCGTGGCCTGTAAGAGACCAGCCTGTGGCTGAAAGGGCGGCGCAGGA
The DNA here is from genome assembly GCA_029783875.1 of Phataginus tricuspis. NCBI lineage: Eukaryota > Metazoa > Chordata > Mammalia > Pholidota > Manidae > Phataginus > Phataginus tricuspis. The sequence continues at coordinate 9,160,559 of JAQQAC010020895.1, read as the reverse complement.
GCTCCCACTGCCTTCCTTTCCTCTCCTGTCCCTCTGAGCCTAAGGAGAACACTCCTGAAAACTTTCTGCAGTAGATGATAATTTAGGGAAAGGAGACTCTTTGGAACATATTTGGACCTTTCCATCTTGTAAAGGAAATTTTTTTGTGTAGTTTTAAATGGCACACTTGATTTTATATCAGTTAATTTTAAACATATTTTAGTAGTGATGAAACGTGGCAAGTGGAGATTGTTTTTCTGAAAAATTTCCCTTAAAAGCCAAGAGCAGGAAATCCTGTTGTGCAGTGGTTTCCAACATTCCTAGGGAGATGAGAAAGGAACCTTCAAAAACTCAAGGGGGGAACGGGGTGGCTGAGTAAAGTGCAACCTACGGAATCCTAAGTAATATGAATTAATAACTCATCAACGACTTCTCCTTTTTGTAGTTCTCTAAAATGATCCACTGTCAGGCCTAGTTCTTATCTAGGGCAGAGAATATGATAAAACTTCACCCACAATCATTGGAATGGGATTTTCACCAGAAGAGCAGAGGTCGTTACAGTGTATCTACAGCCTGGAATCCACATTGGACACTTCTTTGAAGCTAGTGTAGGATTCTTATTGCCTTTCAAATATCTAATCCCCTGCCCTTCCTTCTTCCCCAAAGAGGAAAAGAGAGAACTAACAAGGTTTATTAATACAGACCAATGTGTTACCAAAAAATAGAACAGTACAGAAGCAGTGAGTGTCCACTGTCGGTGCAGCCGACTTCTGCTGGAGCATCTCTCCAGGCTCTGTTTTGGAAACTATTGCAAAAACTGCCCCCTGGCTCACGTTGACCACAGGACTCAACAATGGGCAGAGGACTCAAGGTGGGCTTTAATATTGGCCAATCATATTGTCTCTGAAAATTTAGAGCTAGGCTATCTGAAAAATAATTTTTTTTAATTTGAAACAATGTCACACTTGCAGAAAAGCTGTAAAATAGTCCAGACATCTGTCCCTGAAACATATGAGTGCAAGCTGCCAACAGGATGCCTCACCACCCTTAAACCATTTAGTGTTTCTTTCCTTCAAACTAAGACATTCTTCTATAGAACCAACATTCAGCAATCAAAATCAGGAAATTAACACTGACGTATAGCCGCCAACTAGTCCTTGGCCATTCAGGTTCTGCCACTGTCCCAATAATGTCCAGTTCAGAATCATTATTACATGTCTTTTTATTAGAGATTGGACTTTAAAGATTTTTAAAGTGGTAGACAGCAAAACGAAGCCATATACAAAGGCATCCAAGGAAAATAAGTCTCCCCTTGCCTTGTCCCCCAGAGCAATCCCTGCCACCAGTGTCTCATAAGTGCTTACAGACAGTCTACCACGCATAAGCGTATGACTGTACATCATTGAAGGGGGATATCAAAGTTCCTTTTAGCTCAGGGTAAAGTAAGATCAGATGTAGGGGTTCCTCCTTTAGGAATATTAAATACCTATTAAGAACTTTAATGCTTGCCACCAAGACAAAGGTTAAAGAAGAAAAGTTTCCAAGTGACAACATTTTTCTCAGATTTTTAACAAGAACGTCATTGTTTGCTTGGGGAAGATACAAAAATTCTTCTATTGTGAATAGAATTAGTATTTCCCTTTTTAAAAATATTTTAAAATAGACATTAAGGATCCTTTGTTGTTTAGTTGCTTCCAATGCTTGGAACTTTTTAAGATTGTTATATGTTATAAAAAAAAGTGTAAAATTGTTTTTTACATTGTATTGGTTTGTATACAATATTCACAGGTAAATTTACTAAGCTGCTCTTAATATTGCAGTATACGGTCATATAAATGCCTAATTTATCTTTATTTTAATGGTATCACAGTGAAAAACTTTAATTCATTTTGGAGTAAGACAAAAGACAACCGCCCCCACCTTTTCAGTAACATAAAAAATGACTCCATAACTTAAAATGTGGAAACTCTGACATAGTCTCTTATTCTACTACCCAGTGGGCTAAAGAGACAGGCCTGTTGGCTGCAATATGAGTAAAACAAAATGAATGGAAGAAAACAGAGAAGAGCAGTCCCCGAGGACCCTCCAGCTCTTGCTCTCAGTCTCTTCCTGAGATCTGGTCACTTTCTTGCCTTTGTATTCTGTGCTATGAGATCCCACAGAGCCCTTATAATAAATATCAACCCTCATGTCTTTTAAACTTTTTGCTTAAGCTAGTTTGAGTTAATGTTACTTGCAACATTCCTAAGGCAATAGGTAAGGTTATTGAGATAATACTTGAATCCAGAAATCTGAAGGAACAGTTCCTACATGGTTTTTGACACTGCTTGAATTTTCCAAAAGAACCCTTAAATAGTCCTAGAACAATTCTAGATAACAGATCCAATTGGAGAAGTGTATGTATTCAAATCATTGTTTTGAGAATTTTTCTTTAGCCAAATAATGAACTACTGTCAAATTAAACGTGTATCTCTTACAGTTGTCCCACTTCTTAACTTTAAGATCTTTGTTAACAAATTCTTTAGTTCAGTAATTTTTCCCACAAATTTAAAAATCTTTTAATGCACTTTATTGGCCATTTCCTACTTTGCTCATCAGATGAACTTTTTGAAATATGACAGAGTTTATTATTTCTTACTGGTCCAAAAGAAAAGACACTGCTAATTAATTGCAGATTTTAGTAAAAGGGGTTGAAAGCTCACAACAGGCTTTTCAAGACAAAAGTCTGTGTAGTGATGAAGGGCAATGACTTAATTTTATTAAAAATAAAAACAAAAAACAGCTCATAAGTCCGAAGCTGGCATTTCTCACAACTTCCCTTAACACAGTATAATTAGTGAGTCCATTTGCTTTGGCGTGGTCACAGCACAGAGTTTTCATCTCCACATTTTAGCAAAATCTGGGTAACCATACCTAAGGCTGGGCATGGACTCTCATTCACACTATTCTGTTTTCCCATAGGCCTGATTCTGGCTTGCCCTTGGCAACTGCTCCTTCATAAACTTTTTGAGAAAGTGATAATGTGAACCCAGAGATGCTAAATACAGAGTTTGTAATTCTAATGTCAGTGGGGCTTGTAGAATAAAGGGTCCCTGTTGTCTTCTAGGAGGGTCTGTCTCACTTACCTTGACTCGTGTCCATATCCCCAAATCTGGGAACCCCACATTACTGAGCATCCCATTCTGGCACTTTCAACTTACAAGCCCTCTGACCATAATATACCACCAAGAGATTCTTTAAGAATATGGAGAAATGATCTGCAATAGGCTCGAAGCAGGGCAAAATAGTCCATAAAGATGATAACCCAATACCACTAAACTTGTCTTTGTGATAGTTAGGATATAGGTAGAGAAGCAAGTAACAGAGGCCTAAGAAAATAGCAGCTTAAACGAGGTAATATGTTATTGTTTGGTCACATAAGTCTTGAAAAAGTCTGTGATATGGTGGCCATGCTGTATGAAATCCTCAGGCATCCTCTTTCCAGCTCACCATCCATTATCCCTGGATAATGGACTGTGGCTTTTGCCCTCAGGATCCAAAATGGCTGCTGGACCTCTGGCCATTCCATCTGCACCCCAGACAGAAGGGTGAGAGAAGGGAAGAAGGCAAGAGGCAAAATTTACTAGTCTGATGATTTCAAAGAAAGGTCCCTAGAAGCTGCTATTTTCTTATCTATTAAAGAAATTGTAACTAAAACTTTCCTAAAGAAAACTGCAGGCCTAGATGGTTTCATTGCAAATATATCAAATATTTAAAGAAGAAATAGCACCAATTCTACACAATATTATCCACAGAAGAGGAAGGAACACTCATCTTATTTTCTGAGGCTAGGTTTACCCTGATATCCAAACCAGACAAAAACATCACAAGATAACTACTGAGCAATATCCACAAAGACTGCTTCAAAAATACTCAACAAAATATTAGCAATCAAAATCAACATTGTATAAAAAGGATATGTCGCAAGTGGACTTTATGCCAGGCATACAAGATTAGACCAGTATTTTAAAATCAATCCATGTAATTCACCACATTAATAGGCTAAAGAAGAAAAACCACTCATCAGTAAATGTTGAAAAAGTATTTAAAAATACTCAATCCTTTCATGATTAAAAACTCAGCAGAAAATTAGGAATAGAAAAGAACTTTTTACCTGATTAAGGACATACTTATGTAATGGTGAAAGACTGAGTGAATGGTCCTCCCTAAGGTGGGAACAAACAACACAGCAAAGTTGGCTCTTACAGTCCCTACTTGGCCCAGAAAGTTCTAGCAAGTGCACTGAAGCAAGAAAAAGAAAGAATAGATATACAGAGCAGAAAGGAAGAAATTAGATTGTCTCTATTCAAAGATGACATGATTATCTATGGAGAACAATCTCGATTTACAAAGAGCTTCTAGAATTCACAAATGAGCTTAAGCAAAATTGTAGGACACAAGGTCAATAGATAAAAATCTATGGTATGTCTGTATTGTAGTAATGAACAACTGGAAATTGAAACAAAGAGTACCATTTACATAAATAAGTCATGAGGATGGAAAGTACAGCATGGGGGACATAGTCAATAATATTGTTGACAGGTGGTAACTACACTTACCATGGCGAGCATTTTATAAGGTATATAAATGTCACTTCATGTGGTACACCTGAAACTAATAGTTATGTCAACTATACCTCAACAGGAATAGAGAAATAAACAAACTTTTAAAGTACCATTTACAATAGCACAAAACATAATGAAATACTTCGGTATAAATCTAAAAGAATGCATAGGATTTGTATTCTGACAACTGTAAGACACAGATGAAAGAAATGAAAGACCTACACAAATGAAGAGATATGCCATGTTTATGATTCAGAAAGATTCAGTAGTAGTTTAAAATGCCAATTCTTCACAGATAGATTTATAGATTCAGTACCATTCTAATCAAAACCCCAGCAGGATCTTTTCGTAGGTTATCAAGAAGCTGATTTTAAAATTTATACAGAAATACAAAGGAACTAGAATAGCTAAAACAACTTTTAGAAAGAATGAAGTTGGAAGTCTTATAAAGTTACAGAAATTAAGATAAGTGTTGGCAAGAGGAGAGACACATAGATTAATGGGATTGAATAGAGTCCAGAAATAGATTCAAACAAAAATTGCCAAGTGATTTTTAATTAAATGTGTTATTTTGAGATAATTGTAGATTCACATGCAGTTGTAAGAAATAGTGCAGAGATTTGTATACCCTTTATCCAGTTTCCCGTCAAAGATAATAGGCTGTAAAACAATAGCACAATACCACAACTGGGATACTGACATTGACACAGTCCATTTGATCTCATTCGGGTTTCCTGTTTCACTGATACACATTTGTGTAGATTTAGTTCTGTAAGATTTTTTGACATGTGTAGGTGCATAAGTCCACCACCAGTTATGGTACAAAAATTTCCATCACCATACGGATTCCTCATGTTGCCCTGTTAAAACCACACTTGCTTTCTTCCTTTCATACCACTCCCCTTCCTTAACCGCTGGCAACCACTAATCTGCCCTCCATTTCCATAATTTTGTCATTTCAAGAATGTCATCTAAAGGGAATTATATAGTAATATAGAATGTAACCCTCTGAGTTGGCTTTTTGCAGCCTTATTCTCTAGAGATTTACTGAAGAACCAAGTTGTTCCATGTATGAAAACTTTAGTCCTTATTTTCTTTGGAAAAATTTGTGTTAATTTCAGTTTCCACATGTTCATTGTTAGCACAGTATACAGAAATGTGATTGATTCTTGTGTGCTGATGTATCCTGTGATCTTGCTGAACTCAGCTATCAGTTTGAGGGTTGTTCGTTTTCCTTGGGATTTTCTGTGTAGACAATTGTGCCATCTGAAAATAGGGATTATTTTATTTCTTCCTTTCCAATCTGTACACTTTTTATTTTTGTTTCATTGCAGTGGCTAGACCTTCCAATATTGTGTTGAATAATAGTAGTGAGAATGGACATTTTTTTTAAGGGCACCTGGCATTTGTTTTAATCAGATATGGCAAGATATGCAGACATGGAAATGACTGTCACAAGTTTTTTATACTCACAGAAGAGGAAGCATTGCATGCCACATAAGGGGGCTATACTGGGAAATGCTGAGGTGGGTAAGGAAGCAGAGAGGACAGGGAAAAATGTAGGCAAGAGCCTTTATTGTGGTTCCTTTGGGAAGGGATGGGCAAGGCAGAGCAAGCAGGCTTAGGGTTTGCTAGTTTGAATTTCAGTAGGTTCTACAGTATTATGGGCTGCCCCTAGTTGTCTGGCGCCTGGCCCTACGGCGATGAGGGTGAGGGACAGTGGTCCACAGTGTGAAAGCCCAATAAAGGAGGTGCTGGCAGTGTGGGCTCTGATGGTTGGTTGGCATTAGAAAGGTAAGCTTGCCTGCAAGTTATTTACTATCTCTAGGAATTGGCTAGACCTGGGAGGGGTAGTCTCTCTAGGGTCAGTAAGGACCCAGTGGTCAAAGCATCAGAATACAGAAAATAAAAAATACAGTTAAAACAGACTTAAAAAATAAATAAATGCAAAACAGAAAAAGGACAGCCTTGCCTTGTTCTCAATCTTAGGAGGAAAGCATTCAGTTCTTCATTAGTAAGTATGCTAACTACAGCGTTTTTTTTTAATAGATGCTCTTTATCAAGTTAGGTAGCTCCCCTCTACTTCAAGCTTGTTTTTATCATGAATGGATACTAGATTTTGTCAAACACTTTTTCTCATCAATGATATGACCATAAAATTTTTCTTCTTTAGCTTGTTGATATAGTGGATTACATTGATTGATTTTGAACGAACCTGCATACCTGGTATTAAACTCCATTGGTCATGGTATAGTTTTTTTTTTAATACATTCAATTTGCTAATATTTTGTTGCAGATTTTTATGCCTAAATTCACGAGACAGGTTGAGACTCCAGAAGCAATCACATTTCTACATACTACAATGAGTATCAGTCTGTAGTTTTATTTGTCTGGTTTTGGTATCAAGGATACCAATGACAAAAATTCAAGTAAGTGTGACCTTAAGAGTCACCCAAACTACCCTCATATTGTTTGCTGAAGTCTGACACTGACCACTTTTTATCCTGAGTCTTACTACCGGCAACTATTTGTTGAGAATCTAACATGCTTGGTGTAGAATGTCTAATGCACTATCTGATAATTCTACCTAAAAAATATCAACTCTTTGAGAAAAGGAGCCAGGGCTGTCCATGACTTACATGCTCAATTTATTTGTTATAATCAATTACGTGCCTGACTAGGACAATGAGAATTAAGTTAAATACTATGACTTAAAAACAAAGGGCTCAAAAACAAAAACCCAGACCAAACCACTCAAAAACCAAAGAGCTAAGTTTCACAGGAACCCTGAAATCAAACTGAATAATTGCTACCCTATGATTAAACAGTTTAAAGGAAACAAGTCTTCTCCTTGTATAAGTAAAATATGAGTAACTATACAACTGTTTATAGACAATATTCATAAGCATATTAAGATGCATAACCTTTCAGTGGTGAGTAGATAAATATAGGGAAGTTCACGTATAAATCAACAGAAACACTGATTTGGCTTAATTACCTAACAATGCCAGTGCTTCATGAAAAAAAAAATTCCTTGCATAATACTGATTTTTCTCTGCCATAGTGAGCAATTTAGATGTCCTTTTTTTTTCTTCCCCTTTCAGAGACTGTTTAGATGCCCTTATTATCACTAGGTCTTACATCCTTAAAACATATACCACATTGGTAGGCTTGAATTTTTGTACCAAAAATGTCAAGGTTACTATTAACCAGTAACCTGGACAAATTCCTACTGCCTTTCAGAAGCTACCATATTTATCATTTGTTCCAACTGACTGTATGGTTTTTATTTTCATTTATTTATACAGCACACCTAATTCTCCTAAGTGGTCAGTTATTACTTTATAAAACCTAGACGAGATGAAATACAGGAGTATTAAGGACTAAAGGTGTGTTTTAATTGAATTTTAAAAAGAATTAAGATTCATTAAGATTCCTTGAACTAAATAGCAGCATATCTACTCTTCCAAGCATTCCAAAAATGTGAAGGGCAGATAGAAGAATTTTGTTACTACAAACAGAAAAATCATTGCAGAGCTCACGAACATTTCAAGTACAATTATGAGAAATGCATGCAAACCTGAAACTGCCTCTTTATGGAGCTGTCCTCTTAAAAAGTTCATTTTTTTTCAGATATTTTTCCAGAGTTGTTTATTTGAGGTGCACAGAATGAAAAAATCAGTGCTATACAAATAAAAATATTTTACACTTTTATTTACAAACTAATTTCATAAACAAATGGTAACAAACATGACCAAACAACAAAGAAAGTTATTGGCTTTGATCAGTTATGGCAAGAAAAATAAATTATTTAAATAGATACCTAAATCTGCCTTCTGCTTCTAGAGAAATTTATGTATTAAATATATATTTTCAAATTGTTCCTAACTCTTACTCAGACCTGAGACTGGGCACTTCTCTATTTTTTACATAGAGCTGTAAACACTCTTTAATATAAGCCAACAGAGTGATTTCTATTAGTATGAACTGATTTCATAAAACATGAAGAAACATAAATCTTATTCAGATCAATTGAATTAACTGTAGTTAACTGTGGATACATAGTGCATATCTGTCAATCATCCACAATTAGGTTTAACTGTTATATATGGAGAGAGATTTGACAATGATCAGAGTAAGATTTATTCATATTCTTGAAAGGTAGCTTTGTTGCCAATTCCTCCTACCACTTCCATATACTTTAGTAAAATATATCCTCAATCCAAAAAGAAACTACAGCTATTTGACTTTTTGTTTTTTTCTTGCTTGAAACTGCTCTGTTTTGTTTTTTATAGATTTAATCAACATTGACAAAGCAGGATCTACGGACCTCTTTTGTGACTCCTTTTGAGTTTCACTTTCTTTTTTCTTTATTGCCTGAGTAAGTTCTTGTTCTTTTTGTTCTCTCTGCCGGGCTTTCTCCTCAAGAATTTTTTCCATAGCTTTTGTTTTCTTGAAATTAGGATCTGAAGGATCCAAATTGAACAAGTGGGAAGTATACATTGCCTGAAACCGTGCATCCTTAACATTTACCTGCAAATCCAAAAGGAAAATATAAGTATATTAAATCAGTAAATCAAACAGTGCAGAAATGAGGCCAAATTTCAAGTCAGTGAGTTACTGATTATATAAAATACAAATGTGAGCATTTTATATTGATTCATTAACAAATTGTTTTCCCACAGATCTTCATTGGAGTTTTAAGGCCTATTCTTGGACCACAATGTGCAGGGCACACTATTCTGATCAGGCAGTGATAATCTCCTTGAAAGGGAACGACAGTGGTCTCTATATACAGCAGCCGGCACCTACACTGGCCTCTTAGACCACTGTGGGAGTGGTGCCCAAGACGGGTTTCCCATGCTTAGTGTGAAAGGTGTTTCTGGATGGATGATTAAGTCAGTGATGGTACCTTCAGCTGGAGTTTTATGTGAAGTCACTGCATTCTAAGTACATTACAAAATTTTTTAACCTTGGTGCCAAGTGAGTAGCTACTGAGGCTGATTCATAGATTAAAAGATTTAAAGACCACTATGGGAAAGATGACACCTGAGACAAAGATCTGGTCAGACACAAGCCCCAAGATCTATCTTTCTATGAAAATACTGTGGTTCCACATATAAGAGTATACCCTTACTGCAGCCAGGCCTCCAAGTGTTACCAGGCACAGGGGTGAGTATGACTCATTGCCCCGGCATCCCAGAGGAAAGATGAGCCCACCTAGAGATGGACTGTGTAGCTACTTAGTTACAGGAAGGACAATAGACAACAGTGGGCCACCACCACCAAAACACTCATGAACAAAATTCTTAACATGATGATAAATGTGCAAAGAGAGTTCTCACAATAGATTTGATTACAAATCATTCTTTGCTTCTAACTTTTCATAAGAAAACCAATTCACTGAGAAATTTAGTGGAACAGTAACATACATGAAGCTGACTTACAGAAAATGGAGCTACAGAGTGGTCTTCAAGTCCCTCTATGTGCTACTTAGAAGTTACCTGCATGCTCTTCTCTATTCTTTAAACAAATTCAAAACTTCCCATGCTCACTCCAAGAGCTACAGAGTGGTCTCCAAGTCCTTCTAGTGCTACTTAGAAGTTACCTGCATGCTCTTCTCTATTCTTTAAACAAATTCAAAATTTCCCATGTTCTTTTGGATATATTCTCCCATGCTAACAGGTGGAAGTCATTAAGAAGTTTCTGACTGCCCTTTGTAGGTTTTCTGCACAAGGCTCAAACTTATGCAGAGGGACTGTGTAGCCATTAAGAATATGTACTTAGCAAAATGAGGGAGAAGAGGGAGCAATAGAAACAAGAAACATAACAATTAAGAATGCATGGACTATGCCCTGGCCACTGTACAGTGAGAATGTGACACACGTGCCATGAATCTCTTATTTTTCAGCTGGGCTTAATTATGCAGAAAATTAAGTGACTACCTTAACATGGGATTCTAATGTTAGAAGCTACATATTTTTGGTGCAATATGGCTACCAGAATATAAGCCAACTACTTTACTTGGTGTTCAAAGATGCTGACCCACACTGGGGATGAACTGGCTGTGTTGGACTAAAAGATGGCAGCTTTGGCTCCACTATGAGTCTTTCCTGAGATATTTAAAGGTTAATTTTGGCTATGCTCAATTTTTATCTCTATAGCTGACTTTAGATTTAACACCATTTTTAAGAAGCTAGTGACTTTTGTCCCTTTTACCTCAAAGTCATCCTCTAATAATTCCTTCTTTTTCATAAGCTGTTTTTTCTTCTTTTTGCTCAGATTCTGGTGCTCCACAATCTTGTTGTAATTGAAGTGTTTTTTGCTTTCTTCCTCCTCATCCATCATAAGCAAAGCCATTTCAGCCTATGGAGAGAAAATAAAGGTTCAAATATGTGACAGTGCCCCCCACCCCTGCAAACAGGGGTATGGGGCACCGATACCCCCTCTAGGAAAGCAACCTTGCCCAGAGCAGGAGGGGGTGAAAGTTTATATTAAAAACAGGCATTTCCTTAGTGTAATTTGTTAGTAGGTTGTGGGAAATGAGTCCCCAACAAAAATTTCTCATTTCCATTTTGGTCTTCTTAAGCAGTGACACCAATCCAGCCAACATGCACTTTGTGATACAAACTAGGTTTTCCCAAAGATGTGCTTTAATAACAAGGAATCTCTTTTCTTTTGCTTCTTTTGCCTTGTTTTTACAATACTGATACATTTCTATGAAGGTAGGATCTTCATATTTGCCTCTGAAATCTAATGTTTGTTTCCACTAACTAACTAGGTTATTTTCTACTGACTATGGGATTAAACGTGAACCCTTGAGAACCTATTAAGCAACATGTATACTAGATACAAAGTACATTGCCAGACTTTTGTGAATCTTCCTACATACCACTTGGATTGCTTTAATTTCCTTTCACCTTCATCACTGGCCCCTGAAGCTGGCTTTCTTTCAGAGCCATTTTCCACACGAGAGATTTTCTTTCTGCTTTTTAACTCTATGAGCATTACTGTATATGCAATAAATGGAGACTAGAAAAGATGCTCTAAGATGCAGAGTTTAGGTGCCCAGTCAGCCTGGCTCACAGGGATGATGACTCCATTCCTGCCTCAGCAAAGCCCCATTATTACTCTGTATCATGGATCTCTGGAGGTCAGTGAAGCATAAGGTTTACTGCATGCTGACAAAGATTTTGATTTTATACATTAAATTTATGTGGTTTGTAATAAAAAGAGAGAAATTAGCATTTAATAAGCCTTAAAGGTGAAGTCTATATTACAGGACAGATTCAAATTACATTAAAACTTACAGCAATCATATTTTTTTTCATTTTTTAGCACATAATTTAATAAGCTACTAAATTTACATCAGGTGATGTTAAGTTTTTCTTTTACACTTATTTATTTATTTATTTTTTATTTCGGTAATATTAATCTACAATGGCATGTGCAACATTATGGTTACTGAACTCCCCACTTGATCAGGTCCCCCCTACCAACCCCATAACAGTCACTGTCCATCAGCGTAGTGATGTGCTGTAGAATCACTACTTGTCTTCCCTGAGTTGTACAGCCCTCCCCTTGCACCCCCAACATTGTGTCTGCTAATTGTAATGTCCCTTTTTCCCCCTTGACCCTCCCTTCCCACCCATCCTCCCCAGTCCCTTTCCCTTTGGTAACTGTTGGTCCATTCTTGGGTTCTGTGAGTTTGCTGCTCTTTTGTTCTTTCAGTTTTTTTTCTCTTTGTTCTTATACTCCACATATGAATGAAATCATTTGATACTTGTCTTTTTCTGCTTGGCTTATTTCACCAAGCATAATACCCTCTAGCTCCAACCATGTTGTTGCAAATGGTAGGATTTGTTTTCTTCTTATGGCTGAATAATATTCCATTGTGTATATGTACCACCTCTTCTTTATCCATTCATCTACTGTTGGACACTTAGGTTGCTTCCATTTCTTGGCTATTGTAAATAGTGCTGTAATAAACATAGGGCTGCATCTGTCTTTTTGAAACTGGGCTGTGGCATTCTTAGGGTAAATTCCTAGGAGTGGAATTCCTGGGTCAAATGGTATTTCTATTTTGAGTTTTTTGAGGAACCTCCATACTGCTTTCCACAATGGTTGAACTAATTTGCATTCCCACCAGCAGCGTACGAGGGTTCCCTTTTCTCCACATCCTCGCCAACATTTGTTGTTGTTTGTGTTTTGGATGTTGGCCATCCTTACTGGTGTGAGGTGGTATCTCATTGTGGTTTTAATTGGCATTTCTCTGATGATTAGTGATCTGGAACATCTTTTCATGTGCCTGTTGGCCATCTGAATTTCTTCTTTGGAGAAGTGTCTATTCATATCCTCTGCCCATTTCTTAATTGGATTATTTACTTTTTGTTTTGTGGAGGTGTGTGAGTTCTTTATATATTTTGGATGTCAAGCCCTTATCTGCCATGTCATTTATGAATATATTCTCCCAAACTGTAGGATGTCTTTTTGTTCTACTGACGGTGTCCTTTGCTGTACAGAAGCTTTTCAGCTTAATATAGACCCACTTGGTCATTTTTGCTTTTGTTTCCCTTGCCCGGGAAGATATGTTCATGAAGAAGTTGCTCTATGTCCAAGAGATTTTTGCCTATGTTTTTTTCTAAGAGTTTTATGGTTTCATGACTTACATTCAGGTCTTTGATCCATTTTGAGTTTACTTTTGTGTATGGGGTTAGACAGTAGTCCAGTTTCATTCTCTTACATGTAGCTGTCCAGTTTTTCCAACACCAGCTGCTGAAGAGGCTGTCATCTCCCCATTGTATATCCAAGGCTCCTTTATAATATATTAATTGACCGTATATGTTTGGGTTAATGTCTGGATTTTCTATTCTGTTCCACTGGTCTGTGGGTCTGTTTTTGTGCCAATACCAAATTGTCTTGATTACTGTGGCTTTGTAGTAGAGCTTGAAGTCAGGGAGCGTAATTCCCGTTTTATTCCTCCTTCTCAGGATTGTTTTGGCTATTCAGGGTCTTTTCTGGTTCCATATGAATTTTAGAACTATTCGTTCCAGTTCATTGAAGAATGCTATTGGTATTTTGATAGGGATTACGTTGAATCTGTAGATTGTTTTAGGTAGTATAACCATTTTGACAATATTTATTCTTCCTAGTCAAGAGCATGGGATGCATTTCCATTCGTTAGTGTCCTCTTAATTTCTCTTAGGAATGTCTTGTAGTTTTCATGGTATAGGTCTTTCACTTCTTTCGTTAGGTTTATTCCTAGGTATTTTATTCTTTTTGATGCAGTTGTGAATGGTATTGTTTTCCTGATTTCTCTTTCTGTTAGCTCATCGTTAGTGTATAGGACAGCAACAGATTTCTGTGTATTGATTTTGTATCCTGTAACTCTGCTGAATTAAGATATTAGTTCTAGTAGTTTTGGAGTGGAGTCTTTAGGGTTTTTTATGTACAATTTCATGTCATCTGCAAATAAACTTGTTTTCCAATCTGGATGCCTTGTATTTGTTTTGTCTGATTGCTGTGGCAAGGACCTCCAATAACTATGTTGAATAACAGTGAAGAGAGTGGGCATCCCTGTCTTGTTTCCGATCTTAGGTGAAAAACTTTCAGCTTCTCGCTGTTAAGTATGATGTTAGCAGTGGGTTTGTCATATATGGCCTTTATCATGTTGAGGTACTTGCCGTCTATACCCATTTTGTTGAGAGTTTTTATCATGAATGGATGTTGATTTTTGTCAAATGCTTTTTCAGCATCTATGGAGATGATCATGTGATTTTTGTTCTTCTTTTTGTTGATGTGGTGGATGATGTTGATGAATTTTCGAATGTTGTACCATCCTTGCATCCCTGGGATGAGTCCCACTTGATCATGGTGTATGATCCTCTTGATGTATTTTTGAATTCAGTTTGCTAATATTTTGTTGAGTATTTTTGAATATACATTCATCAGGGATATTGGTCTGTAATTTTCTTTTTACATGAGGTCTTTTCCAGGTTTTGGTATTAGAGTGATGCTGGCTTCATAGAATGAGTTTGGAAGTATTCCCTCCTCTTCTATTTTTTGGAAAACCTTAAGGAGAACGGGTATTATTTCTTCTCTATATGTCTGGTAAAATACAGAGGTGAATCCATCAGGTCCGGGGGTTTTGTTCTTCGGTAGTTTTTTGATTACCGATTCAATTTCGTTGCTGGTGATTTGTCTGTTTAGGTTTTGTGTTTCTTCCTTGGTCAGTCTTGGAAGGTTGTATTTTTCTAAGAAGTTGTCCATTTCTTCTAGGTTTTCCAGATTGTTAGCATATAGATTTTCATAGTATTCTCTTATAATTCTTTGTATTTCTGTGGAGTCCGTCATGATTTTTCCTTTCTCATTTCTGATTCTGTTTATATGTGTAGATTCTCTTTTTCTCTAATAAGTCTGGCTAGGGGTTTATCTAATTAAAAAATTTTTTTAAAGAACCAGCTCTTGGTTTCATTGATTTTTTCTATTGTTTTATTCTTCTCAATTTTATTTATTTTTACTCTGATCTTTATTATGTCCCTCCTTCTGGTGACTTTGGGCCTCATTTGTTCTTCTTTTTCCAATTTCAGTAATTGTGTCTTTAGACTGTTCATTTGGGAATGTTCTTCCTTCTTTAAATAGGCCTGTATTGCAATATACTTTCGTCTTAGAACTGCCTTTGCTGCGTCAGACAGAAGTTGTGTCTTTGTGTTATTGTTGTCATTAGTCTCCATATATTGTTTGATTTCTATTTTAATTTGGTCATTTTCCATTGATTATTTAGGAGCATGCTGTTAAGTCTCCATGTATTTGTGAGCCTTTTTGTTTTCTTTGTACAATTTATTTCTAGCTTTGTACCTTTGTGATCGCAGAAGTTGGTTGGTAGAATTTCAATATTTTTGACTTTACTGAGGTTCTTTTTGTGGTCAAGTATGTGGTCTATTTTGGAAAATGTTCCATGTGCACTTGAGAAGAATGTGTATCCTGTTGCTTTTGGGTGTAGAGTTCTGTAGATGTCTGTTAGGTCCATCTGTTCTAGTGTGTTGTTCAGTGCCTCTGTGTTTTTACTTATTTTCTGTGTGGTTGATCTGTCCTTTGGAGCGTGTGGTGTGTTGATGTCACCTAAAATGAATGCATTGCTTTCTATTTCCTCCTTTAATTCTGTTAGTATTTGTTTCACATGTATTGGTGCTCCTGTGTTGGATGGATATATATTTATGATGGTTATATCTTCTTGTTGAACTGACCCCTTTATCATTATGTAATATCCTTCTTTATCTGTTGCTACTTTCTTCGTTTTGAAGTCTATTTTGTCTGATACAAGTACTGCAACACCTGCTTTTTTCTCCTTATTGTTTGCATGAAATATCTTTTTCCATCCCTTCACCTTTCGTCTGTGTATATCTTTGGGTTTGAGGTGAGTCTCTTGCAAGCAGAATATAGATGGGTCTTGTTTTTTTATCCATTCTATTACTCTGTGTCTTTTGATTGGTGCATTCAGTCCATTTACATTTAGGGTGATCATTGATAGATATGTACTTATTGCCATTGCTGGCTTTAGATTCGTGGTTACCAAAGGTTCAAGGGTAGCTTCTTTACTATCTAACAATCTAACTTAACTTTCTTGTTAAGTCATTATAAACACAGTCTTATGATTCTTCATTTTTCTCCCTTCCTATTTTTACTCCTCCATTCTTTATATACTAGGTGTTTTATTCTGTACTCTTTTACATTTCCTTTAACTGTTTTTGTGGATAGTTGATTTTACTTTTTGCCTTTAGTTAGTATTTGGATGGTCTGCTTTCTTTGCTATGATTTTAATTTCTCCTGTGACATCTTTTTAGCCTTAGGAGTGCTTCCATCTAGAGCAGTCCCTTTAAGATATTCTGTAGAGGTGGTTTATGGGAGGCAAACTCCCTCAGCTTTCGCTTGTCTGGGAATTATTTAATCCGTCCCTCAAATTAAAATGATAATTGTACTGGATACAATATTCTTGGTTCAGGGCCCTTCTGTTTCATTATGTGAAGTATGTCATGCCATTCTCTTCTGGCCTGTAAGGTTTCTGTTGAGAAGTCTGATGTTTGTCTGATTGGTTTTCCTTTGTAGGTGATCTTTTTTCTCTCTCAGCTGCCTTTTATACTCTGTCCTTATCTTTGATCTTTGCCATTTTAATTATTATGTGTCTTGGTGTTGTTTTCCTTGAGTCCCTTGTGTTGGGAGATATGTGGGCTTCCATGGTCTGAGAGACTATTTCCTTCTCTGGCTTGGGGAAGTTTTCAGCAATTATTTCTTCAAAGACACTTTCTATCCCTTTTTCTCTCTCTTCTTCCTCTGGTTACTCCTATAATACGAATATTGTTCCGTTTGGATTGGTCATACAGTTCTCTTTAATATTCTTTCATTCCTAGAGATCCCTTTATCTCTCTCTGCCTCAGCTTCTCTGTATTCCTGTTCTCTGATTTCTATTCCATTAATAGTCTCCTGCACCTCATCCAGTCTGCTCCTAAGCCTATCGATCGCTTGTCTGATTTCTGCATTATCTTTCCTCACTTCCTCCCTTAGCTCTTGCATATTTCTCTGTAGATCCATCAGCATGGTTATGCCTTTTATTCTGAATTACTTTTCAGGAAGATTGTATAAGTCTATCCCATCAGGCCCCTTCTCTGGGGTTGTCTGGCTAAGCTTTTTCTGTACCATATTCCTCTGTCTTTTCATGGTGATAGAAGTGGTCGCTAGTGGTTGCCACGTGTGTCAGCTGGGAGAATAAAGTCATTTCCTGCTTGTTTTCCTTGCCCTTCTCAGGGGCCAGAGCTGTTTTTCAGCACACCAGGAGGCAGTCTCTGGGAAAATCCCCTAAGCTGCCTGTGTGCAGGCCGCCTCAGCTTAGCATATAGCACTGCGGGGGTTTGCAGTCTCGTTGGGTGTGTTCTGGTCCCCTTGGTGCCTTCCGAACTTGGTTCTGGGGCTCTTCCCTCTTAGCTGCAAGCCAGTCGGGAGGTGATTGTGTGAGGTTGCTGTGGGCGGGGCCACTTCGCTGTTCCGAGCAGCAGCAGCTCCTGGACCCTTTCTGGTTCTGGCTGGGCAGGCAGCAACGAATGTCAGGCTGCTGATCTCTGTGGGAAGCCTCGGCATGGCTGCTTTGCCCGGCCGCCGGCCAGGGGTTCCGAAATTCCCCAAGACTTCCAGCCCACTAGGCCTAGTGCACTGGGATGATTTTGTTCCATTGTTGGGCCCTTGTCTCTTTAAGACTTGAAAAAAAAGCTCGTGCTTTTCTTTTGTCCTGGGGAGCCGGCTGAGGGGCCCCGCCTGTGGTCTCCGTCTCAGATCCTGCACTTCTGTTTTTCTAATCTCCGATACACCACGTGATGTGTGTCAGTGCTCCCAGCGCACATCACCAGGGTTGGTTATTTAGCTGGGCTGTGCTTCCACTCCCTCCCTGCTCTTAATCTTTTCCTCCCGCCGGTGTGCTGGGGTAGGGGAGTGCTTGGGTCCCGCCGGGTCGTGGCTTTGTATCTTACCTGCTTCATGAGGTGCTGAGTTCTCACAGGTGTAGCTGTAGCCTGGCTGTTGTACTGTATCTTCTGGTCTCTCTTTTAGGAATAGTTGTATTTGTTGTATTTTCACAAATATATATGGTTTTGGGAAGAGATTTCCACCACCCTGCTCATGTCGCCATCTTCCCAGAAGTCTTGGCAATAATATTTTGAGGTTTTAATAGTAGTGGTTTTTGTTTCAGTGACAATAAGAGTTTTTACTATTGAGATACTTTCCTCTCAATCACAGAGAGGCATGCCTTGGGTTTGAGGTAAATTTTAACTTTGTACAAAACTCATGTGGACTTCATTTAAATTGTACCTATCAATTATCCACTAAGCATGTAACAATGATCATGTTGTACCTTTTGTCTTTCAATTTCAGCTTCTTCCTCTGGAGATGTGCTATCTTTTGCCGAGTTCACTGGTTTTTTCTTTTCTTTTATACCTGGAACAATAAACCAACATAGGAAGGTTAAAAATTATAAGGCTATCAGCAATAATATGTTTTGAATGGAAACAAAAACACAAGATATCCAGGAATAATCTTATTAATAAATGTATAGAAACTAAAGAAAGTAAAAATATATTACTGAGAGATGACTATGGCTATGAGTGGAATATATACAACACATTTGGATGGGGTGACTGAGTATTATAAAAGCAGGAATTTCTTCTGAAATGTAATGTATAATATATCATCAGCTAAAAAAGAAAAACTGTAAGATCATTTCAATAGATACAGAATAAGCATCTGGTAAAATTCACATCCATTCATTATAAAATATACATTTAATTAAATTGTAAATAAAATTCAATTGGAGGAAATCTTTACAAAGATTAACAAGATAAACTTCATATACTAGTCATACACTATACCAAAATGCACTACAAAGTGAAAAGAAAACAAAAACACTATACTACTATAATGAAAAGAGAACAGTATGGCTTAGTATATAATAAAATATACCATCATACATCCCTAGAAAAAGAAAGATTATTCAATAAGTGGTGCTGGCAATTTGTTTTATTCTGGAAGAAAAGAAGAGTTACACCTTACCTCATAATGTACAGGGAAATAAAATGGAAATGAAAATAACAGTAGAACTCATACAGACACACACAAAACCCCAAGCAATTTGAATATATAAACTCTGAAAACTATGTATGCACAGAACTCTTCTGGCAAATAAAAAAAATTCATCTTTACAAAAACAATTAGACTGTAACTACCTATAAGTAAAAGTTTAACAAAACTCTTTCTCTGCCTCTGAAGACAAATTTGATCTTTGGTTAGCTTTCTATGTCTATTATTAGGCAAAACAACTTACGGTAAAATGGGCAACTGATTGGAAAACTGCTGTATTTCCAGGGACTTGGGGACCACAGATGTTAGATGATACGTTCTCAACTGAATGAGAAGTAGGCATGTACAGAGGTTAAAGGTGCCTGACTCTGCAGCTGCTGGCCTGGGCTTCAAGTTTGGTTCTACCACATTCTAGCTATGGCAGTTTGTGCCTGTTGTCCTTATCTGTAAAATGGGGATTATAATAATAGCACCTACCTCAAAGGATTATTGTAAGGACTAAATGCATTAACAAATGTGAAGACCTTAGTTAGTGCCTGGGACATGGTGCTGTAACGTGTTTTTTATTACTGTTACGACAGTCTGACTGCACACATGTAAGATGCCCTGGGTTCCTTGGTGATCACACTGATGCCTTATTTTCTTTTTCTTTTTTGCATGTTGGCGTGGGAGGGGTTCAAAGGGAATGGGTCAGGGTGCTAAAGTGTGAAAGACTAGTCTGAAGATTAAGAATGTACAAAGCCATGCTTTGTTACTCTAGAATGTTATTACACAAGTCAGTCTTCTCTGAACTGCCGGACACTCATTGTCTTCTTCGGCTAAGCTGTGTCTGTTCTTCCAGTGCAGGGAAAGCAATGGTCTCTAAGGTAATGATGATTAATGCTCACACAGCTCTAACTATGTGTGCTCCAGGCAGCAGTACTTCTCCACTTTACTTATACTCACTAATGCTCACAATAATGACAAAAGGTAGATTCTACTGTTTCTTATAGTCTTCACTCTGTGGATGAGGAAATTGAAGCACAAAGAGGTTAAGTAATTTGTCTCAAGTTTAGTTAAGTGAAAGAACCATGATTCAAACCCTAGCATCCAGGCTCAGGCTCTCTATTGTTAACAACTACACTACACCCCTTCACTATCAAATATCATTCTCCCTGTAATGGTCTTTTTGTTTAAAATGCATTCTGTTGTAAAATCATAAAGTAAAATTCACAGAACATACAATGATGGCTGAATAACCACAGCTAACAGGGGATAAATGGAAAAGCAAAGCCTAAATCAAGAGGCTTCAGAAATGCCCCGTGTGCACTGAGTCCTGCTGTACTCATGCAGCCATGCCCAGCTCAGAGAAAATACCAGCAGGAAGGTGCTGGTAGGTTCACCTCTCAGTGCTACCAAAGCATTTGTCTGCACTTCCCAGAAATAATATTGTAGGCAGTCCATCTCCCTAAAGTAAAAATCTTTACTGCTCCTATCTCAAATTTTTTTCACGATGTATATCCACTTTAAGATGATAAACTTTTCTCCATTTTAAAGTACATGTATGTCTTTGCACATATAAGCATCATCAAGGTTCCACTTTCTTAAGGGTCTGACACTCACATCCTAAGTTTACCTCTGTTCCTACACTCTCAAAAAGAGCTCCTTTTGAAGTAAATGGACAAATGACATATGCAGAAGATGGTTCTGTGGCAGGGAAAAATGCCAGGCTGCATATAATTAATACATAAAGGAGATAAAGATCTTCACATTACAGCTGTGGGAAGTAATTTCAAAGAACCCACAATAAACTGTTTGGGATTTTATAACAACCTGCTGAAAAGTCATAAAAATAAACTTGAAAGGAACACTGCAGTGAGGGTGGAAAAACAGAACCTCCAAGATGGTCTGGGCTAAAAATGATATCCAAGTTTAGCATGATGAAAACTTCTTAACTCACAAAGGATTTACTGTGTGCTAGACTGAACTGTTTAGTCAGAAGATAAATAATGTATATGGATACTTTCTGCACTTAAATTAACAAGATGGTATTAAGAGGGCACATCTTAATTTATTTTTTAGAAAAGCATTTCTTTGCCTTTAGAAAGTTTGCAGGCCTAAGTTAGATGAAGAGTACTAGGGAAATGGAAGTCCCTGTTCTGAAATGTTATCTTTATTTTTCAGTGAATCTTTTGGCAAGTAAAAAACCATTATCTTCTGGGACTGCTGCAAAAAGTACATATGGGTGATTCTAAAAGTTGAATACTAACAAAGACTCAAAATCAGATGTTAGAGTTTTGTAGCTAAAAAAAAAAAAAATTAAACGATCCTTACTGAGGCTTCCATCCCTTTAAGCAAAAAATATAACAGTACATCTATAAAAAATTTATTATAAAAAATTGATCTGTAAAGGAAATTCCATTTTCTGTTACTTATAATGTCAGAGAATTATTCCCATGAAAAACTTCCTCCAAAGGATTTAGCTGAGCACTTCTTGTGAGAACAGTTAAGATAATTCACTGGAGGGCAGACATAGTGTCAGTATTGACAAGAGGGGAGGGGAAGGGCCCCCAGTAATTCACTCTTTTTTGTAGAAAGTTCTTGTATCCCAGATTACTTGCCCATAAAAAGAAAAACTCTGTCAATCTTTGGACCTGAGTATTCTGGCTTTGCTTGGAAAATCCAGAAATTCCTTATATCCAGCTCTTACACACGTGGGTTCTAGCTCTGGTTTTTACAACATAATTGTAACAGTTATAAAAAGAAAAGAGAGCCCATTAGGCTTCTACCATCTACCACTGGCCCTTGTGCAATTCAACTATGTTTGTGAGCTCCATTTTACTCATCTATAAAGTGGGTTGAAGTCTGGAGTAGAGGACAGAATGCATATAAAAGTATCTGTAAACTGTAGAATAACATCAGAGCAGTACACTGTAAGTATTCAACATACTGGTTGAGTGAATCAAACATATGTATCCTATTATTGGGTTTTCATGGTGGCTTATTAAATATCTAAAGTTGTCAAGACAAAGGATACATTTTAATAGGGTATATTTACATGTGATGTACTTTATTTCACCCCTACTTCTTTAAAAAAATCTTTTAAAACTGTTTATGCAATTAGCAATAAGAAATTTTTCCAGTATTTCATTTCCAAATAAAAAAGTAAATATGAATTCATTCTAGAAGTTTCATTCCGAAACTCTCATTTGATACCAAGTTTGCAATACAGAAAAAAAAAAACACAAAGAAAAATGATAGCAAGTTCATAGTGCAGGGGAAAACAATAATGGGAAAAATTAGAAAGGATTCCTAGTACTCATACTGGCTCCTAGTCCAAGCCAAACACCAGGTCTGGCAACAATCAACGGACTTAGTTCCTCCATATTCTGAAGAGTTTGCAAGTTTGGCTCTATGGTATTGCCTGGGGCAAAGGTGTTAGAAATGTACCCAAGTCCAGCTGGCTTAAAATGTTTCTGTCCTGCTCAACAGTGGGATGTAACAATATAGTCTTCCAAACACTAGTGCTTTTCTTCCGATTTCATGGCTGCTACTTCTCAGTTTCTTAAGCTTTCCTCTTACCTTCTTCAGTACAACAGAGTAATAGTATTTTACTCTGAGCCTCAGAGCCTAATTCTGCATCCTCCTCTCTTATCAGTACTTTCTACCTCCAGTTTCCTAGGTTTGAAATACTATTTATATGCTACTGATTCCTAAGTCAACATTTGTACTCTGACTTCTCAGCTGATGTCCCAGACTCATATATGTTAATCTAGTACCTCCGTTTGGATATCTGATTAACATCTCAAAGCTATTATCTCCAAATGGACCTACTGACCTTACTTCCCACTCAAATCTATTGTTCCTACATTCTTCCTCAGTAAATGGAAGAACATTCTTCCAGAGACTCAGTCCACAATTTTAGGAGTTATTCTACATTTCTTCCTTATCCAAATAAATCAGCAAGTCTACCTCCTAAATACATCTAGAATCCCATTCACTTTTCTCCTTTCAATTCCATTACTGACATGCTGTCTCAACCAGCTGTCATCTCTTGTCCAGACTCCTGCAAAAGCCTGGTTTCCCAACTCTCACCCACGCCTTTGTTCAATCTGAACTTTTCACAGGAAGAGTAATAGTTAAAATATATACCACATCATGTTACATCCTTGCTTAAAGACCTTTCAGGTGTTGTCAATAGAGTAAAATCCCAATTTATTATCATGACAAAAGCCCTGCAGGGTTGTCACAGGCTGGTCTCATACCAAACGCCCTCTCTGACCACACTCCAGCCACAGTGATATCCTTCAATTCATCCAACACAAGTTCTGTCTCACCTCCTAGCCTTTCTACCCACTTCTCCCTCATTGGCAATGCCCTGCCCTTCCCCAGCTCTTTATGCCTGACTCCACCTCCTTCCACAGGACTCAGCTCAAGTATCATCTCAGAGAAGCCTTCTTTGCTTACCAGGTAAAGTAAGCTACTAGCCTTCTTCCTCCAAGTTATATCCCCTATATTACCCTATTTCTTTCCTTTAAAACATTGACCATATTCTCACAATATTCTCATTTACCTATTCAGCATGTTTTCTCTAAAACCACAGGCTCCTCAAAGGACATAACCTTGCTTGTATTATTACTGCTGAATCTCCAGTCTAGCAGAGTGCCCAGAGTGCCCAGAAATTGGTACGCACTAAAATATATTTTTTGATAGAATGAATTTGATCCTGAATTATGTAAGAAATATTCTCGGTCTTTCTGTTTTTCTTTTCCCTTTAAAGAAATAACTTAAGCCCAGATGTAAGTAATTACTCTTAGGAAGTATTCTGAAATCAAAAGCATCCTGAAAGCCAACAAATTTTACCTATACTTTCCTTTGGAATTTCTGATACTAACTTTAGAAAAAGCTTAACAGAATTCAAATATGTGGATTCCAAGAAACAAGCTATCCCAAGCCATTAAGCCATTACCTTACTCTTTGATTCCTATCCTGAACTCTGCAATCTGACCAGATTTCACATGCCAAATGAAGCACTTTGGAATGAGAACAAGGAAACTATAATGCTTCACATTTCTCCATTATAAATTTGGTTTCCTGAAATCAGAGGGTAAGGCTTAAAATCCATCATCTTCTAGAAATGACCATTCAGGTATGATAAAAAGCAAAATATAATTTTCCATTTCCCTTTCTAATTCCTAAGAATCTCCTTTTCATCAATAAAATGTCAGTGCTAAAAGGCTATAACAACCAGGAAATAATTTTGAGCAATTTTGACTTTCCTGTTGAGAACTATTCTGGCCTACTAGTCATGAGGGACAAAAAGCAGGGAAATGTCATAAAATCCTTCTCTTCACAGTGCCAGCTTGGAGTTGCTCCAGAAGCAAGTCTTTGGGGGTTCATATGTGTGGTATTCAGATCAGGGGAAGGCAAAATGCATGAGGGCAAATGGAAAATGCTTACAGTGGTCTCTGCACTGACTTGTCCAAGTATGGCCTGAACCTTACCACACATTTATACATACCAAAAAGGGAAAAATGAAGCAATCAGGGAAGAATGAGTGGTGCACACTCATTGGAAACAAGGCTCCTTGGATACAGGAACTGATGAGATATCAGATGGTTTAGGCATTTAAGGGAAAAGGGGAAGAGGTTGGCTTTCAGCTATAAGGAAGCTATCGAAGCAGGAATGCAAAAGGGATAAAATGAAGCACAAATGCTCTGATGTATCTGAGCAGAAAAGCTTTTATACTACAATACCACATAAAAATTTTAAAAACATTTTATACACATACCCACATAAACATGAACAAATTTATTTCACACTTTCAATTCTTCATAGCCTTTGCAAAGAGGGATCTAGAGTGGCTGCGTAATAAAGAAACAGTGAAAGCACACAGGAACTCATCCTTTTATAGTCAATCTGTCTAAAAGGATAGTTCCCAGAAAGGAACCCCCAGTAACTGTTAAATTAATCATGTTACCAAAAGCCTCCTCTGAAGAAATTATTCCTTGTATATCTAGGAGGCATGCTGGCCTTTCCTAATCTGATCAATGGGTACACTCTACAGGACAGGCCTGCTTATAAGCCATTAAGGGAACTATACAAATTCTAGGAATTTTAAAAGAATGAGTAGTTTATATTATATCTATCCATGTCACCTTTTTCTTTAGATTCCAACAGAAAACTACAAATATAGGCTGGCTTACCCATTTTTTTAACTTCTTCAGCAAAATATGGGTCATTTAAATCAACATTAGGAGGAAGTTCATCTTCACTGGTCTCTTCAGCAAGAGCCTTAAAGTTGAATATAAAAATACAGTTTATTAGAAGGATGTGTGTGTGTGTGTGTGTGTGTGTGTGTGTGTGTGTGTGTGTGTGTGTGTGTGTGTGTGTGTGTGTGTAGGAGAATCATATGACTTTTTATTTTATCTTTTAAATAAAGTAGTTTAAAAGTAAACCAGTTTTTTAAATGGATTAATTTATAAAACAATTCCCATCTGAGTCATCCTTTTATTTGTTCATCTAATACTTGTGGAATACTTAATAAATTTAATAAATTCAGGTACTATGTAGGGCTTTTGGGAGAAAAAAAATCATCAGATACACGGTTTCTGTCTTCAAAAATTTCACAATCTTATTAAAAGAAGTTGGACACAAAAAACAAACATGTACATCAATAATAATAATTTAAGATAGGAAGTGCTAGAAGAGACAAAAATAAAATGATAGACACTCAAATGAGGAGCTTAGTTTTAGATGGATAATCAGTGAAGTGAGGTAGCCTCACAAAACTGAGAAATGGCAGTGACTATCAGTAGTTTTAAGTAGTGTACATGTGGGTTATATTTTTAAATGATAATTTAAAACAATTTATTGCTAATTAAATAAAATGATTTTTTATTATGAAAATTCAAACATACAAAAGCAGTAAGGACAGCATAATGAACCACCTGTTCTCTTCACCCAATTTCACCAATTATGTTGTTTTATCTATAATCTACTCCTGAAAACTCTTGGGCTATTTTTAAATCAAATTTGTTGGTTAAATTTTCCCTAATCCAATTTGAATAGACTGTTTACTAAATTAGTATATTTAAATTAAAAGATCAATTCCATAAATAGAACAGACTAGCCCACCAAGCCCTAGAGAATATTCATTTTGAAATTAATATTCTCACAACGGCATCTAAGAATTTTTTTCACCAAATTATATTTTCAGCAGTAATATATTTCTAACAAAGATTATAGAATACTTATCTAACTTATCTAGTTTTTTAAAACTACTATTTAGTTATCTAACTACTTATCTAGTCACATATTCCTTGAACTGTTTTTCGATCTAAACTAGCTGTACCAACTATGGCACATAAACACGTTGTCATTTCTCCAGTAAATTTAATTAAAGTCACAGAGAGGAAAAGGGGAAAAATACTTTAAACTTGAAGAAAATTCTTGAAACTCTTCGATATATGGAGAACCTGCGGAGCTGGAAACTATCTGCTGGAATCAAGTCCCGTACAGAGCATTGAGTCTAGAACAAACCGAGCACTCAACAATGTATTTTTAATGGTACTGATAGGCTCAAAGTGCCAACAAATGAAAAGCAAAGAGAAGAGTTACTAAAGGTTTCAGAAATGAGTGACTACTTTATTGACCCCAAAAGACCCACATGTAAGTCTTCCAATAAACTGATGGGTTTAATAACCTGTGGAGTCATTCCATTTAAAACATACTCTACTGCCTATTTAATTTTAAAGGAAGTTCCAGGGGAGAAGAGAGGTAGCATATCAACCCCTTACCCCATTTCCTCCCATTATTAGCCATTCCCACAAAAACAAACTACAAAGGGAGTATAAAAACCACTCCACTGCATCTGCCAGCTTTGCAGCCCTCTCTCTTCACAGGCACTGAAAGTCAAAGCTACACTACAAGCACAGGCTTACACAGTACAGACAGAAACAATGGACAGAATAAGTGATCTGGATTCCAGGCTCAGCTTGGCCATTAACAACTGGCTATTCTCAGATGAATCAATTTTCTACAACCATAAAACATCAGGGTCTAATGGAACAAATCATTTAAGATTCCTCACACTGAAAATTCTGTGATCAGTAATGCCATCTTAAGGCAATGAAACTGTACTGCTAAAATGCTGCATTTCAGTGACAAGATATTATTTTTAGTGGCAAAACTAAGTGGTCTCTGCTGTTACTAAGGACTCTAACTCTGGAGAAGATGTTATCCCCGAATGAAAGAAGTCAAATCAGATTTTTTACAGATAAATTAGCACAGAAGAAATATCCTATTATGGGCATTATGGATTTAATGACAACAGGATGTTAAAAGATCCATGTGAGAATACTGAAGAGAAAAATGCAGGTTGAGAAACAGAAATGTATAGAAGAAATTTCATTAATGTTAAAAACATCTGTATGTTTATATCCTCAAGTAAAAAAGTCTGTATGTACCTCTTGTCTTCAAAAACACAGAATGGAATCAAACTGTTTTATATCCAGACTAAACTTTGTATTTTATTTAGGTAGCATATAATGTAAAATATTAGAGGATAGTAATTAAAGTGGCTCTGGGCTTTTCCCAGGCTTTGTATGTCATTAGGTAGCCTTGCAGAAAACATAACCTACTGGGTTTTCCCTCTCCTCTTTCTTAAAATTGCAGTGATAACAGGCCTACTCCAGTGACTGGCTACATTATGGATGGTAAGCACTTGGTACCTTCTGATACATAGTTGTTGTTCAACAAATATTTGGTCATAATTATTATTGATACCTTCTGTTTCTTTTTCAGTCTTTTTTTCTCTTTCTTTTTCTCTAAAAATTGCTCCCAAGGGGTCAGTTTATCCTTTCCTTCCAATTTGTTTTTGACCATCTCTTCGGCACTTTCTTTAAGACCTAAGGAAAAAAACCACATAGTTTAGCTTAAAATGTTGTATCTTCATTCACTTAAAAATATAACTTATTAGAAGAAAGGTAATTTACATATACTGAATAGAGTAACAAGATAAAATGCAACACAACAAATGAGTTTTGTAATACTCCAGGATCAACTTACATCAAAGTGGTCTTTAACATAATTATCTCTACTTGCTTCTGTTGCCCAAGTGAAAGCCTGTATTTCCTGGAAACTGCAAGTGACTAACAAAACTGATGAGTAAGGCAATCTGTGTTGAAATACCCCAGGAGGAAAGAATTCTTATAATCTCTTCTCAAGCACATCTGTGAGGCCACATCTTAAAGATAAAAAAACCCCACCAAGTTCAGATTCCACTTTGTGTGTCTTAACTCTTTCAATACTGCTATTTGCTCTTGTACTTCATCTCTAAAGGTCTTTTATTCCTTGTATTCTGTAGTTCCCAATTCATGTTTCTAGGTGGCTTATGGTTACTAGAGTGGGATGAGAAGGTGAAAGAAAATCCCCAAGAATGATTTACTTGTCCATGAAGACATTCATTACTGCCGATGTAAAGGAAATAAAGATGTTTTATTTTATAGTATTTTTTGGAGGTCATGGTTGGATTTGGGGAGGAGGGTGGTAATGGAATGATTTGAAATGCCTTTTAAGAGAGATACTGTCAATTTCAATCATCTTCCCAGATAAACTAAATTCTAATAAAGTGAAAATAATTCTGAAGACATAATATTCCCTTTTTTCCTGATGAGTATACTGAGACTAAAAATGTTCAGCAACTTACCTAAGAACACACAGATAGGAAGCTACACAGCTGGAATTTGAACTCCTGGTTATTCTCTGTACTATTACCAGATAAATCCAAAATACTGGTTTACCCAGAATAAAGAAATGTATAAAATGAAGGAAGAAAACCTAAAGCTTTGGGCCTCAGGTTGTTCCTTATGTGTAAAATGAGGTTGGTGTAGATCAGAAGCATGGAACTCCCCCTCTGACATATACATACACCCTTTCTGCCTCAAAGAAAATATCTGGTAGAAGTCCAAATACATAAAACAATTACAAATAGTGCCCTGGGTCTTGAGTCCCCCAAAACAGCCTGAAACAGCTGGAATAGATGCTCTCTTAGAAAGATATTAGTTTATATGTGTTCCCAATGTTATGTAGATTTGTTTTTATGACAGACCGATGGTATGATCTCTGATTTACTGGATGCCAAATCAAAAACACAACTCTCAATTAAAAATGTTTTTTGTAAGACAAACACAGTTCATTTTACTAAACAATTTTCATAAAACCATGTCCAGATCTCTAATGGAATCCAGACACACAGCACCTATGAAATGTAAAGTGGGATCCTCACTTGGGAGAAAGAAGCAAATCCTGACAAAACAAGTCAGATAACAAAATAAAACAATTTATATATTATGTCTGTGGGTCAGCACACAATCAGTCCAGTCTTGAATTCTAAATGTATTATTAGATACAATGTTTAAATAATAATCTTTATGGTATTCTAAGTTCCTCAAACATTATGAAAGATTTTATTACTCTAAAATATTAAGTAATATATTTAGAGATTTTTCTTCACTAAAAAGTGTTCTCTGATTAGTTTTGATCCTTAAAACTTAAATTTTATTTCTAACTCAGCACAATGCTAAGGCAGGTTCTGTGTTATTGTCTCTTTAGGTGACTAGGACATTGATATGATGTGTCTTAATCTCTCTGAACTTTTAACCACATGTGATTAGGTCTTAACCTTTTCTGGGAGCCTGGATACCTGCAGAATTTAATAAAAACTATGGAATCCCTCTCATTAAAAATCTGTAGTGGACACTGATGGACAGTGACTGTAATAGGGTTGGTGGGGGGGACCTGATGAAGGGGGTAGTTTAATCATCACAATATTGCTCTTGTAATTGTAGGTTAATGATACTAAAATAAAATAAATTGTAAAAAAAAAAAATCTGTAGTGGAAAACCTTGCACTTAATGTTCAGGGAGTTTATGGACACTCAGTACTCTAAGGATCCAAGGGCTTCAGGCAAAAAATGTTCACAGGGGCAGTAGACGTCTAGGGAAGATGGGAATTCATCTTCCAGAAGTTCAAAATTTACCAGCACTGACACCTGTAGCTTCTGCACAGGGTTTCCTGTCCCAGCAGCACTGTCACTTTGGACAGACAGCTCCTCAGTGTAAAGGGATTTTCTGTGCAATGGAGGTTGTTAGCAATAGCTCTGGTCTAGCCCCAGTAGCCCCAGCAATGAGAATCCAAGTGTATCTGGACATTGCCAAGGTCCCCCTGGGGGGGGGGGCGCCCAGAATCATCCTTAGTTGAGAACCACTATTCTAGACAACAATTAGAAGTCATTTCTGAAAAGAAGGGCTATTTTTCATTAATGATAAATGATGTTACTTTATTTGGTACTTGATTATATAATGTATTTTATATTTTAGAAGTTTCATCTGAAAATGCCTGTTTTCCAACTGGACCAAAGGCAGCTAAAATCACCTTCTTTTGTATTCCATAATATTTAGTATAGTGCCAGACACATATTAAGTACTTAATAAGCACTTAATTGATCTGTCTTGAAGGAGGAATTCTTATTTCAAGCCAACTGTTTGATCTTTCATGTTTGGAACATATTCTTTCCAACAGAAAATGAATCAAAACTTTAAGATCTAAATTAATGGCCTTTATCCCAAAGCAGTCCAGGTTTGTTTTTTTTTTTTTTAAAGGACCTATAGCTCTAGAATAATTCATGAAATAGCCTCAGGAAATATTTTATGTTTTCCTGGTATTTAGTTTGTTTACAACATGAAGAGGTAGTATCTTCAATTAAATACAGTCTTTAATTCTTTGCCTGGCTCTCACTTAATATACCAAAATAGCAGAATAACAAACACATTGCAGTTAATTAACACACCACCATGATAACTTAAAAATGCTTTGTTCTCATTGTCATCATGAGGTCATTTAAATTTCTTGCCACAGATCACAGTTGTTTATGTTCTAAATTCTTAAAAATATGCCCATCCCAGAAGCCTCTTGGCATACACACAAGAACATTCTTCAGACAGTTTTAGCCTCATTTGAGAGCAGCCACTATGTGACTGAAAAACAACTGCATTATAACTGTTTTTAGTTTTGCACAAATTTGTTTTTAAAAATTTTAAGCATATAGCCAAGACTGACAAATTAGTTAAAAATAACATCAATAATTCTACAAATAAGGGTTGAAGAATTCTTTCAAAGCCAGCTGTGAACTCAAATGACTCAATTATGACAATTAATAATTTAAGAACAATCCATTGAAAATTATTGTGGCAGTTTGCATACAACCAAAAATACTTTTAAGTATCTCTTCAAAATCCACTGAAACCAGAATATACATTTCTTCTAACCTTACTAATTTGAATTATCTTAAGTCTTAAAGGGGCTGGACATAAATTATATAAAATAATTCAGTTATGTACTGTAATTGGTTTTGTTTGTAAGAACAAAATGCATGCTTTAAGATTTCTGAGGTAGGCTGAAACTGGCACTTATTATTTAAGTGAGGACTTAGGAACAATTGAGAATATTTATAAACACTTATGGCTCAATCTTTATTTATGGTTGTATGTTTAAATCAGACCATGTAACACTCAATTCCAAAAGTAGGTTTCTAAAATATAACTAAGAACTTATAACTTGAAATTCCCTCTGGATATAAGGATATATTTAGAGGAAAACCACCAACCATGCCTTGAGGAATACCGACATCAAAGGTACCCCTTCAAACTAGCTAGTTATTCTCAGTGGGGTGGCGCCCCCGATGGACACATCTACTTATATAAGATAAGAGGTCACAGGAATACTTGGTCCACACGAATACTGTGGATCTTTACCAGTAGCATCTTTTCCTCCATGGTAATCAATTGATTATGCACTTAGGGTATCCTTAGATAAGCCAAACTATCAATATTTATAATGAGAAAGATGAAGATCTGAAGCACTTTGAATTTGGTCCAAGACTTGTTCAGAACAAAAACTTGTTTAGAACAGTGTTCAGAATGTGGTTCATAACAAAACAGCAGCAGACTCACAGAACCCAAGAACGGACTAATAGTTACCAAAGGGAAAGGGACTAGGGAAGATGGGTGGGAAGGGAGGGATAAGAGGGTAAAAGGGGCATTATGATTAGCAGACGTAAGGTGGGGGGGGCACGGGGAGGGCTGTACAACTCAGAGAAGACAAGTAGTGACTCTATAGCATCTCACTACGCTGATGGACAGTGACTGTAATGGGGTTGGTGGGGGGGACCTGATGAAGGGGGTAGTTTAATTACCATAATATTGCACATGTAATTGTAGGTTAATGATACCAAAATAAATTGTAAATTAAAAATAAATAAATAAAATTTAAGGAAATGCAAAAAAACCCAAACATAGATATGTTAATGACAAAAAAAAAAGAATGTGGTTCATAATTTCTTATCTGTACTTCTGTAAATTCCTCTCTCCTAAACTCTCATAGTATCAAATTCTTTTATTCTGTACCACTTACCACAGTTGCAATTTTACATTTATTTTGGATTTATTATTATTATGAATGGCCATCTCCCTTGCTAAGCTGCAAGCTCTGTGAGGGTAGAGGACATAGCTTTTTTCTTTTCTTTTTTCCACAGAGGTAACCGTATAGCAGTGGATGGCAGCACATATAATACATGTCTGTCGAATGGAAGTACAAATGAAGGGATGAATGAGTCGTATTTGTTCCCAACCTTATGGACAAACAGCAACAATGTATGAAATTAAAAAGTAGACTAACCAGCCTTGGGAACAAAGTAAACAGTAAAAATTACAAATCAGCAAGAACAAACAAATGCTCTTTGTATGCACTTAGTACTATTATATCTTCTATGTGGAAAAAACACAGACAGCTACAATACAGACAATAAAGATAAGAGAATATAGGTAAGCTACTTAGATTGGGAACAGCTTTTCATATAACATTTAATTCTGTATCTCCCAAAACATTCAATGATATATCCACAGAAGATATTTTCAATGTACTGAATGAATAACTGTTAATGATTTTTGTTGATTGTTTAAAAGCTATTTCAGTGGGTAACAACTGTTTTACATTTGTCTTGAATTGGAGCTTATTATACTCTAACCTCTTCCCAATTTCCTTTTATTCTCCCTTAGAATGATGCCTTCCACTTGCATATATATTCAATTTGCAGTGAATTGCGCTGTTCCTGCTTCTTAGAATCAAATATTCTTAAAAAGCTGACTCCAAATACAAGACATTTGGGCCTCATTAGGGAGCTATTGTTTTCTGTATTTGTCTATATTTTATTTGTATGTTTTTTT
>JAQQAC010020895.1:9113020-9126993 GCA_029783875.1 Phataginus tricuspis | reverse complement strand
CTGCCAATCGTAATGCCCCTTTTACCCTCTTATCCCTCCCTTCCCACCCATCTCCCCAGTCCCTTTCCCTTTGGTAACTGTTAGTCCATTCTTGGGTGTTTTTTTTTTATTATAATGTCCATAATATCAAGCTGTCCTAATAGTAACAAACTAAATCTGGCTAAGTCTGGTGAAGCCATTCTCCTGTTTAATTTGTGGCAAAGAGAACTGAAAAACCATTTGTCTTACTGTTAATTTTTTACGCTTAGTGTTTACAGACAAGGTGTAAGTAAATGAAAACGTCTAAATGAATGGCTAAGATATAAAAGGAATGTTTTGGAGTCTAGTCACAGTAAGAAAGCTCAAATAGAAATGTTAAACTAGCTCAGAAGCGGGGCTTTCCTTGGAGATACACACTAATCTGCTGTGCTCTAGTATGGACTTCAGTTTTTAGTGGGCAACTAGCCAAGGAGTCAAGAGACAAAATGTGGAGTCTGACCACGGTGTCAGGCCCCATCAGAGACCACCACCATGAAGCCATGTGTCTTAAAGGGGCCTTTGTTGGGTGCTGCTCCTCTGACAACTTAGAGGGCACACATGCCTGTTTGGACTTTGGTTATGGGCAGAACAAGGAAAGCAAAAACATTTTCCCCCCAGAGATTTATAACCACAAGCTTACAAATCAATGGGTTTATGGGTAAAATTCATACTATCGTATGGCCCCAATCCAAACATCCCAAACCAAAAATTTGGTTTCAATTGGTCTTGGATTGGAAGTGCCTGTAGGCACCTGGCAAATACTCTCTACAAGAAGCATGTTTGACCCAGACCTCTGAGAATTCCCATAGGTAAAGGAAAATCCAAGAACAATGAGATCACCATCAAAATTCAATATGAACAAGAGTAAGGAGACACAGAATACTACAAGTCAGACCTTTAAGGACTATAGATTTTAGAATTACCAGATACAGAATATGAAATCAGCACATTTAAAACAAGAAGAAATTAAAAGATAGGATTATCAAGATTATGAGACAGATTTAGGGGAAAAAAAACCTTTCTGAAATGAAGAACATAACTGAAATTATAGTCAGTGGCCAGGTTAAACAGTAGACCACAGAGGTAAAGAAAAAAATTAATGAACTGAAGACAAAACTGAAGAAATTACCTGGCATCCTGCACAGATTCACAGGTATGGAGAATATGAGATATTGGATTCAGAATGTCAAAGTACCGTACCTATCAAATAGAATTTCCAGAAGGAGAAAGAAAGGTAAGAGATAATGAAAACATAACATTTAAGAGAAAATGGTGAGAGGTTTTCAGAACCGATGAAAGATACTAGTCTTCAGGATTCTGGTATCCAATTAATTCTAAGCAAGATTAAAGTTACCAAGCAAAAAATGACCCAGATACCCCACAGTGAAACTCTAGAACACTAATGTATTTTTAAGGCAGAGACAAACAGCACTTTGGGGCGAAGCCAACACTTTTCTGCCAGGGTTCAGAAGAGGGCCCCTGCGCAGTGTACTCTTTAGTTATGCTATTCCTCACTAGTAATTCTGTCAAAAGCCTTCAATGGGGAGCCTTGTGAGCGCACAGTAAATTTGCCCCTCCCCACAAAGAGATTAAGAAGGGGACTAGTCTGGGGCATCCATGGCAAAAGCAGATCTCCTTCCCTCCCTAAACCTCAACACCACAGCCTTACCACCACAATCTGCCTTGAACCCACTGGGAATAATCTGCCTGTGCCTTTTATCCCTATTCATTTTGGTGACCATAAAACCTAATCATCAGCTTCCCCTTAATCTCCCATGTTCTAGCCCTCAGAAGTTAACTATACATCCATTCTTCTGCCATGATCTCCTTCCCCCATCTGACTCTCTACCACTGAATTCTTTGGAATACATAGTATATATATTGTTAGTAAAAATTCAGTTACTGTATATTTGAACATTTTCTTCTTCTTCATTCTCTTACTGGAAGCGGCTTTCCTTGAAGATACCACACACTGCAGCACTTTGAAGTGGTTTTTTGGTTTGTGGTGGTGGTTGTCTTTTTCACAGAGGCCTCAACCAACTGGCCTAGAGGGGGCCTAGGTGTGGGGGTCATCAGGCTCTTTACCCAGTTTTAAGAAGTGTGGTACTTGTCCAGGAAAAGACAGACTGACTGACTAACCAATAAAACAGAAAAGCAAGCATATCAGGGAGTTTTGAAACTTTGATACATGACAGAGATAACATGTCAGACTACTGGGGGAAAGGAGAGATTATTCAATAAATCAAACAAAACAAAAAAGATTTTCCATGTAGGAGATGAAATTGGATCCCTATCTCATATCACATAAAAAACAACTCCTAATGGATCAAGACAAATGTCAAAAACCTTAAGTCTTCCTATGTTTAGTAGAAAATAAAGGTTAATATAGGTCTTATCTGTTTAAAAAAGGATTTTTTTAGATAAAACACAGAAAGCACTAACTATAAAAGATTAATGTGACATACTAAAATCAAACTTTATTCATTAGACAATGCCACCAGGAAAGTGTATGTTTGTGTGTGTGTGTGTGTGAGCTACATAGAGAAGACAAATTGTCATTTTATAAAAGACAAAGGACTAGTATCAAAGATAAATTAAAAACTCAAAAAGGTAGCAGAGAAAGCACAAATAATGTTACAGAGAAATGACCAAAGACATCTATAAGCATTTCACTAAAGAGAAAACATGTATGGCCAATAAACATATAAAGAGATGTTCAGTCTCATCACTGATAGAGAAACGCAAATGAAGCACTGCTGGTGGGAACAGAAACTAACACCAACACACTGAAAAAGAATTTAGTATTTCGTTCTTGTAAAATTGAATATTTACATACCCTATAACGCAGCAATTACGTTCCCTGAGAAATACCCAGAAAAACTTAAAAACACATGCCAGGAGATGTATAGAAATGCTCCTGAGAGCATGACTCACCATAGTAAACACCTCAAACAGAACAACCCAATCATGTATCCACAAGGAGAATGGATATAAACTGGTATACAGGAGACAAAAAAATAGGCTACAGGTACACAAAATAAGGATAAATCTTAGTAATATAATGTTGAGTGAAAAAAAAAACAGTCCCAAGAGATTTAAAAACATCTAAAACTACCCCTCCCACGTTAACAAGTTAACAACTTTAATATTATAGTTAATAACCAAACAATTTACCCACTTAAAGTATATAATTCAATGGTTTTTAGTACATTCACAGCTGTGAAACCATCATCATAGTCGATTTTAGAACATATTCACCTCCTCAAAAAGAAACCCTATCTCTTACCCTAACATATATATGTATGTGTTCAAGGTTTATCCATTTTGAAGCATAGATAGAATGATTCCTTTTTATGCATTGCCACTTTTGAGGAATACTTATAAATGAGATGAAAATATATACAATGGAAAACAAAGGAGTGAATCCTGAAATCTGGACGATGGTTTGATTATCTCAGGTACAGAGAAGCAGGGGAGATCAAATGACTAAATGTTTAGGCTTTTGTACTGGGCTCATGTATTACAAGTAAATAAATAAAAGAGAGCCACGCTGGATCATTGATGAGAGTCCTTATGCAGGGATTATAATTAATTCTGAAAAACAGAGAGACATAAGACTAAAGGGACAAATTTAACAAATTTGTCCTATTTTTATTCTACAAAGGACACCATGAGGAGAGTAAAAAGAAAAATCACAAGCCAGGAGATGGTACCTGCAAAAACATGACTGAAGACCAGCCCAGAATACATGAAGAATTCCTCTGAATCATTAAAACATAGACAAAGCACACTACATAAAAATGGTCACAGCATGAACAAGCATTTCACAGATAAGGAAGCATGAAGAATTGTTCTTCCTCATTAGTAGTTAGGCAAATGCCTGAGCAATCCTTTAAAAACTTAAGTCAGGTCATTATCACTTCTATTTCTCATTTCATTTAGAGTAAAAGCTAATGTCCATCCAGAAGTCAACAAAACCTTTTGTGATTTGGCCACCTCTCTGCCCTCATCTTTTATTACTATCCATTCTGAGGCTCATTCTGCTCCAGTCGCATCATCCTTATTACCCCTGGACAAATCAGAAATGCTTCTCCCTCTAGGCTTTTGCATTTATGGTTGTCTCTGTCTGAAATGCTCTTCCCCAGGATAACATACATTATGCACTGTCCTTCCCATTAGGTTTTCGTGCAAATGTCATTTTCTCAATGAAGCCTTCCCTGACTAGGCTATTTAAATTGCTACCCACTCCCACCTTTAACTTCCTATTCCCTTCTCAGGCTTTATCTTTTTGTTTCCACAACCCTTAATCACCATCAGATTATTTTACCTAATTATCAGCTTACTAACTCCCTTTCTTCCCCCTCCTCCGACACACACACACACTATAACATTTAGGGACCCATGAGGGTCTGGACCTTTATCCATTTTGTTCAGTGCTTACTCCAAAGAAATACACAGCAGTAACAACAAATACTAGAGAATAATACACAAATTAAACCATAATGAGACACCATTACTTACATATGCAAAATCTGAAAAGTGTAACAATATCAATAAGTGATGAGGATAAAGAGCTACAAGAACTCACACTACTGGATAGAGTAAAATGTACAAGCACCTAGAAAACAATCTGGCATAATCTAGTCATGTTAATTGTGAGCATGCTCCACAACCAAGGAATTCTATATATACCTAGGTGAGAAGTCCCAGAACATTCACAAAGGCATTGTTTATAAAACCACAACAGATGCCAAAAGAACAGATAGGTTGTGACATATCTATAATGGAATTCTATGTAGCAGAGAATTAATGTACAATATCTATACATTTGGATATGGATAACTCTCAGAATGTTAGCAAAAATCAATTGACAGAAGAATACATAGAGGATGCTTTTATGAAGTTCAAAATTAACAAAACTAGATATATACTGTTTAGTGAATGATACATGCATATGTGGCAAACCTATTATATAGAAAAAGGGAATGATTAACAAGAAATGTAGTTTCATAGTTTACTAGAGGAAGGGAGATGGTGTAGCTGGGGACTCAAACTGCAGACACTGGTAATGTCCTTTCTTAAGATGGGTACACAGGTGTTCATTGTATTATTTTTCTTTACAAACTGTATCCATACATTGTGTTTACCTTTTGTGTCTATGGGTACTTTTTCCCACTATAAAATGCAAAAAAAGAAGGGGGTAGTGCATATTTACTCTTTGACAACTGTGCTAAACTGGCTTTCATCTGACTTTTGTCATTTAATCCTTATCAAAATAATAGGTACTTAAACCCAGATTTTCGGACAGCAAGCTATTACATTCTTTCCATAATCACAGTAAACTATTAATGCCCAAATTTCATTATAAGCAGGTCCCAGTCTATATACTGTATTTGAAAAATCCATCTATAAATTGGTGGCTTGAAACTCAGGGGTGCCTTACTGTTTTCTACCCTGGAAGAGTTTCTCAACACGGAAGCTATTAACGTGTCAGGACATTCTGCAGTTGGGATACAACCAAAATGGCATTTCTAAGTCAATTAAAGAAAAAAAACTTTTATAAAAATAAAAGGAAATGAAGAACATTTCAACCTCTCTAGCACTTCAAAACTTAACCTTTTAAGCTAAATTTTTCTTTCTGCAATCTAAGTATTTTCTTCCACATTTCCTGGAGTGAGTTTATGTACAAGTAAACTATATATTCTGACTACTTCTAAGAAGACTTCCAGATAACTTATTAGGATGCAGTGTCTTTAATTATGGAAATAATAATGTTCATTAATAATATATACTATTCATATAATATATAATACATAAAAGAAATATATATGATATATATGTTAATAATAATTAATTATGGAAATAATAGGAAACTGATATAAAAAATGGTAATGTTTGTAGAGCACACTGCAGTAAATGAAGGAGGCAACCAGAGAAAGAAACTAACCTGGGGACTCAGGTTGGCCTAAGGGCTAAAGGGATTATTAATACTTCAGCAAATTTGTAATCTACAGGTGGTATACTGGTTGGGAATATCTGAAATATCTGAAATAAAGTATCACTTAAGGTTTATTCTTTTAACTTCTCCAGTATTTGTAATTAACTCAGAGTTTATTTCATTGGCAATGTCTTCTAATGCAACATTAAAAAATTTACAGAATGAGAATAAATATATAATGAAAGTAACATTAAAACTTAAGACTTTCAATATTTCTATGGCTTATAAGCAAGCACTATTTTACTCCTAGGGATTCTCTGGTGACAGAATTTAAGGATATCTATGACAGGTC
Organism: Phataginus tricuspis; assembly: GCA_029783875.1. NCBI lineage: Eukaryota > Metazoa > Chordata > Mammalia > Pholidota > Manidae > Phataginus > Phataginus tricuspis. Next base: position 9,120,685 of record JAQQAC010020895.1, on the reverse strand, counting down.
TAGAATCCTTAGGGTCCAAAAAGGTATCAGAATCCTGAATACCAACTAATAATATGCACACCCAGAAATCTGCAGTGTTCAACAACAAATACTCAAAAGTCATCCCTCATATCCCCCCCCCTTTATTAACCTTCAGACAGATTATTAATCAGAAGATAGGCTTCTCAGACACTGTCACACATGAGACTTTGGCTACAGACCAAATGTTTCTAAACTCTGAGAAGTCTGTGATAGCACACACTGGGTTATCCCAGGTAAGTGCTTATTATTATCTTTTTAAAATAAAATTTCCCCCAAATTCTCAACTAAAATTCATTGAGGGTCTTGTGTATATTCATATACACAATAGTAAACACATGCAGACTGAGAAGAGTACTAAATGAAGACATTGGGCCCCAGATTTAATTAACAATCCAGGGAAAATACTCTTTAAAACTTTTAATGGGTTCTGAAGTCAGACTGACCAAGGGTTTGAATTACAGTTCTTCCATCTCCTAGCTTGGTGATCTTGAGTTAAGTCTGTGCCTTGGTTTTCTTATCTTTAAAGAAGTGGGGTCAAAACTACTTTAAAGAATCACTGGAAGAATTTAATGTAATATTGTTTGCAAAGCACCTTGCATAGTTCCTGACATATCATAGGCATGCAATAAGTACAACTTTCCCCTTTCCCTGAAAAGATATTTAAAATTTAATTCTTCTGGATCAAAATTATGTACCCAAATAAATTACTTGAAAAAGTGTTTAAAAATCTCTCTATGCTTCTACAGAAAGGAGGAGGAATGGGAAAGAAATCTTAAATAAAATATATTTTATGACAATCTAAGCTGACAATACTGAGGAAAAGCTTGGTTAAGGTCTTTGCAGAGAGATTTCCATAATTTAGCAAACCAATTCTTAGGGAAGTATGTGCCTTCAAAATACATGCATTAATTTACCAATAAGGCACATTATTGCAAACATCAAACACAATTCACCCAAGTCAAATTATTGGCTTGGCACTTATCTTTTCACGTATATAAGATCAAATTTTTAAGTTTATGCCAAATAACTTTACAGATAAAAAGTTTTCCATGTCACTAAATGTAAGTAGATTGAGCTAATTAAGGATATATCTATCTCTTGATAGCTCATCTGATAAATGCTATCCCACCCACCCTCAACAAAGGTTATTGTGAAGGAGGAAAGTATCCTTATGCTGTCTTCCCCAAGTACATTACAATCAGACCAACACTGTCAATGTGTAATGAATACATTTTTACCTGAGCTTTACCTCATAGCTGAAAATTATCATTGCATTATAATCGTAAGTAATTCTCTACAATGGTCTAACCAAAAGGACACTGAGAAAGGCTGGCAAATATTTCCTAGCACAAGAATATGGCATATGGTCCCCCTGTTTCACATCAAACCAAAGTTCTACAGAAAGTACTTATGCTCTCTCCTTTATGTAGTTTCAAAATTCAAACCTATTGTAGAAATAGATCTGCTTTTATGTACAACTTTATCAGCATTTCAAGATATATGAGACATGAAGATGTTCTACTCTTAGGAATTTATCTCTAAGAAAACTCAATCTAAGATTTTTGTTATCCATAATAACAAAACATTGGAAAGAGTCTAAAACACAACTTATAAATCAGAAACACAATGCTCATTGATGCAGGTATTATGACTGTAAAGTTATTTAGAAAAATGTAAAAATAAGAGAAATGAAAAAAGGGAAAATGCAATATAGAGGTCTTATATAATGAAGTATGTCTAACTGCAGAAGACAATGTATAAAAATGAATTGTTACAGCAAAAACATGGGAGCAATCCATGTGACCATTAATAGGTGAATTGGATAAAAATGGAATATTATTCAGCCTTAAAAAGGAAGGTAATTCTGAGATATGCTACAACATGGGTGAGCCTTGAAGACATCATGCTAACAAACAGGCCACTTCCAAAAAGACAAATATTGTATGATTCCACTTACATGAAGTACTTAGAGTAGTCAGTCATAGAAAGCAGAATGGTGGTTGCCAAGGGATGGGGAAAGGGGAAATGAAGAGTTCCTATTTAATGGATATAGATTGTTTTGTAAAGATGAAAAAGAGCTCTGGAAATAGATGGTGGGATGGTTGCATAGCAATGTGAATGTATTTACCACCGAACTGCATATTTAAAAAAGTCAAGATAGTAAATTTCTTGTTATGTGTATTTTATCACAACAAAAAAATTGGGGAAAAAAATGAATGTGTTAAAGAAGTAAATGTCAGAGTACTTGATTTTCCAGTTTTAGAAAAAAAAGAACAGCAATAATGAAACTGCTGAAAGTTAGTAGTATGAATAAATTCTGTCAAAATAACATATGGAACATGTGTGAGAGAAAAGATGGTTTGCCAGCCAGGCAGTTAGTATACAGAATGATGATGTGAGACAACCTCAAATAGAACAGGCAAAAGTTCTGCTTTAAAGACCAAAGAATTTACAACTTCAAACAAATCTGCATAGCTGTGGGCTGTGGGAAAACAATACATGAAACAAGCTTACTCCTCTTGAACTGACCTCAAGCAGATCGTAAATCTAAGGCAAAGTGAAAAAAAAAGTACTACTGTCTGGAAATAGTAGCAACAGATGCAAACAGTACAACTGAAGTGTTACATGTGCAGTAAGGGAAGGAGCACATTAGAAGAATCATTCTGTTTGCAAGCAGAGGCCCTTGCTGATTTACATATTTAAATGAGATCCTAAAACGGCAAACCAATTACTCTATTCAGAAAGTATGGTAATTTTAGCACTTTCTGAAACTATAACTAGCATAAAAATATCTTCAGTTTTTGCTTTATATCTTTTTTTAAAAGCTTCTTGGAAAACTCTAAAAAATTAAATTTTTATATCATTCAGAGAAAATAATCCCTAAAATAATCCAAGAAATTCTGAGAAATTTGCTGGCAACTTTATGGAGAAAATGTGCTAGCAACATTTTTACATAACCTAGCTGCTTTCCATTTTTATTATATATTCCACAAATGATTCAAATGGTTTTTTTGAAAAGTAAAAACCTTCATTTTATTATCTTACAAAGCCCTTGCAGTCAACCTGTTAACTAGATGATTCAAGGAAGAAGTGCACATCTAAGTTCTGAAATTCTAGCTACTGACTAGCTGTACACAAGTTATGACAGTGCAGTACAAACTAGTTTCCTCCCCATCAGCAAAGTATGAAGCAAACTGCAAATTCTTTAGCTTATTTTAAGTTCAGGCTTTTCATTTAATGCTCTCCTCTCCACTCTACTCAAAATATTAAACATCTGGTTATTTTAAAAGTTCTGACAAAAATTTTTTTTGTGAATATATTTCAAATAGATACCATCGACAAATGGGCGTAGAGATACAGCCAAAAGTAAATAGTGAACAGGTTTTGAGATGTCTGAATATTAAAATGTTTGAAACTTGGCTACCTAGCAAAAAAAATGCCCACCTGATTCAAAAACATTTTCTTTCTGAATAAAGAATGAATGATACAATGGTCATAGATATATGGCATTGATATCTCTGTTTAAGCTTCCCAGTGGGGCACTAAATAGAGGAATGGAATAAAGGTGGGGAACCAGGAAGGACAAAGGATAAAGAGCAGATAACAGAATAAAAATAGAATTACTACTGTAAGGAGTGGAGGAAGGAGTGAGTAGAGTAAGGAAGAGCTGCAGCCCGCCCCCGCCACATTGAGTACAAGCCAAGAAAAGCCTCCTATAGGGTGAGACAGCAGGAGCAGTCCTCACTGCTTCTCCTCTGGCTGCCATGCCTCCTTCAAAGGAGCAAGCATCCTACAGTTCTGAGTGGTCCTGGTAAGATCTCCCAAAGACATTCAGAGTCTCACCACTAGTACAGCTTTAAGACCATCAGTACTAATGTCATCATGTTCTTTATCCTGTTTAAATCTGTCACAAGAAGTCTACAATTTCCAAATAAACTCTTCTCCTAAAAAGGTGCTGAACACTCTCATTTCCCAACAGTGGAATCATTCTACACATTAGTCAGTCATAATCAGTCATTAATAGACATTAACAAAATCCTGCTTGTCCATTCATCTGCCAATTTTAGTCTTACTGAAAACTGGTTCTTATTTAGGGACACTAGTCCCCCTGTATCACTTTTAGGGGGTGAATTTTTCTCTCCCATCGTCACCCTTCTTGCTGCTCATGCTAACTCCAGCCCACTGGCAGGCCCTCCTCCCCAAAGCCCTCAACTTTGAATATCATTATCAGACTGTACCATCTACCAACCTTCCTTACTGCTGATATCTAATGACTGTCATCTCCTTCCTATTTTCCTGGAAAGTTTGGCTCTTGGCTTACGGTGACTCTCCCCGTTATCAGCCCTGTCATCATCTTGGTTATTTTAATATCCACATAGATGATCCTTTCAACACCCTGGGTACCTCACAGTTCACTGACTTCTTCTCTTATCATTCTATATTTCACCTCATTTTAGAAACTCATTCCCAGGATCATGACAAGATCATGTCATTATCAAATACTACAGTCCTACCATAATCTTAGTTTCAAGTAGCCTAATCTTCAACCACTGGCTCAACTTTTCCATTTTCTTCGCCTCTCTAATACCATAAAGCTAACAAATCTTGTCTTACAGGGACCTACAATCCAGCAATCCTCTCACATTTTCCCCACCCCTCATCCAGAACATACTTCATTTCCCTCCTAACCCAACAAAAATACCCTGGTCCATCATTACAATCATTCCCTGCCTAATGCCCTCAATCCTCATATCCCTCTCTTGCTTGGTCATATGTGGCTGACAAATCTAGTCTGGTTTAATCCAACTCTCTCCTTACTCCATGCTTACACCACACCATAACATGTGACTGAATGAAAACATAATAATGTTGACTCATCTAACTTTACAGACAAACCCATGAACTTCAAATGCACCCTTCAAATACTCAGCAATACTATTACATTTCCCTCTTTGCCACTTTCTTAGACAGTATTTAATATCTTCTCTTTTTTTAAAATTTCCACCTCCTCCCTTACCCTACTCTCAGCTGATGACCATACTTTCTATTTCACTAGGAAAATACAAGCAAATAGAAGAGTACAAGCTCCCAGCACCATTTTTTACTCATTACCCTCTGGGATCATATTCTGTGCCTTCCTCTCTCCTGTTAAAATGGATGAAATGTCTATGCACAACTACTGAAGGCCAATTCTTCCACGTGTGCAGAAATACTACAGCTCTTTTGCCTACCTTAGAACACAATTCTCTGCATCATTTTTTCCTTATCTCTGATAGATTATTCCCACAAGCGTAACAGAGCAAGTTATTTTTCCTATATGAAAGAAAAATACTCTCTTGATCTCACTTCCCCCTCCAGTTTCTTTCCTATTCCTCTGTGACCCATTATAAGAAAATTCCTCAAGATTTGTCAATCCATGAGTTCACAGTAATTTAAAAAGGGAGTGGGGAAGGAGCTCTACCACCTTGAAGGCGCTCTACTAGCATCAGAATGCTAATGAATGTAGAAGGAAAGATAGAAAATCAGCATTCTGAAACCAACAATAGCTGACTAAAGTGAGGATCATCAATACCATCAGGTAAAATGTTGGAGAACAGGATATTCACATACACCCCAAATTACTTATTAATTAAAAAGGATAAAAGGTGCCTTTACAATGGAAAAAATCAGTCAGACACTTTAATTGAGTGAGCAGAATTAAGGACAAACTGACATTAAGTGCCCCCTGATGTGAGGCAATGGGATATGTATAACATCATTTATAGAGAATTCTTGCCAAAACCTTTTTACCTGAATTAATTGTGAAGGAACAATCAGATAAATCTAGATTGTGGGTATTCTATAAGGCAACTACTGTAGATACTTTAAAACTGACTGATCTGGATCAGGAAAGAACTATAAAGAATACACTGGAACAAGTGAGCAAGTTGACTATTATTATATTAATATTAAATTCCCTTAGTGTGATTAGTATGGTAATGGTATTGTGCTTATGTAGAAGACTACCTTTGTTTTTGGAAGTTACATGTTGAAGTATATTTCAGGGATGAAGCATCATGATGCCTGCAACTATCTAATAGCCAAATATTTTATTATTTTTTTATTTCTTTTTCCAAAGTTTTTAGAAAAAGAAGTTGTACTTTCTATCTTCAATTCTACTCATTTTCTCTTGAACCCATATTAATCCCATCCTTTCCATTCCACCAAAATGGTTCAATATCACTATGATCTCTATATTGCTAAATCCAATGGTCATTCTTAGCCTGTATTTCAGTGACTCATTCTTGTTGAACTGCTTTCCTCGCCTGGCTGTCTGGATATCCCCACAACTCTGATTTCCTCCTATGTTTCTGGCAGTTTCTTCCCAGGTGCCTTTGGATGGTTCATGCTTACCTCCGCAATCTCTAAAAGCTAGAATACTCCAGAGATCAGTTTTTGAAACTTTCATTTTCTACCTATATTCACTCCCTTGGTGTTCTTCACTTTCAGAGATTTATACAATGAAGATACCCAAATTTATATCTCATAGCCCCAACCTCTTCCCTGAACCCTGAACTGCATATCTAACTGTCTCCTTGGCATGCTTATTTTGACATGTAATAAGCATCTTAAACTTAACATAAGATCAAAAGTTTTTGAGGTTCTCTTGCAAACTTGCTCCACCCACAACCTCATTATCTCAGGATCACTCTAATAGCCTCTTGACTGATCTCCCCAATTTTGCCCTTGCCTCCTATTTTAAACTACTCTCAAGACAGCAGCCAGAATGATCCTATTAAAGTCAGATCTTACTGATCCTCAGCTCAAACACACCAATGGCTTCTCATCTCAGAGAGGAAGTCCAAGTCTTAAAATGCCTTCAACACCTTCATGATCTGGCCCTATGTTACCTCTCTGCCCTCATTTATTTTTCTTTCCTCCACTCACTTACTGACTCACTCACTCACTGCTATTCCTCAAACACAACAGGTAAGCTACAGCATCAAGGACATCATTGGCATTTCCTCTGCTCTCACACTCTTTTCTGCATGGCTCACTCTCTGACCTCTTTTAAGTCTCTGTTCAAATATTTTTTCTTACTAGAGACTCATATGTCTCCCCTCCATCAGAATATGAGATTTATGAAGCCAAAGATTTGTATGCTTTGTTCACATGGTTATCTAGAATAGTTCCTACCACGTTAGCAGGTATTCAATAAGTATTTGAAGGAAAGTGGGGCACAGAAGGATGTTGAGTAGGAAAAAGACAAGACGTCCTTTTCACCTACTACACCAGAGGTAACTAAGAAAAAAAGAACTTTCATCAAATCTAATCTGTTTTAAGATTACACACAAGGAAATGTCATTATCTGTTCACATTCTAAGTGGAATTTTAAAGATATTATTATTATTATTATTATTTTATTTTAACAATTTATTTTATTTTAGTATCATTAACCTACAATTACATGGGTAATATTGTGATGATTAAACTACCCGCTTCATCAGGTCCCCCCCACCGACCCTATTACAGTCACTGTCCATCAGTGTAGTGAGATGAGAATCACTACTTGTCTTCTCTGAGCTGTACAGTCCCCCCCGTGCCCCCCCACCCTATGTCTGCCAATCGTAATGCCCCTTTTACCCTCTTATCCCTCCCTTCCCA
>JAQQAC010020895.1:9032712-9111328 GCA_029783875.1 Phataginus tricuspis | reverse complement strand
ATCCATGTTGTTGCAAATGGTAGGATTTGTTTTTTTCTTATTGCTGCGTAATATTCCATTGTGTATATGTACCACATCTTCTTAATCCATTCATCTACTGATGGACACTTAGGTTGCTTCCATTTCTTGGCTATTGTAAATAGTGCTGCAATAAACATAGGGGTGCATCTGTCTTTCTCAAACTGGGCTGTAAAGATATTATTTATATATGTCTTGCATTATCTAAACCAAAAATTATTATGCAGGCTAATTGAGCTATTAATATAGGGGAAGTTATTTAATATATTAGAAGAAAACTGGTTATACTTCATTTATATGTATCTTACAAATCCCCTAATAAGGCACATTTACTGATGAAGGCTCAATATGCTAATTACAAGCAGCGCTTCATTTATTCATCAAAGTGAGTCAGGAAGGAAACCTTCAGCAACACACTGAGATAGGAAACATTACCCCATATACATCAAAATAATGAATTACAAGTTTTCTTTAAAAATCTTCTGGTTCAACATCTTTACTTACTTATGATCCTAATTAATAAGGTTGTATTATTACATTTCCATAAGGAACTATAAATAGGAAAAGTAGTTTATTCTAGCTGTTATACCCATGTATCTGTTATCCACCTCCCTTAACACTTACCATTAAGGAATTAAACTCTGATGTTACTGTATTGTATAACCCAATGTAAAAGGATAGGAAGTTTAGTCTAAACTAAAATTCCTTTTAAAAAACAAGCTGAACCATATCCCAACAAGTGTAGAAATTCAAGACAACAGAAAAACTGGTGAATGATATATAATCTCATACTGACCCTCTGTGGTTCACTGAAGAATAACATCACAAAAGTTCTGAGGTTTAGAGTAATTGTTACTGGAAACACATATTTCTTTAGCTATAAATCCACTGAAATACACATGTAACATGAATAGTACTCTTCATAAGGTACCTTTATAAATATCTCAGATTCAGCAAGAAGGGTATTACTAGCTCCACTTTTCAAGAGAAAGGTGAGGTCCTAAAGGATTAGGTGAATTCGTTTATTTAACATGTCTAGTAAATAAAAGACACTTCACACACACACACACACGCCTCATGTGCTCATATGACAAGGACTCACCGGCAGCAATACCCCATCTGAGGCCCTCACAATACTATGGTCAAAGACTTTAACACATTCTATATCAGAATATTCATTTTCCTCTATTAATTAGCAGTGAAAAATATAATGTTGATGCTAATTCCATGAAACTGATACTTTTCCTCACTGCTGAAGGCATTATAAGCTGGTATAATCTTTTTGGAAAGCAATTTGGCAACAATCTCATGATACAAAAAGTACTTGTGCCCCTTCTTAGTAATTCCATTTCTGGGAAGCTATCCTATAAAAATAATTCAGAATATGGAAAAGCTATAGATTATAACAGATGCTTGGCCTCTGAGATTTAACATTTGAGGTTTGACACTGGGAGTTTTAACAGCTTGTGAGAGAACCACAGGTTGATCCGCAGCACATGTACAGTTGCCTTGTGAATGAGAAAGTCATATAACCAACTAGTGGGTAAGCCTGACTGCCAGTATTAGTTTCTTCTTGCAGTCTGATTGCTCTCTACTTGGTCTCACATGTACAGAGACATTTCTAAAATGGAGGATGTGGAGGGGAGAGAAAAAAACCGCCTTTGTCAAAAAAATTATGTTTCAAAGCAAAGGGCCCTAAGATAGTAAGCCAATTACTTGGCTGGTGATGAAAGTGAAGAGATCTAAGAAAGAACTGTGGGTTTGGGACTGGTAATGGCCTTCAGTTACATTTCTTTCTGATGTCATAAGCCTACTGTAGTAAAGATCAGAAATATGATTAATTATGCAACACTAGGAAAATGATAAATTAAACCACAATCTACCTAATTACTCAGTGGCCGGGCTGGGTAGTGGAATTACAGATGACAACTTTTCATTGTACATTTTCAAAACATATTATATATCATCAATGCCATACCCACAAATTTAAAACAAAGGTAAAAATGTAATGCCAAAGTAGGAAGAGAGAACATTCTGAGTTAATTTCATTAGGTCAGCATCCTGATACCAGAACCAGGGACACTATAAAAAAATGAAAACTATAGACAAATATTTCTCATTAACACAGGTGCAAAATTCTTTAACAGAACATTATTAAACTGGGTCTAGGAATATATAAAAAGGATAATATACCATAATCAAGTAAAGTTTAACCCAGGAAAACTATTGTTTAAATCTTCCAGTTATAGACATAAATATAATTATCCCTTTTTGGTATTTGCCCTACTGAAGTGTATTAATAAGGACAAAGGTTTGATCTGGTCCACTCAATATAACTTAAATATTTGATACAAAACTTCTCAGTCAAGCTTATTTTAAATCTGTTTTCTTAATCAGCCAACTGAATACCTCTATTTAAATTATGTTCATTCAAAATTATCTTCATTCAATAAGCTCATTCTAACATTAGAATTAAGCTACAATTACAACATATTTGACTTAAAAGATACAATTCAGCATTCCTTGGGATCATGTCAAAGACCTCAAGAAAAAATTTCTTCATAAACCCCCAAGTGTTATGGTTGTATTACCTTCTTGTGAAATTTACTATAAAGGGCACTCAAAGCCCTCACAGTGGACTTTGTGCTCTTGGAGGGACATTTTTAACAATAGAGAATTCCTTTTTATATCACATTGAAATATACCTTTTTCCAACTTTTATCCACTGGCAAAAGCACTGACTTTCGCAGTAAAGTAGTAAGAGCAATTAAGCCTTCATTTACATATTCACCCTGCAAGTACTTGAAAATAACTATTTAGTCACTTTTTATATTTTTCCTCTCTAGGCTAAATTAACTGAGTTCTCCCCAAAATTATTCATATGATAATGCCGCTAAACTTCATTTTTTTCTTAATACCACTTTGGCAAAAAACGAATATTTAAAACAAATGGGTTACAACAATGCATCACACTCCCATAGGAATGTGCAGGAGATGGGTCCATCCTAGTGAATTTACTACAACAGTCAATCAACTCTCAAATATCAAAGTGTGCTAGCTTTTGTCCTCCAGATAAAAACAATCTATGCAAACAAACATTTTATTTCCAGGGCAAAAACATACTTTTAAGAAACAAATAATCTAATTTTTAAGGAATGGCATTCCTACAAGTTTTTATTATTCTTTAGAGATGAACTGAGCTTAAGAACTGAATCTCTGTCAAAAATTGTACCTAGTTTTAGAAGATACACATGACACGAACAGCAATAAACTGCAAAAACAGTATTGATTGCAAAGGCACATTCTGATTGTTGGGAAAAAGTGTATGCTAGAAAACAATCCCCATTTATCCTAGCTCTTATCTTGGTTTAGCTTTGACAGGGTTTTAATTAGCATTGTACTACTCTAGAAAAAAATTGTTGAATCTTTCTTATAAAAATCACTTACTATGCTATACTTATTTGACTAGTCACAGCAAAACTTGAGATGGAAAACTATGTATTACATATTTTGTGTTAGTGAAACCTCACTAATTAAGGCCTAGAAGGAGTTGTGGGAGAAAAGTCCACTTATGAATTACATATTTGGAAAAGAAGCTTAATGGCTGTAGAACACATGGTGCCCGGATTCAGGTTTCTACATCCTGAGAATACTGGAATCAAACCTAGGAAAAGCCTACTTTAAAAAATGGACAAGAATAATTTGTAGTTAGTAAATCAAAGAAACCAAACAAAATTAAGCTGGCAAGAGTTTAAAACTAGTTCCTAAATTAATTAAATGATGTATGCAAATACCATGTTAACTTCCTCATCAAAACATTGCTGGAAAATAAGATTTTTAAAATTTATGTTTTCAAAGAAGAGTTACCCTTCTTTACCTTCATGTCTAAAATGCACTAAGTATACTGAAATGGAGAAACACAGTGAACATTTATATTCAGTTAGTATCTAATTCTTACCTGGAACCCATTTAATTTCCATTTCCATATCATTTTCTTTGCCTTTCTTTTCTTTTTCTTGAATACCTTGCAAGAGCTGCCTGTATTTAGCAATTTGTTCGTCATCATCCTTCTGACTTTTCTTTGTTTTCCCGTCGTCTTCTACAATGACTCCATCATCACCTAACAAAAAAATCAATTTCATTTAATAACAGAAATAATTCACTTCTAAATCTAGTGTTTAAATCCCATTGTCACTACACAAAGATGTTGTCAGACACAATACAACAATAGAATATCAAAATCAGACTTGAACATCTTAATAGTAAATGAATTAGATGAAAAAGGTTTTGTTTATAACGAAAATCAGTTGCAATGTAAGTTAGCATTGTCACTTGGGAATTTCCCTTTTTATTAAAATTAATTATTTCAAAATAATTCTGTAATCAGGTAAGGTTTCTCTTCCCTATGAGCAAGACAGTAGGGATGGCATTTATCCCTCTTTATGTTTTTCACCATCCAGCACAGTGGCTTTAGAATGTTATGGTCAATAAAAGGAGGCTGAATATTGCTGGGATGCATTTGGTACATGGATTTAGCTATTCATGCTGAAAAGACAGATGAAGTTTCCTGTAACCTAAAATGAAGAATAATGAGTCTTTTCTATTTGATGGTGAGCATGCATGCTTACTCTCAGGATCTTAATACATTAAGATTAAAAATTAATAAATTGTAAGTTAATTCAATTAATATATTTGTGTAGAAAAAATTCACATTTCCCTTTCCTAGTTTTATAAAAATAATTAGAATACAAGGAAACAGTATAAAATTCATGGGCAACAAATACCAAAGAAAACTAATATGTGGAAAGTGTGTTTGCTCTATATTTCCACTGTAATTCTCCAAGTCAAAAACATAAATTAGAACCTGAGTTCTAATGCAAAACATACAGACTCACTGAACTGACCAAATGTCCCTGGGGGTAAAGGACAATTTAGAAGCAGCATAATGAAGACCCTCTCTTCTATGAGCTATGGCTAACTGGCCACTAAAAATTCTAACATTATTAGGCATTTAGCTTTGAAACATCAATGTCAATAGACAGTCTTTACATCTTAAAAAAAGTGATATGGAAAAAACTGGTTAAATAAAGGTTTCTATAGTCTTTTTTTCTCTAAGTGAATTAAAAAATAGTCCAGGACATTTTTTCCACCCTATCACACTTTTACATTTTCACTCAAACAGATGAAATTCATTTTTTCCTGTTTGTGTTTTGTGCCACAAAAGTAATGTTGGATGGAATTCTGTCAAGTATCCCATAACTCAATGGATAAAACATCAGGAACACATCAACAAAATGGCAATGTATTTCTTTCTATTAAAAGCTTACTTCTGAAAACATAATTAGAAGCAAGCTCCTTCCAGGTTGAAATTTTAGTGGTAAGTCTCTGATGGCCTACTTTAAATTGATTTTTTCCAGTACTAAAATTTTACTTTCTGAAGCTCTAAAATGTGGGATAAGTCATGTAAGTCTGTTTTTTCCCAATTCAAGGATAATACTTTGTGAAAGCCTTAATACTGTATAAGGAGTGAAAAGAAATAACTATACCAATAAGGAGTCCTGCTATGATCTTTTACAAACAATACTAGGAATGGCAAGGTATTCAAATATACTAACGTATTTATCAAAGGTACTAAGTAACAGATTAAAGTGACCTTACAATCAATTAAAATATTCATGAAAAATGCATGTTTTAAATACTTTAGTACATTTCAAACAAAAAGCCATTCATTCTTAAAGTTTTAAAAGTAAAAATATATGATATGAGGTAGTATGCTAAGCACTTTTAATCTTTCCAACCATGAGCCAGGTACTATTATAATCCTTATTTCACAGTATGGAAAGAAAGGCATAGGGCTCAGGAAACTCAACCTATGTAACTTCACTGTGCGGTGAAGTCAGGATTTGAAACCGGAAAGCCCAATATCTTAAGATTTTATTACAAATTAATGCTTATTTTTTTCACAATATTAGCTGCCCAAATGTCAATTAAGTCATTTTAAAATCTAGTTCAGTTCTTCCAAACCAAAGAAACTATTTTAAAAACTTGTACTAATCCTCACAAGTACACATGGAATGTTCTCTTTTCTCCTTTATCTTAGAGCTGCTAATGAAGAAAAACTACCCAGAATTTTCAGAAAACTACTAAATGACTACAAGGCATATGAATTAAAAGACTAAGATAAATTAGTACACTTATAGGGGAAAAAGGCATAAAGTCTATTTGAAAAAGGACTCAGCTGTCCTGGATATACTAGAAATAGAACAGTCACAAAATTGTTTGGAATGCCAAAAAAATTAACAAGTAACGGCCACTGAGGTCTTAAAAAAATGTGAAGGCTACTATGCCCAACATAACCCTTACAAATCATACAATTTTTCAAAGACTATTAAATAACAAGAAATTATGTGGTTTTATTAATATGAGATGTCTGAAAAGAGAAACTAGAATGATTAAACATGATTTTCCGTTCCATGTGTGGAACAACATTCAAGAAAAAGGTAGAAAACTTTTGAAAACCTTAATGAAAAAGGTAGAAAAATGATGTAGTATCTCTAGTAGCTGAAAAGAATGGTGATAGGTCATCATAGGTCCTAAGAAAGTTAAGGTTTTCTATGATAATACCAAAGAAGAATTTTAGGATTTACTTAATCTGACATTTAGGTTATAAAAACAATACATACACAAAAGAAAAACCAAGAGGACAGTTATGAAAAATACTAAGCTATAAATAAAAGTAAGAATATTCATTCCTCCTAATTTAAAATACTTAGATCTATGTTTAACATTTATGGCTCTTCATTTGCTGTCAGCACTAATTTTGCATGAATGGGAATTCTTTTAGATAAAAAGAATGAAGATATGGAGGTGTCAGGGAGATAGTTATCAACCAAAAACTGATGAGAAATCACAATCAAGCAACCAAATTTCCAAAAAGTCAGATCCAATTTGGGGAAAAAGAGATTTTATGGTTCTACTTTTCAAAACTGAGTTATTTTAAGCAAACAGCAGTACAACTAAAAATTACACCATTGATCATTTCTACCACCAAAAAAATTTAAATAAGCATATAGATAATCTGAGAATTTCTGCTTCCATTAATGCAAGCTAGATACTTCAGACCAGGCCTTTCATTAAAGACATCAGCTTGGATGAAGTATTAAGAAAATCTTTTTAAAAGTGTCAATAGAGCTATAAAGAAAAGAAAAGAAAACTTCAAAGAACTGAGAAATTAGTGAAAAATTATCAAGTTAAAATCAAGAAAGGAGCATCACAGAGATAATCCCAGCATTCAAGACCTATTTTGCCCTGAGAGCACTTACTGATCCCCAGAGGAGACAACTATGAAACTATGGTTTTGGCAGCCTGGCAGGGCCAAGAGGTCAAAAGTTAAAAAGCCATGGAGGAGGGGATTTCAACTAGTACCCCCACATTAAGCAAGTATCCAGAGGGATATACTCTCAGGGCAAGGGTCAAGCTGAAGTAAATCAGCGCTCACAAAGACTTGCATCACCCACAAAGTTCAGGGAACCTCAAGCCTTAAAACTTGTAGTAGTGTGATCCCAGAATGACCAGAGTAAATTACAGTTCTGTCTGATAAGATACCCTCATCTCCAATATCGAACTGCACACAAAGTTAACCAGGAATTCAGGCAAACAAAAGCGAAATATCTTGTGAAGTAACAGAAATCAACCTAGAAAGACAATGAAACACTGAGATTATCAGACATAGACTATAAAAACAGGCTTACTTTTTACAGCAATGAAAGTTTTGAAAATATCTGCAATAAATAGAAGATTATAAAAAGCGATAATGCCAATCTGAAAAATAACCAAACAGGAATTTTAAAAGTGAAAAATACAATAACCAAAATTAAGAACTCAGTGGACAGGCTTACCAGTGGATTCAACACTGCTTAAAAGCAAATTAGTGAACTGGAAAATAGGTCAGAAGAATATATCCAGAATAAAGCACTGAGAGACAAAAGATAAAAAACATAAGAGAGCAGCAACACAGAAATGACAGCACAAAGACCTAACATATATTTAATTGGAGTCCCAGAAGAGCAGAGAAGAAATATCTGAATAGAAAATGCTGAGAAAATTCACTGATGAAAGATACCCACAAATCCAAGAAATCCAACAAACCCCAAGCACAATAAATAAAAAGACATCTATTCTTGGTTCATGGTAAAACTGTACAAAGACAAAAATAAAGAGAAAATTTTATTTCTGGAAGCTATTGGAATATTATCATCAATGTGGTAGTGGGAGGACTAGCCATCTAGAATTTTTTACCAGTGAAAATATCCTTCACAATGAAGGCAGAATAAGGATACTTTTAGAGTAAAATTCAAGAAAGTTTGACACCAGCAGATTCTATCAGAAATTATCAAGGATATACATAAAGCAGAAAGAAAATGATCCCAGACAGAAGTATAAGATTTAGAAAAATATAAGGAGCAAAAGAGGTTGAGAAAATGTGGATAAATTTAAAGGGCAGTATAAAACAGCAATATTAATGTCTTGTGGGAAAATAGAATTAAATAGAATAGTGTGAAAGTTGTTTTAAGATTCCTTGTATTGTCTAGGAAGGTAAAAATTATTACTTACCATTAGATTTTAATAAGGATGCAAGTATAATTTCTAAGCTAATCACTAAATGAAGAGAAACAGAGTCTACTTTCTGAACTAGTCAAGGAGAAAAATGGAATGTAGAAAACATTCAATCAATACAAAAGAAGCTCTTAGTTTCAAAAAGAGGAGTAGTACAGCATTTTACTAGTCTATTAAGAGAGTTCATAACTATATGAATCAGGACAAGTCTAAAAGGCCAGGTTTTTTGTTAGGTTAGGATTTTAAAGAAACTGTTTACAGTTAGAGAAAGTCAGGCTAAGAAAATACTTTTAAGTAAAAAATTTCAAACATTATTTATAGGTGTATATAATTCTATACATGTGAGTATGCTCTGAACACAGACAGCATTAAGTTGGGCCTCCCTTTTAAGCTACTGCTAAAGACATATTTTTGTTAACAAGTCTAGACTAGGTATCTAAATGCCTACAAATGTAAAACAACAAAAGAGTAACAAGTACCTTGTAGCTCTTCTTCCATCTCTTCTTCATCTTCACTAGAGGAAGCTAAGTAGGCTTGAAAATCCATGTCCAAAAGCTCTTCCTTCTTAAACTTCCTGTTGAGTGTTGTGATTCTATCATGATCAGTCTCATCCCAAGTGATCTCCACCTTTTACCAGCGAATAAGAAAAAAATAAGAGGAGAAATGTCAGCAACCTAACCTTGTTAAAAAATAATCTATCACTAATGTGGATGTTTAATAAGCTAAAAAAATTGACATGCTCAAACAAATAATAAATGACATACTCAATGCTTAAAAAGTATTCTGTCTGTGGAAAAGGAACCCTTTCTATTAATCTGTGCCTTCCTCCTAACTCTGCTATATGCAAGGTACTCCAACATTAGGAGTAAAAGTTCATCAGTGTGTAGACTGTGGTGAAGAGAAACAAGAAAATGCATAAGTGAAAAAGTTAACATTATTATGATCAGTGAAAACATGTCTTTCACTTTGAGTTTTACATATTTCAAGAGATTTATAAACTGTGAAATCTGTTAATAAAGGTTTCAGTACAATCTCAGTAGGGTCCCTTTTCCAAAGGTTAAAAGCCACTGAGGAGAATGGCATCCACTGGTTGGGAACACAGTAAACGCTCATGATCCAGGAATTCATCTATAATACGACTGGTCTGGTGACTGGTTCCTGTCCTCTATGCAGTCCTCGTTCTCAGATAGGGTCCTGTTAGAAGTTTTATCTTCATTGCAGGGTGAGTCCCACATCCATATTTTTTTCCTCAGGCCCATCTCTCCAGAGCAGGACAACAATATAGGCACCAGTTAGCCAAGGGATCCTTAAAATAGCTGCCATTGTCTTAGAAATTTCAGCTAGTCACAGGATCCAGAATTATCTCTATTTTCGTAAGTAAGCCTGAGCTGATAACCAAACAATGCTGCTGGAACCAGGACATATGTAGATGATAGAGCCAGACCCCAGGAACTCCAAAATGGCTGGCTAGACAGCTTGCCCTGGTCATTTTTCAGTCTTGAAAATAACATGACCTTACATTTAATGTGACTGAATCTTTTAGACTTCACCTATTGCATAACGGTGGGGTTTTACTACAATCGGTAACTACTCAGGCCACACAGTGCCCACCACAGCACACAAGTGACAGATACAGCAGCTCTCTCTCTGCCACCAGCCTGTCCTCAGAAGAGCATGGTGGTTAGTCACAGAAAGGCAGTGGGAAACCTGTGTGGTTGCTGCAGAGTTCAGCTGTGGGCAGAAGGTTAATGAGAGAGGGAAGAGAAGAGAGATGATAGGCGGCTAAGTAAGTAATTTAAAGAAATCTTTTGGTTGTTGTTATTAAACATTAATGTGACATCTAGTAGTCCTGAATTAGTCTATTTCAATTGTTTTTACAATTTTGGATCACATATGTAGAAAAACGTGTTCCTATTTTAAATTTTCACTGGTTTTAACTATGATTTGAGGTAATCTGTTAGCTCCTTCCCCCTACTCCCTAAGATAGTTATAACTGACATATTACATATTAACGAATCTAGTTGAATAAGAGAGTATGGGAAAGACAGATGAGAAAAAGAAACATTTAAAGGTAATTGACTCAGGCTTAAAGGCATAACAAAAATCTGAAAATTGGCTCAAACAGATGTGGTACATGTCTCATTTCTATTTGTACTTGTGCATTAAAATTTTGAATACTTTCCATTTTTAAAGATGCTATATAAGTTTTTTCTTAAAGCAATAGAGTCCAGCTATACGTTTTTAAGCTAAGAAATACCGTTGATGTTCCCATTGCAGCAGATGTGAAATATTTTGGTTTATATGCTGTTAAATCTACTTCTGAGGCTACGTCCTTGGGCTCTTCATCAAAAGTAGTATCATCTGGTATAAACCTAAGAAACAAAGAAAAAATAAATTTATTTAAACATATGCTACAGTGATAAATTAGAAGTTTAGAGTCTCTTCTAATTAGCTGTAGTTTATATATATCATATCAAAATTTCTATAGAACACACATGTAGATGAGGCAAACAATGTTAGAAGTAATCTTTGCACAAAATTTCTGAAATTTGTAAGCTATAAATCTCTAATTCACTAAATCTGAGTGAACTCTGTGTAGGTAGAGGCCCTGTATTAGGAGTTAGTCAATATGAGGCAGGTGCAAACACACATGGGTCCCTCATGTTTCAAAAAGACCTAGAATCCTGATAGCATGGTCACTGGCTTGCTACATGAAATTTTGAAGATCAAATAGAATTATTAAGGGTAAGTGTACTGAATAAAAAATATACACATAAGCTTTCACTGAGAATAAGTAAAAAGGTTTATTCTTCAAGACTAAAAAAATCTTAGCAATGTTACTTTATGACTTTCTTTAACTGTTAAATGTAAATTTACCACTGTAATTGTTTTACAATTCTTAGACATCATGCTGAGAAATAAGGGGTAAAAAAGCAAAGAGTTAAAGAATCCATAATTAACATATGTAAGTTTTGTAATTTAGATTGGAGATTTTGTTTCCACACACACCCAAAAACATATGCTATATAATCCATCAGAAATGATTTTTTTGGGGAGGAATGAAGAAAGTTCATTAGCTCTACACAATATCCTACTCCATTAATACTTTTACACAGACTTAGAAGAAAAATAAATACCTGGGATCAATATTTTTAAATGTTACTAACTAATATGCACAGTTTTACATTTTGGGGTGGATGAAAAAAGTCTTCCTTAGATAATTGGTTGGCAGCAGAAAACTCAATTTCTTTTCTGATGTTACATTTAACAAAATAAAACAGGGAATGTAATTTTTTCCATGGTCATTGATCTTCTTTTCTAGGCACTGCCAGAGCTTATTTTAACACTGCATGGAATATCCCAAAAAGGAAGCAGGAAGAACAAAATGATCCTGAACATGTTAACATGAATTCACAATACCCAGAGTTTGTCATTCTAACAAATGTTTGGTCACTGCTATTTAAACATTCAAAATAAGCATCTCTTATGGAAACTAACAGAAAAGAGAAAGAAATACTTATCTGATATGTCCTTCTTGCATAAGCATGCTAAAATTTTACTCCAAGTTATGAATTGAAAAATTTTCATTTGTATTTTTCTATCAGTTGGAATGCCTTTGAAGTATAAAAGCCGCAGTGACTATGAAATGATGCATATTTCTCCCTCAAATATTTCATTTTGAGACCAAAGACCCTAACAAACCTGGATACAAAGACGTGACTTCTATTTCAAGTGTCACAGTAGAACGGTTTGTTGAGTTCAAAAAGACTAGGCTAATGATAAAATGGTACATTAGTTCAGCTTCCCGTTTCCTTAGAACTGGCATTCACAACCATCTAAGATATTTCAGCTCTGGGTCAACGCAGACTGAGCATGTGGTGAAAAAAATGCCCAAGTCTGAAGACAATGCCAGCAACACCGGCCAGTCACTGAGCAGTATTTATAGCAAACTTTCCATGATGATGGCAACACTTCTATACATTCTCTGAGCAACATGTAACCATTAAGTACTTGAAATGTGTCTAGTCACTAAGCAAATTAATGAATTTGAAATTAAAAAAAAATTTAATTAAGTAAACTTAAATAGATACGACTACTGGCTAGTATTCGACAGCACAGATCTAGACGCACTGATATATTAGCAAATGCTTTTGCTTCCACCTTAATGCTTTTTGATAAGTTAGTTTATCTGGTTCCTAGTTCTAAAAGAGAGCTGCAAATAAGTATTATTACATATAACCCATTATCCTAAAAATATAGCCAACATGTTTGAAATTAAAGGAATTAATAAGTATGAGGTGACTCAGACATAATACTTTAGCATTTTCTCATTCTAGTTTCCTTTCTTAAGAGTGATGTTCTACAGGACAAGTTCACCCAAAAGCAAAAAATTTTCCTGTACAATATGAAACAAAAGAGAACATTACCAATTTCAGTATTTTACTTCTTTTAATCATGTTGTGCTACATTAAATACTAAGACACACAGGATTACCTTAGATCTATGAATGAACAACTACTTTCAAATTCCAGGCCATCACAATCCTCATAAATTTTACCGGCTGTTTCAGGAGAATCACAGTCTACTACTGCATAATAGTACTTCAGTCGTTTGAACTGATAATCTCTCAATTTTTCTCTAGAAGTCCTAAAAGGGGAAAAACTCATTAAGCTTATGTATATAGGAACACATATACCCATTTTATTTTTAAAAAAAACAAATGTAATTGTTTCAAGAAAAATACATTACAACCTGGCCTTTATTTCTTCATGACTTTGTCTGTATGAACAGTAAATACCTAAGCTTAATTTATCATTTTGACAAGGTCTAGAATAGGTATTTTGATTGGAATTTGGTATCTAGAAAAGGAGAGTGTAAGTATTACATGTGCTTACCTATTATTTTAATTCTTAGAATAATTTGTTTTGCTATCACACAGAGCCGTCTCAAAACTGCTGGACAGGATCACTGTATTTTAATACATGCTAGGAAATCATCAGTTTTAATTACAATGAAATTCCTGATCTTTAAAACTGTTTATACCAGATTCATGAGTTGTCAAGTCTAAATGGTTGTAAGTTTAATTTCACTCAACTATCACATAGTCTCTGAAGGTTTTCTTCAGTGGTCCTCTTCTGCCACCAGTCTGACCATTTTAATAAAATGCACGTATAGCTCCACCTAGTGGTTTAAAAACGATCTTAATTTTTTTTTTCTATATTAACTTTGTGATAAATGACTTACCATTCTTTTATTTTTTGATCCTCAAATAAGAAAAATTTTAAAGTTTGAAGGCAAACAGAATTTCAGTGCCACTTAGATGGAAAGCAACATCTCAGAGTAATAGCAATTTTTTGCTAATTTAGAGCAATGAGGCTGAGAACTCTAAATCAGTTCAGTCATGAAATGTTTTTCAAAACTGCAGTAACTATTTCCATCAATATAGGAATATATTCACAAATGTTGTTGGGCTAGTGTGGTACTTCTGAGAGACTTTAACCTGCTTTGCAGTCTATTTTAACTATGAATGGCACAATACAAACTTTAGTCCTAACTATTAAAGTAACCATAATTCTGAACTAGTGACATGAACTTAGGAGGTTTAGTTTTATTTCTATAGTGACGTAATACCAGTCCTTTTCAGGAGCATCTTCAGGAATACTTAATAATTCTACTGGTCCTTGAACTTGCTCTTCCTTCATCCTTTCCTTTCCAAATTCTGAAGGATATATCTAAATAGAAAAAAATAAGGTCAGTGTAATTTATATTTCCCTTTTCTTACAATATCTAGACCTGCCAAGGTCATGAACTCTTTAACAACTGGACTAAATGGAAACAGCAAGGATGACTCACTTCCAAACCTACTATAGGAAGCTAAAGTATGCTGAGGAATCGCATAAAAATAGTCATTTTCACTGGAGAGAAAACAGGTTTGGAGCTTAGGAACAAAAATAGAGTATCTCCTCCACACATCAATTGGGACGAAGTGTTTCTGGGATCCAAGGGAAAAATTAAGGAAAGGAAAACAAGATTCTAAACTGAAGGAAATCAATGTAAACACACAGATCAAAAATGACTAGATTAAATAGGTTACATGAAATATACAAATATGATTAAAGAAATATACAAAACATAAGTAATGAAGAAAAACAATTTTGTAATATCCAACTTATCTTTAAGTCATATCATTTATCCATGTCTTCCTTGAAAGAAATTATTTAAATAGAAAAGAAGTGATGGTAATCTTATCATATAGATTAGACATAGTATTGGTATAAAAGGATTCAGCCTCAGCAGGATTTAGTATTTTTGTATCTTGGCTACTTTTGAGAGTCAAGAAATCCAACTATACTAGTTTGCATGGTTTTGATACTACTGGCTTAATATAAATTTTGTTAACTAATACAAATAAATAATAATACTAATAACTAATTTTTTGAATTGTGTGAAATTTGCAATTTATCAACTAGGGGACCTAAGTTTTTCTTACTAAGTTGAGTTGCATATAATAGGTTCTGATGTTGAACTTTTAATTATATATGTAGTGACATCTATTGATTCTTTATGCCTTTTTTCTAAGTCTAGAAACTCCTACTACCCATTTCCTGAAACATGAGATTTAACAAAATCACAATTCTATTTTACTTTGTTTCTGTGGTTTGAGTTTTAATTTTTTTCTTTACTTCCTCTGGATTTTATCTGGGGTTATTATGAAAGGAAGATCTGAACTAAGTTCTCAGTACAAAGATATGTCCACTTGTCCCAATACTATGTATTTTAGAAGCTTATTTGATGCAAAATATCATATTAAACTCTTTTATTCATCTATTCCATTCTATCAGTTTGTCTTCCTGTTTTTACCCAGTCCTGTTAACTCTTGCAGCATTATAAAATGTTCAGATATTGTAACTGGGTGAATCCTTTTATATTGGTATGATTGCTCAAAAATCTATTAATCAGGTTTCCAGGAAGATGGCGGCGTGAACGGAACGACAGAATTTTCCTCCCAACATTATATTTACCCACAAAAACACAGCAAATGCAACTGTTCCTAAAAGAGAGACCAGAACAAACAGGAAAGCGCACACAGTACAGAAACACCTGAGAGGACTCGGCAGCGGGCGAGGCGGATAAGAAACGAACCGCGAACCGTGACCCGGCAGAACCCGAGCACTCCCCAACCCCAGCGCACCAGCGGAAGGAGGATTCAGAGCTGGGAGGGAGTGGAAGTGCAGGCCCAGGAGATAACCAGCCCCTGACCGGCCCCGGGAATGTGGGCGCACAAAACGCGGAGTGGCGGAGATTGGAGAGAGGGAGTCACAGCAGGAATACGCCTGCTTGCTCGCGGCTAGCTCAGGGAAGGAGAAGAGAGAAGAAAAAAAAAAGGAGAAAAGTGCGCGCTTTGTTTTTCAGCGGTCTTAAAGAGACGGGAGTGCAGCAGAGAACCTCCATTCATTCTCACCCTGGCCACAGCTTTAAAGGGCTGTGCGGAGCGACGCAACCATGACTCTGGAATAGTGGAGCAACAGCGCCACCTACAGCATTCAGACAGAAACTGCCCCCGGTGGGCGTTTTTTTTTCTTTTAGGTGTTGCTGCTTTTTCTTTTTCTTTCCTTTCTTTTCCTTCTTCTCTCTCTCTTTTTACTTTTTCTATTATTAGTAGAATGTTTTTTTCTTTTCTCTCCTTTCTTCTCTTTCCTTTTCAAAGTCATAGAGCCCAGTTGACATACGTGACAACTACCAACAACCAATTCTATAGTCATGAGAAGACAGAAGAATATGATACAGACAAAGCTTCAGACAAACTCTACCCCAGAGAGAGAATATGAAGGAATGGATATGCACAGTCTACCTGAAAAAGAATTCAGAATAAAAGTCATAGCCATGTTGATGGATCTACAGAAAAATGTGCAAGAGCTGAGGGAGGAAGTGAGGGAAGTGAGGAAAGACAATGCAGAAATGAGACAAGCCATCGACGGGCTCAACAGCAGATTGAATCAGGTTCAAGACACGATCAAGGAATTACAAGACAGGGAACAGGAATACAAAGAAGCTGAGGCAGAGAGAGATAAAAGGATCTCTAAGAATGAAAGAATATTAAGAGAACTGTGTGACCAATCCAAACGGAACAATGTTCGCATTATAGGAGTACCAGAGGAGGAAGAGAGAGAAAAAGGAATAGAAAGTGTCTTTGAAGAAATAATTGCTGAAAACTTTCCCACATTGGGGAAGGAAATAGTGTCGCAGTCCACGGAAGCCCACAGAATTCCCAACACAAGGCACCCAAGGAAGACAACACCAAGACACATAATAATAAAGATGGCAAAGGTCAAAGATAAAGACAGAGTATTAAAGCCAGCGAGAGAGAGAAAAAAGATCACCTACAAAGGAAAACCCATCAGACTATCATCAGACTTCTCAACAGAAACCTTACAGGCCAGAAGAGAATGGCATGATATATTTAACGTAATGAAACAGAAGGAACTCGAACCAAGAATATTGTATCCAGCATGATTATGATTTAAATAAGATGGAGGGATTAAACAATTTCAAGACAAAAGAAAGTTGAGAGTTTGCCTCCCATAAACCACCACTACAGGATATCTTAAACGGACTGCTCTAGAGGGAAACACCCCAAGGCTAAAAAGATGTCACAGAGAAAATAAAATCATAGCAAAGAAAGCAGACCATCCAAATACTAATTAAAGGCAAAGAATAAAACACCTAATATATAAAGAAAGGAGGAGGAAGAATAGGAAAGGAGAGATAAAGAAACATCAGACGGCGTTCACAATAACTTAACAGGAAAGTTAAGTTAGATTCTTAGATAGTAAAGAAGCAACCCTTGAACCTTTGGTAACCACGAATCTAAAGCCAGCAACGGCAATAAGTACATATCTATCAATAATCACCCTAAATGTAAATGGACTGAATGCACCAATCAAAAGACACAGAGTAACAGAGTGGATAAAAAAACAAGACCCATCTATATGCTGCTTACAAGAGACTCACCTCAAACCCAAAGATATACACAGACTAGAAGTGAAGGGATGGAAAAAGATATTTCATGCAAACAGCAAAGAGAAAAAAGCAGGTGTTGCAGTACTTGTATCAGACAAAATAGACTTCAAAACGAAGAAAGTAGCAAGAGATAAAGAAGGACATTACATAATGATAAAGGGGTCAGTCCAACAAGAAGATAAAACCATTATAAATATATATGCACCCGACACAGGAGCATCAGCATATGTGAAACAAATACTAACAGAATTGAAGGAGGAAAAAGACAGCAATGCAATCATTTTAGGAGACTTTAACACACCACTCACTCCAAAGGATAGATCAACCAGGCAGAGGATAAGTAAAGACACAGAGGCACTGAACAACACACTAGAACAGATGGACCTAACAGATATCTACAGAACTCTGCACCCAAAAGCAGCAGGATACACATTCTTCTCAAGTGCACATGGAACATTTTCCAGAATAGACCACATACTAGGCCACAAAAAGAACCCCAGTAAATTCAAAAATATTGAAATCCTACCAACCAACTTCTCAGATCACAAAGTTACAAAACTAGAAATAAATTTTAGAAAGAAATCAAAAAGGCTCACAAATACATGGAGACTTAACAACATTCCCAAATGAACAGTTTAAAGACACAATTATTGAAATTGGAAAAAGAAGAACAAATGAGGCCCAAAGTCACCAGAAGGAGAGACATAATAAAGATCAGAGAAGAAATAAATAAAATTGAGAAGAATAAAACAATAGAAAAAATTAATGAAACCAAAAGCTGGTTCTTTGAAAAAATAAACAAAATAGATAAACCCCTAGCCAGATTCATTAAGAGAAAAAGAGAATCCACACACATAAACAGAATCCGAAATGAGAAGGAAAAATAACGACAGACCCCACAGAAATACAAAGAATTATAAGAGAATACTATGAGCATCTATATGCTAAAAAGCTCCAAAACCTAGAAGAAATGGACAATTCTTAGAAAAATACAGCCTTCCAAGACTTACCAATGGGTATAGACGGCAAGTACCTCAACATCATAAAGGCTACATATGACAAACCCACAGCTAACATCATACTTAATAGCAAGAAGCTGAAAGCTTTTCATCTAAGATCAGGAACAAGACAAGGGTGCCCACTCTCTCCACTGTTATTCAACATAGTACTGGAGGTCCTAGCCACGGCAATCAGACAAAGCAAAGACATACAAGGCATCAAGATTGGTAAAGAAGAAGTCAAACTGTCACTATTTGCAGATGACATGATACTGTACATAAAAAATCCTAAAGACTCCACCCCAAAACTACTAGAACTAATATCTGAATTCAGCAAAGTTGCAGGATATAAAATTAACACAGAAATCTGTTGCTTTCCTATACACTAATGATGAACTAACAGAAAGAGAAATCAGAAAATTCCATTCACAATTGCATCAAAAAGAATAAAATACCTAGGAATAAACCTGACCCAGGAAGTGAAAGACCTGTACTCTGAAAACTACAAGACACTCCTAGGAGAAATTAAGGAAGACACTAACAAATGGAAATGCATCCCAAGCTCTTGGCTAGGAAGAATCAATATTGTCAAAATGGCTATACTACCTAAAGTAATCTACAGATTCAATGCAATCCTCATCAAACTACCAACAACTTTCTTCAATGAACTGGAACAAATAATTCTAAAATTCATATGGAACCATAAAAGACCCCGAATAGCCAAAGCAATCCTGAGAAGGAGGAATAAAACAGGGGGAATTACGCTCCCTGACTTCAAGCTCTACTACAAAGCCACAGTAATCAAGACAATTTGGTACTGGCACAAAAACAGACCTACAGACCAGTGGAACAGAATAGAAAATCCAAAGATTAACCCAAACATATACAGTCAATTAATATTTGATAAAGGAGCCTTGGATATACAATGGGGAGATGACAGCCTCTTCAGCAGCTGGTGTTGGAAAAACTGGACAGCTACATGTAAGAGAATGAAACTGGACTACTGTCTAACCCCATACACAAAGGTAAACTCAAGGTGGATCAAAGATCTGAATGTAAGTCATGAAACCATAAAACTCTTAGAAAAAAACATAGGCAAAAATCTCTTGGACATAAACATGAACGACTTCTTCATGAACATATCCCCC
The DNA here is from genome assembly GCA_029783875.1 of Phataginus tricuspis. Taxonomy (NCBI): domain Eukaryota; kingdom Metazoa; phylum Chordata; class Mammalia; order Pholidota; family Manidae; genus Phataginus; species Phataginus tricuspis. The sequence continues at coordinate 9,091,527 of JAQQAC010020895.1, read as the reverse complement.
TGGGCAAGGGAAACAGAAGCAAAAATAAACAAATGGGACTATATCAAATTGAAAAGCTTCTGTACAGCAAAGGACACCATCAGTAGAACAAAAAGACATCTTACAGTATGGGAAAATATATTCATAAACGATGTATCTGATAAGGGGTTGACATCCAAAATATACAAAGAACTCACGCACCTTAACAAACAAAAAGCAAATAATCCAATTAAGAAATGGGCAGAGGACATGAATAGACAATTCTCTAAAGAAGAAATTCAGATGGCCAACAGGCACATGAAAAGATGCTCCACATAGCTAATCATCAGAGAAATGCAGATTAAAACCACAATGAGATATCACCTCACACCAGTGAGGATGGCCAACATCCAAAACACAAACAATAACAAATGTTGGCGTGGATGTGGAGAAAAGGGAATCCTCCTACACTGCTGGTGGGAATGCAAATTAGTTCAACCATTGTGGAAAGCAGTATGGAGGTTCCTCAAAAAACTCAAAATAGAAATACCATTTGACCCAGGAATCCCACTCCTAGGAATTTACCCTAAGAATGCAGCAGCCCAGTTTCAAAAAGACAGATGCACCCCTATGTTTATTGCAGCACTATTTACAATAGCCAAGAAATGGAAGGAACCTAAGTGTCCATCAGTAGATGAATGGATTAAGAAGATGTGGTACATATACACAATGGAATATTACTCAGCCATAAGAAGAAAACCAATCCACCATTTGCAACAAGATGGATGGAGTTACAGGGTATTATACTCAGTGAAATAAGCCAAGCCAAAAAAGATAAGTATCAAATGATTTCACTCATATGTGGAGTATAAGAACAAATAAAAAAACTGAAGGAACAAAACCGCAGCAGACTCACAGAACCCAAGAACGGACTAATAGTTACCAAAGGGAAAGGGACTGGGGAAGAAGGGTGGGAAGGGAGGGATAAGAGGGTAAAAGGGGCATTACGATTAGCAGACGTAATGTAGGGGGGGCATGGCGCGGGCTGTACAACTCAGAGAAGACAAGTAATGATTCTCATCTCACTATGCTGATGGACAGTGACTGTAATAGGGTTGGTGGGGGGACCTGATGAAGTGGGTAGTTTAATAGTGCACATGTAATTGTAGGTTAAAGATATCAAAATAAATTGTAAAAAAAAAAATCTATTAATCATTCTCATTTATTTATGATTTTAGATGATTATTGGTATTTTCCTAACTTTCACCTGAATTGAGATTTTGACTGAAACTACACTAAAACTGATTCTGATAGCATGTATCGGAATCAAGACTTAAATGCTGGTCTGTCATTCTGCAAAGCTTGGATTCTTAATCACTATGCTTGCTCTCTAGAAATATGGCATCTCAAAATTCATTTAAGTTTCCCAAATTTATCAAATGTATGGTTTACTTCATAAAGACCATGTGTGTTTAAGGCATTCCCAAAGATTTTATTTTTCTGTCCCAAGTGAAAAGTGGATTTTTTTAAACTGGTATTGATAATGAAGAATGTAATTTTCAAAAAGATATTTGTCTTTTATCCTGTCCCTTTACTGAGCTCACATTATAAATGCTTTTCAACTGATTTCTTTGCATTCTTGAATTATACACAATCATTTAACTCATCAATAATAATTTGATCTCTTCCTAAATGTTATACGTTATGTCAGTTTCATGCCTAACTATACTGAACAATTTCCAGATTATTTTCCTCAAAAGGGAAATTATGACTTAAAAAGATTTAAAATGCTTAGAAATATTTACTTCAAAATGAAATCAATTCTCACCTTTACAGAAAATATCACACCTCCTTTAGGTTTAAATGAATTGAACAGAGCCAGCAAGTCTTTTGCCTTTAGTCTATCCCAGTCCATGTTGCAAACTGCTAATCGATGTGTAATCTAAGAAATGAGAAAAATTGAATATTATATTATCTGTATCATTCCCAATGCTTGCAAAATAAAGATACTAATAAATGTAATGCCTCTTTTCCTCCAAGTTCTGAAATCATCAATAAGTAGTTTCAGAATGTAAGAGTCACACAATGGTAAAACTGTCAACAGATAAGCACTTTATCTTACTTGGCTCTTAGTCCAAATCAGAACATGGTGATGAGCTAATCTTTAACTACCAAGTTTGTTAAGCAATTTTGCTATCCATGCAAGTGTAGGGAAGTTGAGAATGTTACCCTAAGCATTTCTAATAGGTGCAGTAGTTAAGTGAAATATAAACTAGCTAAAACAAGATTTTTGTAAAAATTTCATGTGATTTTTATTTATATAATTATTCCTTATCTGCTTGGATATCTAATCAATATGAATATATACCATATCAAAATTTTTTAATCAGAATAAAAATCAAGAATATTATTTACCAAGAAAGAATTCCCACTTAATTTAATGACTATCAATCCTACCATCCATAAAACTACTTGTTCTGTGCTCTTCACAAATAATCTTATTTATTCAAAAGGTCACCTCATCAGCCCGAGGAGCATCTTTATCTAATTCTCTCCAAGCATGCTCAAATCCAGATTCCTCTGGCAGTAAATCTGCCATATCTTCTTCATCTTCAGAACTGGTTTCTATATTTCCTTTGCCCCTTGCAAGATCAGGGCCACTGTCACTTTCATCCTCCTCCTCACTATCCTCATCTTCATCCTCCTCCCCATCATTTTCATTTCCATCATCATCAGCAGTAGCTGAAGTTCCACCAGTGCTTATAATCCCATCTTCAGATTCTTCATCATCTTCTGTTTCACTAACACTTCCTGAATCTTCCTCCAGAGCATCTCTGTCAAACATTTTACCACCCAATGAGTTTTCATAATCATCATCTCTTATGGGTGGTACCACTGCAAAAAAAATTAAAAGAGGGAGAAATTAAGAAAATACAAACATTGAATTAAGTGAATCCAAGTTATTTTGACCTCAAATCCATCACAAATAGAATTTCTGTGAAACAGACTAAAGGAAAATAGAAATTCAACAAAACTCATGCTTAACGAAGTTATTTAATAGTGATCTTAACATATAAAAGATCATGTAAGTAGATTAATATATTCATTTGATGTTTACAGAATACCAGCTGTATGCTAGGTGCTCAATATACAATTATTGGCCAAAGAGAAGCAGTTAATACCCTCAATTTATTTCCAGTTGAGTGAAGAGGATAAATGGACAGATACTGATCAAATAAAATCAAATAAATACACATAAAAAAATGAAATTACAACTAGGACAAATGCCAAGAAGGAACATAATATGATACTATGAGAGCATATATTAGAGGGTCTCCAAGTGAGTGATAACTGAATTGCTACTTGAAGGATGAAGAGTAATTAAGTAGTCAGTGTTAGACTAACAGATGAGAGAAAGGTTCTGAACAGCAAATAGAGCATATGTAAAGATCCACAAATAGGAAGAAGCTGGCAAGGATGTCTGGATTGCAGATAAGCAAGAGTCTAGTAAGAAATTAAACTGAAGAGCTTAGGTAAGGGTTACACTATCTAAAAACCATACAGAAGACTTATTTTGCCATAAAAGCAATGTTTTCAGAAAGACGGACATCATATATGCATATTGAGGTCACCTTGACTAAACTATAGAAAACGGGAGGGAATTAAGAGTGGATGTGAATAGAGAATTAGAAGAGTAATAAGAGTACTTCTGACAAGAGATGAAGGTAGCACTAAGTTGCTGGCAGTAGAGATGTAGAGAAGTGGTGGAGCCATTTCTGACTTTCAGAGTCAGGAGATAAAATCAATAGTAATTAATGACAGGGCTCAGTTTGGGGCATAGGAGTTTTAGAAGTGTCGAAGATGAGTTCTAGTGTGTTGACTTGCAGAGCTAGCTAGCTGGTCAGCTGGATAGATAACAGGCAATGTTGGAACAGAACCAGTTTGTTTGTTTGGTGGAGGAAGATCATGAGTTCAGTTTTGGATATGATGAATTTGAAATGTCTTTGAATCAGTCTAAGAGGAGATATCAAGAAGGCCATTGGCTATATGAGTCTACAGCTCAGAGTATAGGCTACAGATAAAAGCTGGCTTATCTATGTATTTGTTGTGATAACATAAGTTGTAATGTGGATGAGATCACCTGTGAAGAGTGAAATTGTAAGTTTCCTGCTAATCTTTGAACCTTGTAATTTATGGTTAGCAATATACAAAGAGTGAAAGGTTGTTTTAACCTAAATTGGATTTTTTTTAGCCCTCACAACGCTGAAAGGGCTCATTTCCTATTCCTAAAGCAATCACATGCTTCTATTTACTCTGTGTATATGTGTGTGTGTGTAGATATATCTTATTTTAGACATTTTATTCATCTTTATGTTGGATCTTATGTTTCTGCTCAGAGGCCCTAAGCTCAGAGAATTAAAAACAAATCTACAAGTTTAACACTTGGAATAAAATTGAAACTTAGTTTTTCTCTTGGACATGTAATCTCATAATATTCATTCACTGACCAAATATTTATTGAGTAGCTACTACGTAAAAATCATTGAGCTAGGTGAAGGAGAAATAGAGATGATTTGTAACATGATCCCATGCTCTTGATGGGTTTATAAACAAAAAGAAATCATTTACTGGTTTATAAAGCTATGTTCTAAAGCACCTCATAGAGAGAAACATTTAATCTACCTGCAGGGAGGTATCTGTAAAGGAAGGCTTCACGAAGATACCATTTGACCTGAGCCTAAAGTTTTGCTAGGAGAAAGTGTAGAAAACACGTCACATGTTTATTTTAGTTCCACAGAGAGTGGGGAGTAATAAAAAATAATTAGCCAGTAGATATAAAAAAGCCCCCCCAAACCATAACCTTAAGTTCTGTGTATAGAATCAGAAAAATACCAAAATAGCCAAAGAAAAGTTACTATGAGGTAAGCATCAGAATTCACTTTTTAGCAACATGCTCAGAAATAACACTTTGGGGACCTGGCTTGGAAACAGTTACATTGTTTCTCAAGCATCAGTTATTATCAAATCACTTTCAGGATTTTTGCACATCACCAATATTTTTCGTTAAATTGAACATTTTAGTTAAAAAAATTAGCTTTGCTCTGAACAACATCCCTGAAGTCACAGATGTGAGGTGGTGGTTATATTTTTTCCCAAGATGTTGAAATAGATACATAACTACCAACATAAAAATAGCCTGAGTATAATCTTACCTATGGAATCTTTTCACATATGACAATGGTACACATATCATACCTTGGGTTGTAAAATAAACTGTTACACAGGAGATTAAAGATCTAGCATTTTAATATTTTTGACAGTACATTCAGTGTATTTATACCCTCAGTAAATATTTGCTCACAGCCTACCATGTATAAAGCCTTATGCTAGATAACATGGGATTACCTCTATTCCTAGATGGCACTGCTTTTGTAGTGGCTGTAAACACTACTATTTATCCAGCTATTTAAAGAAATACTTTATCATTTTCCTCCTAATTATAAAAGTAACGAATGCTCACTGAAAAAAAAAACTAAGAAAATATGGTTTAATGAAGACGATAAAAATGACTAGTAATTTTTCATTCAGAGGTAACAGGATGGTTATTTTGGTACATACCCCCAAATTTGTTTTCTATGATATAGCCACTGACTTTTTTGAAGTAGTTAGTCATACCATTTGTGCTATTTTGCAACCTATTTTTAAAACTTAATATATCATAGACACATTTAGATACATCACAACTTATTTAATCAATTAATGATTTATGTTACCATTTAAAAATATTTTCAAAACAATGCTACACTGCACATTCTTTGAATACATGTCCAATTTCTTACTTAAAATAAGGTTTTAGGAGTTCAAGTGCTGGGCATCAACATTTAAAAATAACATATAATACCAAACTACAATCCTCACATCATCTTTACCTCATAAAACTTAAAAAGTCCCTTGCACAGTCACTGGAATGAAAACTGATGAATTGAATAATGGACAAAAGATGGTTATACAAGGAGTAACTTAATTCCCACTCACAGATAGTGCCTTTTTCTAGACCATGGAACCAATGTAAACTACAGCAAGCAAAAGGTGGGGTGGAAAGATTCAGACTTGAGATGCAGGCCCAGCTCTGCCTCCTCACATAAATCATTTTAACCTTGTTCCTGATTAAGTTTTTTTACTGAGAAAATCAAATTAAAAACAGACAAAAACATGTGAAAAGATTCTGCAAAGCCTATTCAAAGGATTATATGGATGTTACAAATCCAGTGCCCTAAATCAAGTGCAGTTTAAGATGCTAGACTAACTTACCTCACAAACTCAGCATCAAACTGTTGCTGCTGTTCCCATTCTAATCATATTTGCCAATTTCAGTAGTCAGACTCTTTTCCTTCTCCTTACACCTCAATTTGTTGCCTGGTTAAAAGCAAACAGAATGGGATTCCATCCTTGACCCCTGCTATCTACAATTCTGGCCACTGCCTGATACTTCCTACCTTTCCTATGTTCTCAGCCTGTCAAGACCTCTCTGCCCTTTCCTAATGCCCTTTCCTTGGGTCCTGTAATCATGGCTAGCCTTTGGCTCATCAGATCACCAATTTTCAGTTACAACACCATCAGTCAGCAACATCAACTCAGAATTTCCTGCTGCCAAAGATGACAAAATTTTAATAACCTTGGTAAACATGTAAACATGAATTCCAATCAGATGTTTTTTAATTCCAAACAACCATTTCTAGTTTTATAATCCACTCACCCCTTCAGAGACATTATCTAATCAAATGGGAACACTGATGTCTTCTGGACATACCCAAGCATTTTTGCTCAAAAGTTCTTTCCTGTAATATGCTCTGGTCCCCAAATTTAATTTTTCCAAACCCCAACCAAAATAGTGCTTCACCTACGAATATTTCTCTAATTACCATGTCGAGTGACTTTTCCTATGAATTCTCAGTGCCTTCTGCTACACATCTTTTATGGCACTTACAATTACTCCACTTTGTATTGTGGTCCTAGTATCTTCCACTTTAGATCTGTGCTAATATGGTAGCCAGCAGCCACATGTGACATTTGAGCTCATCCATATTTGAAATGTGGCTCATTCATATTTCATAGTTGAGATTAGTATGAAAATAGGATGCAAAACATCCCACGAAGTTTCTCATTTTGATTACATACTGAAATAATTTTTTGGAATACTGGGTTAAAATATATTCATAAAATTAATTTCACCTAACAAATAAAACAAAACAGAACAAAAAGAAACAATGCTTTAGAAATTTAACTCTGGGAGCTGTATTCTGCAGCTTCATTTCCCCCTAAGGAAGAGAAAAAAGAGCACCACCAGTATTACCATTGCCCAACACTACACACACACACGTACTGAGTCAAAAACCGAAAACCAAACGAACCAGAAGGTGAAATTCTGGATAGCATAGCTAGTTGTTCTGTCTGTTTAATTTTTCCCCTCTAAGTCTCACCTCCACCCCACCCATGTACTGTTTTATTTATTTTCTCAGTTCCAGTGAGATTCTGATGGCTGCTCTCCATTGTCAGAAAGCGAGTGGGGTGCAGCTGAAAGGTGGGAGGAGGGGTGGCTGCCTGTTAGGTGGAGTCCAAGGTTTCCAGGGACCAGTCTATACTCCTGTGGCCTGGTCACGGTTAGGTCCGGGTATTTAGGGAGAAAGAAGCACAGTCTTTGAGATGACTAAAAGGCAGAATTTAGGGGCTCTGAAATAAATATTTTATTCTAGGAAAATAAAAAAATTTTAACAAAGTTTTTCTCTTTTCGTTTTTGCTCTTGTAACTAAGATCTAGAAAACAGACTATTTCCAAATAATCTCTTTCCCCCTCACCCATAGAACTTGCTTGCCCTTTCACGTATTTTTCTATTTAAAAAAATTAATTTCACCTGTTTCTTTTTACTTTTTAATGTATCTACTTTTTTTGTGTATCTACTGGAAAATTCAAAATTACATATTTCTATTGGACAGTACAACTTTTAGACCAGTGCCACGACATAGGGCTTAGCAGGCTGTTATTTGCAAACGAGGATCTGCAGAGGGGCAGGAAGGGCTGAAATCAAGGCCAAACTCCACTCAACAAGCTATGCACCCTGCCAGGGGGACTGTGTCTACTCTAGGGAAAAAAAACTTACTTCACTCAAAGGTAATATCCCTTACCAAACTGAGGGCTTTGTGGGAACTAGTGTCCTTTTTCTAATTTGTGAAGGCATCACATAAGCTAGCATAGCTCTGAGATGGGAGACCACGTCTCAGTCCTATTCTATCTGCCACAAACTAGTTTCTAAAAGTAGTTGAATGACGGAGTGCCCAACGCTGCCTATCTTCATCAGATACACCTCTTCTTAGCATATAACACTATTTGGTTAGAAAATAGAGTTCTCACTAGAGCTTTTAGCTTCAAGACTCAAATTTTTATTTGTTTCTCTTGCAGTCACTATACCACCAAATCAAAAATTAACAACTATTATGTGGTATTTTTTTCATAGCTTTATACTTTCAAATAAACATCTGACCATTTCCATCATACTATGACAACACTTACATATTTGCTTTTTTAAAGGATCACTATAAAAATAAATAATGTAATATCAAAGAATCCCTAATTATTTCCAACCAACCTGAATGCATTTCTCTTCTTGTCTCAGAATATTTGACCTTGGGAGATTTCACAATTTCAGAGGTGTCCACATCTACTGTCCTTAGTTTTCCTCTTGGACATGAGTCTGCACGATGTTGAACAATATTTTTTTTTCCTTTTGTACCTTTCTGTGTAAATTCTTCGCTATCGTTCTTGGGGCTTATTTTTGAATCAGCCTTCTTAGATTTGCATGAGGTTTTCATTTTCTGAATCCTGTCAGAGTTATCTAAATCAGTTTTATTTCCAGAATCCTTCTGATTAATTTTTTTGGTTTCTTTCTTTTTCTCAATTAGATTTTTTGACTCTAGCTCATTTTTATTCTGGGTTTTTTTTTTCTTCACTTTCTTTTGGTTCAATGCTTTGTTATCTTCATCAGATAGATCTGAATCAGAATCTGAAAGGTCGTAAAAACGTTTCAAGTCTTCGGTGGTGCTATGGTTGATGGGGCGTCCTCTTTTATCCACAGCATAATTCAACTTGAACTTTTTGTCATGAAACATTGCTCGAAATCTTTTGTCAATTTTGACTTTTCGATCCTTCTCCGGCATTTCCCAAAATCTCGGGTCCTTTGTAACCCGCCTAAACCGCTGGTCACTCATTATTTCTTGTTTGGATGCCATTTCTAAATGTCTGATTGGACAAATGCTCGAAGAAACCATATACTAAAGAAAAAAATTGTAATAATGAACAGTTAGTAATATAACTAAATAAATTGCTTTGGGAAGAATATTCACAATACATTATAAGTTAAATGTAAATAAATTGTAAAATAATAAAATGTAAGCAAAATAAAACAAGTCTAATTTCATTTCCCAAACTTAATGTGAGTCACATGCAGAAAAGCAAAAACTATGAGAATATCCTCTTTTGATTACAGAGCATTTGGAGAAATAAACTTAAGGCAACACCAAATAGAATTCCTGGGCTTTATGGGGGGAGTGGGGAGCAAATGCGTATTAGCCAATTGCACTCAGAATTTCTGCATTTCCACTCATATACTTGTATGTCACAGGCTGAAAGCTAATGTAATCAAAGGGTTCCCAAGCCTCAGTTGGTCTCACTAGTTTGTTCATTCTGGTCCCATTTTCTGTCAACTTACCTCATGCTTCTCTGAACTAGCCTCTCACAAGCCTAGTCGCCCAACTAAACAGATCAAAATCAATTCAGGTATAGCTCACAAAGTTCTCTCTTTAAATTCGACCATTCATCAAGAAACAGAAAAAAGAAAAAGTCTCTCCCTAGTTAATAAACATAACTTCTTTCTACAATTTCTTCTTCTGTAAGTGAACCCCCCCAAAACATATTAGAACGTGTGTGTGTAATTAGTATTGTTCCCTTGAAAACAGTCACTCATTGATTTAGAATCTCTAGATTTGATTTTGGCAAAAGGCGAAGTCACTGATTAAGAAAGAGCAAAAGGAACTGATCAAACAGGGTAGTAGTGCTGTTTCAACAAGATATTGTAAAGCTGCTTTTCCCTTTAATTTTAAAACAACTTTTTACACACCCAAAAAAAATCAAAGGTTTCAACGATGCATTTATACACTTACGCATTTAATCCTCCCAATACCCTTACGAAGGTTGCACTGAACGTTTAGAACGAAAACATTAGATAAACACCAGGTATTCAGTGTGGGAAAGGAGACCTCACCTCACCTCCGACTCCGCCCTCATCCCCGTAACCCACCCTCCCCTTCTACTCACCCTCTAACGTAGGGCACAACCTGGGTGTTCCCAGAACCGTGGTTCCTCCAGAAACCTCAGGGTTTCGACTTGAGGTCCCCCGACAGAACCCTGAAGAGGACCACGGGGCCTGAGGAATAAGGCCGGAAAGGTAAGGAGGAAGGGCACACCCTCATGATCCCGAAGGAGAGCCTGTCACAGACAGATTTCCCCTCTAACCATCCTTCTCGAACCCGAGCCCACTCACCTCTTCCGAACCCTCTCCGAGCCTCACGTGGGACTCACTACCACAATTCCCCGCGCGACGCTCCGCCGTAATGGCACGCGAATTGGGCCAAACTACTTCCCTTTCTTTTCGTGAAGCTCTCTGGAGGCAGGGCCGAAGCCGCAGCTGCGCATGCGCCTCAGGCGCGCCGGCAAGTGGCGTAGCGGGATGCTGCGGCCCGCTGTGCTCTGGCTCCTGTGGCGGCGACCTCCGGCGGCGGGGGTGCCCCAGAAGACCCTCGGCCTCGGGAAGGTCGCTGCCGCCGTCTCTTTCCCGAGCAGCAGCTCGTCCAGAGCCCTAAATATCTTCGACCGGGATTTGAAGAGGAAACAGAAGAACTGGGCAGCCCGGCAACCCGAGCCGGTGAAGTTTGACTACCTGAAAGAGGAGGTGAACGATTGGGGCAGCGCGGGAGGGCTCGGCGAGCCCTGGCTTCGGGTCCGGGAGCTGCGGAGGCCGCCGCCGCCACTCTTTGTGGTGTGACCTTGAGCAGCCGCGCTGCGTGTCTAGGCCTCTTCCGTAATTGCTGAAGGGCTGGGCTCGGACACTTGCAAGGTGCTATCATTCATTCACTCACTCACTCGCTCAGCAAATGCTGCTTGACTTACACAAATGTCCTGGGCAAAAGAAGCGGCAGCTCTCGTGCAGTTTGGTTTTATTCTGGAGGGAGGCGAGACAGTGAACAAGAATTGAAATTAAGAACTGCCCTTATCTCATATATTCTAGAGCTAGTCTATGAGCGGTTCTTTTCATAATAAACAAAAAGTATTCGTATTAAGAATGATGTACTAAGTGAACTCTAGGAAAAGGCTTCGGTACCTCTTGCCTTCTTCCTCCTTCTCCAAAAAAAAAAAAAAAAATACACTTATGTTCTCAACTGCAAGTCCTAATAGAAACTTGGGGAATATTAGGTTCCCACATCTTTATTCCTGCTAGATAAAGCTGGCCTAGCCAATGGGGACACCTACTTTATCACCTCTTTTAGGTTGGAATGAGATCGGGGAGAGGAGGCGGGAAGTGCGGTTTCTAAAGATTTGGCTAAGCTTTTCTAATTTGCAAATATTATTCAGAAAAGTCGTTTACTCATTTAGGAATTACACAAAATTTGTTAATACTCATCAAATAATAGAGTTTTTATTGTGACCTCTCATCCATTGATCTGTAATAAACCCCAGCTAGCTAAGTAATTTTTTACTTTTGTATACTTCGTGCTAGTATCTGTGGACAACAATGTGGCTTTTCATCCTTGCCACCTTACAGCCCATGGACTGTTATGACCAAGAAATGTATATATAAAGAATGTTAAGACTTGAAATCATCAAATTGACTTCTGAACTAATTTGCTTCAGTTCGTTTCCTGGGATATTTTAATTTAGGGTTCCTATTCACAATTTGAAAAGAAAAGTTGCTGTCCTCAAATTGAAGGGAAGTACTTATCAACATATTGAAACAGAAGTAACCTATGGATTTTTGAATACTGGAAAAAGAGAATTACTTCTCTGTTAAACCTACTTATCTTGTGTACATCGTTGGCTTTTGTAATCCTTCAGGTTGGAAGTCGAATCGCAGACCGTGTATATGACATAGCCAGGTAAGTGATGATTATCATAATAAAGTACAGTTAACTTTTGACGAGAAACTCGAGAAATTAAATGCTAATATTTGATACTTGGAATGGCAGAATCTGGAGGAATTTAGTACCAGGATTTGTGATTTCAGTCACTCTCCAGTTCACTCCTTTTTTGTCTGGAAGAGCAAGTGTTCTTTCTTTCATTGTTGCCTAAAAGAAGAGCAAAGGGAAGCATGACTCAGTTTCTCTCTACACTGAATGACTGGTCAACTTGATTAGGCCATAAGCCATTAATGAAAAGTTTGCTCCAAAAATGGGGGCTAAGAATTGACAAATGTGAATTTTTAAGATTTACTAAACCTAGCTTTAAAAGTTGAGCCGAAGTTAACAACAGAATCTTTTCCCGTCTATGTAAAGAGAGTCTGCCTAGTTTTGCTCCTCAAATACGTTATATGAAACTTTGGTGATTTTATCTTAAATACTGTTAATGGTGTTAGGGTGCTATGACAGTTACATAGAAGCAGGTATGAGAAAATGCTTTTGTCAGGTATTAAAAGATTGGTGGATTCAGTGCTCTATAATAGGCATAATGAAAGCTTTACAGATTCAAGTTTACAGCTACGTGGAAGGAACCACAGTTAAATAATGGTTTTGCAGTACAATTGCACTGTGAAGTCAGCAAATCACTTTTTATGCTCTTTTGTTTAAAAGACATACATTAAATCGTACCAACATGGGCTGAATTTATTATAGCCTATAAAAATGGGAATTTTGTAAAATCACAGATTCTTTCACATTTCAGTATGTCCTTGGTACTTAAAAAGGTCTTGGATTGGTTAATGGTTAAAAAGAAAGCTTTTTTTATAAGGAAAAAATGCTTCATTGTTGCAAATAATCACCCCCATTTCATCTGTTTTATTTGAAGTTCCATTATTCAAAGATCTCAGAAGTAGCCAATTCTCTATATTGTAGTTATTCATTTGCCTGGATTTTAGCCCCTGTGATTTAATAAGTGAAATGTTAAATTTTCCAAATCAGAATGGATTTTTCAGTTTATTTATGTCATAGTATTGAGCAAAACACAGGTGTAGAGAAAGACCCATGATTATGGCTTAAAGTTAAACTAACATTAACTCTGAATTATTAAAATTAATTGAATTTATTTTAATATGAAGAATTAAATTATTAAAAATACTAGTCTAAAGTCCATGCACTAATGTAGGTTGATTTTTACAAACTATTCCCATAGATTATTAAATGTGGTATCTGGAGTCTCAGTACTCTTATAATTAGTGATAATAATAACTCATAAATAACTTACATTGAGCATTTATACAGTGTTAAATACTGTGCATGCACTATTTCATAAAATTCTCACAATGACCATGAGGGACGTTTTCCATTTTCTAGATGGGGAAACTGAGAATCACTTGTCAGTAAATTCTAATTCATGCCTTTCTGATTCCAAAATCTGTGCTTGACAATGTCATACTGCCTGTGTTCACAGTCGAGATAGAAGGCATTAGGTAAATAAATGATTCTTTTTCACCAGCGTTTCTCCAGTTGTGTACTAGTATTCTGTTTTGACATAGTTTTTTTAACGAAATTGGAAAGGGTCTCTTTTGGTTCTAATAGAAAAAATGCCACTCATAGATACAGTTTTAAGTTTTTTTACCACAATTTTTTTTTAGATCCACGGCCTCAAATTAGATGTGTGTACTGATTTAGTGTGATATATGATATATTTAGAGTAGACAACATAGCATAGGGTATAATAGTTCTCGTTCAGGATTCAAACTGACTGAATTCAAGGTCTCACCACCACGTAATTAGTTCAATGACCTTGGATAAACTTACTTCACTCTGAACACTCAGCACACTGCTTTGGACCTGGTAAGATTTCAGTAAAAGTTAGTTATTAATTAGTTAGTGTTTTGTTTTTGGATTAACATGTTAATACTTCATGGTACATCATATGATGATTTCAAAGTTATCTGCTGCCTCAACAAATTTGAGAAATAGGGATGATTTGTAAGTTCCTGATAAGTATGCCAAATATTTCCATGTTAATTTACATTAGTTTATTTTCATTCTTTATCTGGTTATACCACCAAATTGAAATACCCCCACTAAATATGTTCTTCCAGTCCACATCATAGAGCAACGTTATGGAAAGCTTTTGGACTGCAAGGCCCTGTGAATGGCTGGACTAGACAGACTTGCTCTGTTTGGTATGTTCTCTGATAGAAAAGCCTACAATGCAAGGCAAAAAAGAAAGATGATACAACGTTTTGAAAGTTGTGTTCAATAAAATGCTTTTACTTTAGAAAAATTGGTTCTTAATTATTATATGGACTGTATTATTACAAACAAAACGTAACTTATGCATCTACTTTTTAGAGATTTCCCGCTTGCTTTGGATGCTGGTTGTGGAAGAGGTTACATAGCACAACATTTGAATAAGGTATATCTATTTGATGACTTAACTTACTTTGAGAAATAAAATTGGCTAACTTTAAGGAAAGACTTTCTTAATTCAATTTTATCTTACTTAATATTGATTATATTAGAATTGCTAAGTTGTTTTTTTTTTTAATGGTTGAACCAATGGGTATTTTGTGTCCCTTAAGTATTTTTTTCTTAAAGTGGGTTTTCTTTCTTTTGAACTATTTTAAACAGTAGTTCCTACTGATAGAATGTCTTTAAATCTGTATAAGATAAATTGTTCTTCATTCTCACTTTGTTCAGATGTTTTTGATAATTCACAATAAAACCAGATTGACATTCATTTGGAAAAAATGATTAAGCTAGGAGAAAACCACTAATGTCATCAGTTGGTTAGGAGTCTTTCAGTGTGATTAAATTTAAGTAACCTCTATTAATACCATTTCATTTTGTATTTTCTAATTCAGACCATTAAGACATTCATTTATTGTTCTAGGCTTTATATATATATGACACTGTGCTGGTCACAGATTAAAGTGGACTTTCTATATAAAACCTACTTAGAAAAAATATATACAAAACACTGTCACGGTAACAGTAAATGCCACAGAAATGGTACTGTCATTAAACTGCAACAGGAATTAAGGGAAAGGAAAAATCAGTATGGGTTCCTGTGGTGAAAGGCTTCTGACATGGAATTTGAGAGAAATTGGATTGGTGTTTTGTAAGCATTGGAAATAAGCATTGCAGGAAGGAAGACACAGAGGTAGAATGCTGAAGGGTGTGATACAGTGATGTTTAAGGAAGATTAATTTGGGATTAAAGAAAGGAGAGGGTAAAGAAACACGTTAGGAGGCTGTTAAAGGCAATGCAGGCATGAAACATATAGGCCTGCCACTCATGTGGAAGCAGCATGATATAAAGGAAGGGATGTACGAGAGAGACATAGTAGAATCCCCAGAACTTGACGGTGATCACATATGGTGGCCAGAGCAGATCCATCCTTCTAGTTGCTCAGTACAGAAAACTTATTGATTCCTCTTGTGTCCTCCCCCCATATCAAATCCATCAGCAAATCTTAATTTGGATTTTAAAATATATCCATTACTCTACCACTTCTTCCCACTTTCACCATTATCATATTGGTTCATATCAACTCACATTGTTGTAGCCTCGTTATTGGCTTCCCTGCTTCTACCCTAGGCCCTGACAGTCCATTTTCACAGCAAAGTAATCCTTTTAAAACAAGTCAGTTCATTGTCCTCTGCTCAAAACTTTTGGCTTCTCACCTAACTCAGTAATAATCCAGAATCCTAATCCATGGGCCCTCGGTGATCTGGCTCCCTATCATGTCTCTGACCTTATCTCCTCCTCCTCTATTTTATTAAATATAGCTAAATATATTAATTATAGGGCTAGTTGCATATATTTAAATCTGTGTAACTCAGTATTTGTTATTAAAGGTAATTGTGTACCACATGGTGTGGGGGATCACAGGGAAAACAGTGTAGCACAGAGAAGGCAAATAGTGAATCTGTGGCATCTTACTACACCCGAGGACAGTGACTGCATTGAGGTATGGGTGGGGACTTGATAATATGGGTAAATGTAGTAACCACATTGTTTTTTCATGTGAAACCTTCATAAGAGTGTATATCAATAATACCTTAATAAAAAATAAAAATAAAAATAAAAAAGGTAATTGTGTACTATACTGGTTTTATGCAGAAAAATACCCTTGGAAAGCTGAAAATTAATCTATAATTATCACTTTTTCCTTTAGCAATTTCAACAATTGTTTTGTTTTGTTAGTGGGTTTTTGTTTATCTGTTTGTTTTTATATTAACTGATAAACTTTATTCCATTGCAGGAAACTGTTGGAAAGTTTTTCCAAGTAGACATTGCAAAAAATGCTTTGGTAGGTAGCTTTTTAACTCTAATAGTTTGTGATCTCTTGGTTTGATTTTTTTTAGTTCTTTTTTATTTTTATTTCCTTCAAAATGAAAATAGCTTTTTTGTATCTGATTATAAATATAACACATACAAATAAGAATTAATACAGAAATACAAAGGAGAAAGAAAATATTATTTCTAGTTCACCATAGACAACCACTGGTGACATTTTGGTCTCCACTTTTACAGATATATGACTGTCTCCCCAACACACAATTTTATACAAATGATAATATGCTGACGTGACATGTTTTTCACAGGATATCATTCTTTTATATCATTGAATTATACACACACACACAGACACACACACCATCTTTTTAAAGGCAGTATAGTATTCCAGTATATGAATATCCCATGGTTTATTTGGCTAAATTTCTACCGAAGGACTCTCATATTTCCAGTTTCTCCATAACCAACACTGTGGTGAACATCCTTATATAAAGTAAGTTTTGTGTTTGATTTATTTTTCTCCCTGGGAGTAAATTCCTAATAGTGGAATTTAGGGATTCACTTATGTTCATCATTAAATTTTTGATACACATCTCCAGACTGACTGCCTTTAGAAACACTGAACAACAATGCTATATGAAGGTACTTTTTCCTCCTTTTCTTTGGTAACACTGGGCCAATTGTTTCTGTCTTTTTCAGTCTGATAGGCAGAAAATAGAATCTTGTCATTTTTCTTTGCACTTCTTTGATTATTAGTGCAGCCAAACATCTGTTGATGTCTTTTGACTCTTGGTCTTTGTTTATGAATTTTGTAAGTAATTTGGATATGTGCCACTACCTTGTCTTTTATCTACTTGTTTTGCATTGGCATGTTCTTATTGTAGATGGTTTGTAAGAGCTTGGATTTTAGGGATATTAATCTCTCATCATGTATACTGTAAATATTTTCTCAAGGGTGTTGTTTACAATTTTGTAGAGCTTTTTAGAAGTTTTTGATTAATTATCATCAAATATATATTAATCTTTTCCCTTAGGGTTTCTGGCTTTTGAATCATCTTTACTTAGGAATTTCCATCTAAGAGTATAAAAATAATTCACCCATATTTTCATCTAGTACTTTTATGGCTTCAGTTATTCCACTGAAATGTTCAGCCTTCTGAGATTTGTTTTGGTGGGAGAATAGGTATCCTGTTTCTGTTTTCCTAACCAGCTAGCCCCTTTTTATAGCTGCTCTTAAGTATCCTTTAAAAAATACTTCTTGAAGGGAGAGATAAAGGAACATCACATGGCGTTCACAATAACTTAACAAGAAAGTTAGATTGGATTCTTAGATAGTAAAGAAGCAACCCTTGAACCTTTGGTAACCACGAATCTAAAGCCAGCAATGGCAATAAGTACATATCTATCAATAATCACCCTAAATGTAAATGGAATGAATGCACCAATCAAAAGACACAGAGTAACAGAGTGGATAAAAAAGCAAGACCCATCTATATGCTGCTTACAAGAGACTCACCTCAAACCCAAAGATATACACAGACTAAAAGTGAAGGGATGGAAAAAGATATTTCATGCAAACAACAAAGAGAATAAAGCAGGTGTTGCAGTACTTGTATCAGACAAAATAGACTTCAAAACGAAGAAAGTAGCAAGTGATAAAGAAGGACATTACATAATGATAAAGGGGTCAGTCCAACAAGAAGCTATAACCATTATAAATATATATGCACCCAACACAGGAGCGTCAGCATATGTGAAACAAATACTAACAGAATTGAAGGAGGAAATAGACAGCAATGCAATTATTTTAGGAGACTTTAAGACACCACTCACTCCAAAGGATAGATCAACCAGGCAGAGGATAAGTAAAGACACAGAGGCACTGAACAACACACTAGAACAGATGGACCTAACAGATATCTACAGAACTCTGCACCCAAAGCAGCAGGATACACATTCTTCTCAAGTGCACATGGAACATTTTCCAGAAAAGACCACATACTAGGCCACAAAAAGACCCTCAGTAAATTAAAAAATATTGAAATCCTACCAACCAACTTCTCAGATCACAAAGGTATAAAACTAGAAATAAATTTCAGAAAGAAATCAAAAAGACTCACAAATACATGGAGATTTAACAACATTCTCTTAATTAATCAGTGGGTTAACGACCAAATCAAAACAGAAATCAAAGATTATATGGAGACTAATGACAACAACACAAAGCCACAACTTCTGTGGGACACAGCAAAGGCAGTTCTAAAAGGAAAATATATTGCAATCCAGGCCTATTTAAAGAAGGAAGAACATTCCCAAATGAACAGTCTAAAGAGACAATTATTAAAATTGGAAACAGAAGAACAAATGAGGCCCAAAGTCACCAGAAGGAGGGACATAATAAAGATCAGAGAAGAAATAAATAAAATTGAGAAGAATGAAACAATAGAAAAAATCAATGAAACGAAGAGCTGGTTCTTTGAAAAAATAAACAAAATAGATAACCCCCTAGCCAGACTCATTAAGAGAAAAAGAGAATCTACACACATAAACAGAATCAGAAATGAGAAAGGAAAAATAACGACGGACCCCACAGAAATACAAAAAATTATAAGAGAATATTAAAAGCATCTATATGCTAACAATCTGGAAACCTAGAAGAAATGGACAACTTCTTAGAAAAATACAACCTTCCAAGACTGACCAAGCAAGAAACAGAAAAACTAAACAGACCAATCACCAGCAATGAAATTGAATCAGTAATCAAAAAAATACCCAAGAACAAAACCCCCGGACCTGATGGATTCACTTCTGAATTCTACCAGACATATAGAGAAGAAATAACACCCATTCTCCTTAAAGTTTTCCAAAAAATAGAAGAGGAGAGAATACTTCCAAACTCTTTCTATGAAGCCAGCATCACTCTAATACCAAAACCGGGCAAAGACCTCACCAAAAGAGAAAATTGCAGACCAATTTCCCTGATGAATGTAGATGCAAAAATACTCAACAAAATATTAGCAAACCGAATTCAAAAATACATCAAGAGGATCATACACCATGATCAAGTGGGATTCATCCCAGGGATGCAAGGATGGTACAACATTCGAAAATCCATCAACATCATCCATCACATCAACAAAAAGAAGAACAAAAACCATATGATCATCTCCATAGATGCTGAAAAAGCATTTGACAAAATTCAGCATCCATTCATGATTAAAACTCTCAACAAAATGGGTATAGACGGCAAGTACCTCAACATCATAAAGGCAATATATGACAAACCCACAGCTAACATCATACTTAACAGCGAGAAGCTGAAAGCTTTTTATCTAAGATCGGGAACAAGACAGGGGTGCCCACTCTCTCCACTGTTATTCAACATAGTACTGGAGGTCCTCACCACGGCAATCAGACAAAACAAAGATATACAAGGCATCCAGATTGGTAAAGAAGAAGTCAAATAGTCACTATTTGCAGACGACATGATACTGTACATAAAAAACCCTAAAGACTCCACTCCAAAACTACTAGAACTAATATCTGAATTCAGCAAAGTTGCAGGATACAAAATTAACACACAGAAATCTGTTGCTTTCCTATACACTAATAATGAACTAACAGAAAGAGAAATCAGAAAAACAATTCCATTCACAATTGCATAAAAAAGAATAAAAAACCTAGGAATAAACCTAATGAAGGAAGTGAAAGACCTGTACTCTGAAAACTACAAGACACTCCTAGGAGAAATTAAAGAAGACACTAACAAATGGAAATGCATCCCATGCTCTTGGCTAGGAAGAATAAATATTGTCAAAATGGATATACTACCTACAGCAATCTACAGATTCAATGCAATCCCTATCAAACTACCAACAGCTTTCTTCAACAAACTGGAACAAATAAATCTAAAATTCATATGGAACCAGAAAAGACCCCGAATAGCCAAAGCAATCCTGAGAAGGAGGAATCAAACATGGGGAATTATCCTCCCTGACTTCAAGCTCTACTACAAAGCCACAGTAATCAAGACAATTTGGTACTGGCACAAAAACAGACCTACAGACCAGTGGAACAGAATAGGAAATCCAAAAATTAACCCAAACATATACAGTCAATTAATATTTGATAAAGGAGCCTTGGATATACAATGGGGAGATGACAGCCTCTTCAGCAGCTGGTGTTGGAAAAACTGGACAGCTACATGTAAGAGAATGAAACTGGACTACTGTCTAGCCCCATACACAAAGGTAAACTCAAGGTGGATCAAAGACCTGAATGTAAGTCATGAAACCATAAAACTCTTAGAAAAAAACATAGGCAAAAATCTCTTGGACATAAACATGAGCGACTTCTTCATGAACATATCTCCCCAGGCAAAGGAAACAAAAGCAAAAGTGAACAAGTGGGACTATATCAAGTTGAAAAGCTTCTGTACAGCAAAGGACACCATCAGTAGAACAAAAAGACATCCTACAGTATGGGAAAGTATATTCATAAAAGATGTATCTGATAAGGGGTTGACATCCAAAATATATAAAGAACTCACGCACCTTAACAAACAAAAAGCCAATAATCCAATTAAGAAATGGGCAGAGGACATGAATAGACACTTCTCTAAAGAAGAAATTCACATGGCCAACACGCACATGAAAAGATGCTCCACATCGCTGGTCATCAGAGAAATGCAGATTAAAACCACAATGAGATATCACCTCATACCAGTGAGAATGGCCAACATCCAAAACACAAACAACAATAAATGTTGGCGAGGATGTGGAGAAAAGGGAACCCTCCTACACTGCTGGTGGGAATGCAAATTAGTTCAACCATTGTGGAAAGCAGTATGGAGGTTCCTCAAAAAACCCAAAAAAGAAATACCATTTGACCCAGGAATCCCACTCCTAGGAATTTACCCTGAGAATGCAGCAACCCAGTTTCAAAAAGACATATGCACCCCTATGTTTATTGCAGCACTATTTACAATAGCCAAGAAATAGAAGCAACCTGAGTTCCCTTCAGTAAATGAATGGATAAAGAAGATGTGGTACATATACACAATGGAATATTATTCAGCCATAAGAAGAAAACAAATCCTACCATTTGCAGCAACATGGATGGAGCTGGAGGGTATTATGTTCAGTGAAATAAGCCAAGCCGAAAAAGACAAGTATCAAATGATTTCACTCATATGTGGAGTCTAAGAACAAAGAAAAAAACTGAAGGAACAAAACAGCAGCAGACTCACAGAACCCAAGAACGGACTAATAGTTACCAAAGGGAAAGGGACTGGAGAAGAAGGGTGGGAAGGGAGGGATAAGAGGGTAAAAGGGGCATTATCATTAGCAGACGTAAGGTAGGGGGGGCATGGGGAGGGCTGTACAACTCAGAGAAGACAAGTAGTGATTCTTTAGCATCTCACTACGCTGATGGACAGTGACTGTAATGGGGTTGGTGGGGGGGACCTGATGAAGGGGGTAGTTTAATCACCATAATATTGCACATGTAATTGTAGGTTAATGATACCAAAATAAATTGTAAAAAAAAAAAATACTTCTTGAGCTTCTATGTGGCTCTTTTATTTTTTGCAAGGGATAAAACAGCTGAGTAAATAGAACACTGACTTTAACAATGATTGCTTTAGTAAATGACA
This sequence comes from Phataginus tricuspis, assembly GCA_029783875.1. Lineage (NCBI taxonomy): Eukaryota > Metazoa > Chordata > Mammalia > Pholidota > Manidae > Phataginus > Phataginus tricuspis. The sequence continues at coordinate 9,069,384 of JAQQAC010020895.1, read as the reverse complement.
TTTTTTATGAATGTGTTTTTGAACTTTTATTTTTTAATCATTAGAAAAATACCTTAGGAACAGAAATTCCTACTATCAGTGTTTTAGCTGATGAAGAATTCCTTCCCTTCAGAGAAAATACATTTGACCTGGTGGTTAGCAGTTTAAGGTTGGTAAATCCGTTTGAACTTTTTTAAACTTTGTGTTATAAATAGATAATTTATGCTATAAAGTTTTAATATTATAGGGTAAAGAAAATAGATAATGGAGTAAATTCTTGATAAAATTTCTTTTTTTTTTTTGAGTCATAAACTAGTTTTCTTGGTTTATGAGGTATAAGACTTCTCTGGCAAACAATTCTGGATCATGTGCTCCCTAGAGGAAACAGTATGATAGTAGTACTTCAACTTTTCTTTTCCCCACCTTTCCTCAATTTGCTAAAGCTCATCTGTGATAGAAGGGTCTTTCTACCTGCTGTAGTTTAGTGTCCTAGAATTGATATTTTTAGGAGCAGGAGTTGGAAAGAGAATACTGGCTTCGATAGTCAAATGTTAGAGCACCCTTATGAATTCATTCTGGCAAATGAGGAAAAGCTAGCATTTCCCTCAACTTTATTTCTTCACAGAATTACAAGGTTACTTTTCTTTCTTTGTGCCTTCTTATCACATTTATTACACAAACATGTATAGATTTTAATAATACAACCACTAAGCCAGATGCTTTGGGGGAATACAAAAATGAATTCAGACAAGGGTCCTCAAAGAACTTAAGTCTAGTAGAGAAAATAAAAGTATTCTATGTGGTACTTCATTTCTCCTGTCTTATTATTATAATCAGATAGATTTTCTTTAAAGATTCAACAGCTTTTGACAGCTGTTTTTAGGGTGACAGGTCATCACTTTTTGCCTAAGACTTTACCAATGTTAGCACCGAAAGGCCCAGGTCCCATGCAGCCCCTCAGTCTCAGGCAAACTGGGAGAATTGGTCACCCTTGCTGTTTTCTTCAGTGAGTTTACAGCTTCTTCCCTGCTTTTTAAGATATGCTGAACACATTTAGAAAAGTATTCACATTCTATCATGAAATGAAAAACGTTACAGAGCCTTGGCCTAAGGAAGAGAGCCCTGGACAGGAAGTCAGAACCTGAGTTTTAACTTTTGCTCATCTGCTTGCTATTTACAAATATCTAATTCTATTGCTTTTAATTTCCCCATAAGTATGATAGAGCTCATAATATGACCTCCTTAATTTTTAAAGTATCTAATAATTTCTAGAAAACATTATGAAAGATAAATATGTGCTTAACATTAAATGGGTATTCAGTGCTGTCCTGAAAGTCAGCATCAGAGGAAGCCAGCTCTCTGCCAGTGAAACCTGACTGTCCTCTACACAGACCATGATTGTTGCTGTCACGTAGCACCACATGCTGGAGAGGGTAAACAGGGTTAGAAGATTCTCTAAATTAAGTTTTAAGTATATAGAGCTGTGAATTTCTGTTTTTCGATGATCTTAAAAAACTAGGATGTTATTTATCAGAAAACTCTCTGAGTTAAGTTTTTGTTCTATTTGCCTTTGGAAAATTGTAGGTCTACTGATGAATTTTATGTTTTTCTAGGAAAGGAGGATATAAAATACTATATATCTCTAGCTTCATTGTTTGATTTAGTTGATGAGCTTCTTTAAACATGTCATCAGGTGCTTATTGTTACTGCTTTTTTCAAATAAGCTTTCAGAATAGCACTGTCTAGGTGAGGTGCCAGATAGTAGTGACTTACTTTATTTTTTTCTCCAGCTTTATTGAGATATTATTGATATATAATATATGTAAGTTAAAGATATACAGTGTGATGATCAGATACATGTATCTTTTGTAACATGATTACCACAATAAGGTTAGTTAACCTCTCCATCCCTTCGCATGATTATGGTTTTTGTATATGTGTGTGGTGGTAACATTTAAAATCTATGCTCTTGAAAACCTTCAAGTATATAGTACAGAATTGTTAATCATAGTCACCATGCTGTGCATTAGATCCCCAAATCTTTCTTACAGCTGGGAGTTTGTATACTTGTATTAACATCTCTCCATTTGCCCAACCCTCTAGCCCCTGGCAACCACCATTCTCTCTTTTTCTACATTCTGTATATAAGTGAGAACACTCAGTATTTATCTTCCTTTGTCTGACTTATTTCACTTAGCATAATGCCCACAGGGTCCACCCATGTTGTCCCAAAAGGCAAGATTCCCTTTTTTTTTATGGTTGACTAATATCCCATTGTGTATACATCTTTATCCATTGATGGACACTAAGGTTGTTTCCATATCTTGGCTATTGTGAATAATGTTGCAACATGGGGGTGCAAATATCTCTTCAAGATTGGGTTTCATTTCTTTATGCACCTGGAAATGGGACTGCTAGAGCATATGGTAGTTCAATGTTTAATATTTTGAGGAGCCTCCACACCATTTTCCATAGCTGCTATGCCAGTTAACTTTCCCACTAACAGTACACAATGATTCCCTATTTTCTGCATCCTCACTAGCATTTGTTATTTCTTGTCTTTTGATAATAGACATCGTAATAGGTAAAAAGTGATATTTCATCGTGGTTTTGATATGCATTTCCCTAATGGTTAGTGTTGTTCAGCAATTTTTTAATGTACCTGTTGGCCATTTTTATGTCTTTTTGGAAAAATTGACTTTTTATTCAGTAAAGAATAATTGGACAGTTAATCATAGCAGAGTTATATACTGTCAAAATTTCTATTGTGACAGGAGGGCAGGTTTACCCCTAGGAATATTTTCTACTTTAAAACTTGTATAAAAGTTGTCAGTGAGTTTGAATAAGCAATTTCAAACTTCAAAATTAACATCTTTATTGTGGCTTATTATACTAGTGATAATTATACTAATTATATGAATTAAACTGAAATATGTGTTTTCATATCTTAGTTTGCACTGGGTGAATGATCTTCCTAGAGCACTTGAACAGGTAAGAAACTTAATGTTGGTTCTAATAGCCTGTTATTTTATTTATTATTAGAAGCATATAAATGTTTCCATTTCTACACAGAAAGTTATAGATGTTTTCTATTTTATACTTCTGACAATTGTAAATGGAAGCAAATGAATTATTTATTATTTTCTGTGGGCTGGATATACTTGGTACCCTTTGGCATATTAAGAAGTACATTGGGTGCCTCCCAATTTGAGAATTTGGGAATTTGAGAAATCTAATTATGGAGATGTTTTAAATATTTATGAAAACTTTAAAACTTGTATAAAGTAATATTGATATCGTAAGACATTTTCTGTATGGGTTTCTTTTCTTTCTTAGTTGACTATAAATTTTTGTGGGTAGGAACCTGTTGTTTATATTGGTATCTTTTCTATGCCTTACTCTCACAGAGTGCTAGATAGATGTTTATTTGTTGATATTTATCAGTGGACAAGTAAGGAGTGGATAAAAAACATTGTGTTCTAAAAAGGGAAGGAGACCACCGTGACTTAAAATGCCTACAAAAGTTCAAGAGGAGGAATTACTTCAACAGGGCCTTAGATGGTAGGTCAGATTTGGAGTGGGAAGGCATTCCAGGAAGGCAGAATCGCAGGATAGGTGGGAGGTATAAAAGCCTTTGGAGCATAAATGACAAAAGAAGCCTGTTTGGAGATTAGTATAGTGCTAGAAGGTGAGGCACATTGGGACCTAATTTAGGAGGACTTGAGTAACAGATAAAGGAATTTGGAGTTTATCTTTAGGCAATTCAGAGCTACTGGAGAATTTTGAAGAGGAAAGTGACATGATTAAAAAGCTGCTAGGCAGGATATTAACTATCATTTCCTAACCACATACTATTTGCCAGTCATTGCCCTATTTTTTATATGTGCTAAAAATTCTGCAAGATGTCTTTATTTTGCGGATTAGGAAACTGACGCTAGAAGTGAAGAGAGACCATTTCAGGTCCAGGTCATGAGGTAAACTAAGCCTAGCTGACAATGGCAGGAGTTAAAAGGAAGAGAGAGGTATTTAGGATATGAAAAGGAGGAATCAGCAGCTTGGTAACTGATTGGTTCTGGCTATCAAAGAGAGGAAGGGTCAAAGCTCACCTTCAAGTTTTGTGTCTGGATGCCTGGGAGAATAATTAGTGAAAGTAGGGGAAAGAGTGGTAATATTCAGATAAAGGGAAGAGAAAATGACAACAGAAATATTGGAATAGGAAAGGGGAGTTGGTTTGAGAATAAATGTGTGTGTGTTGGATGTGTTGGTGGGATAGTGAGGGCAGTGAGTTTGCTGAGACAGATATCCATGGCATAAACAGTTGAAGATGAATTTAGAGTTCTGGGAAGATGGCCTGGCTAAAGATGGAGATTGGAAAGTCATCCTTGTGAAATCCATGGGAATTGATAAGCCCTCTGAGGTAGAGAGAAGCTGCAGAGGACTGAGGAGTACATCTTAGGTACTTGCTATCCTAGAGTTTGGTGACAAGAGAAAGGAAGTAACACTAATGGGGCAGAAGGGAAGAAACCAAAGATTTTAGTTGGTTTGCTTATATACTGTTTTGTAATTGCTTTGTAACTTATTAAATACAAATTCAAGATGGATACTTTGATTAGAAGAGCCTACTGTGATTTGGGTTCTGGTTTACTTCAGAGTCCACCCTTTCCTGTATGGTCCTCATTGTGGAGAATAGAGTCAAACTAGTTACAGACTGTAGTTCTAATAGAATCAGTGAATAAACGTTTGTTATTCTGGAATTCACTGCAGCCACTATTTTGCTCAAGTTGTCAATTAAAAAAAAATTTTTTTTTTAATCTGGAAAATAAGTTAATTTTTCTTTCAAGAAAACTCATGTGTTACTTGGCAAATGTGAATCATGGTTTCTCTGTTAATTAGCTTTTTCTGCATAACAAGCCACCCCAGCAGTGATTTAAAACAATTTACTTAGCTCATGATTTTGTGGGTTGGTATTTTGGGCTGACTTAGTTAGGAAATTCTTCTGAGTCTGGCTTGCCTTACCCTTGTGTCTGTGACCCGCTGCTAGATTGTGTAGGATGGCCTCAGGGGGGATCCTGGCTGATCATGTCTTATGTCTCCCATCCTTCACCAAATCAGCTCAGGCGTGTTCACAACGTGGTGGTGGGTCAGAGCTGCAGCAGAGCAGATGGAATCACGGAGGCCATACGAGACCTCAGCTTGACACTGACACACCATCACTTGCACTTGTTCTTTTGGCCAAAGCAGGTCACAGGCTTACCCAGATTCAAGGAGAGAGAAGTAAACTCCATCTCTTGATGGGAGTTGTTACAAAGTAACATTGCACAGGGCACAGATAGAGGGAGGGTTGTGAGTTTTGAAATCTACCATATTTAAAAAAATTTTTCTTCCAATGTTTTTTTGATGATAAAAGTAAGTCATGTCTATTATTAGGAAACTTGAAAACATACAACGTATTTTATAGATATTAATACTATCAATGAATGTATTGTCGATCTTTACTTTCAGTGCCTTTCTGATGTTGGTTGCTTTAGATGTTATTTATTAAATTACCTGATTATTAATTTGACAAAATAAGAATGGTAATCGCAAAATATTGATTTAGACATCATATATTTATTCTTCTAACACTGTTATATGTAAAATTTTAAATAGCTTTGTTGTTTTGTATTTATTACAGATCCATTATGTTTTAAAACCAGATGGAGTGTTTATTGGTGCGATGTTTGGAGGTGACACCCTCTATGAGCTTCGGTGTTCATTACAGTTAGCAGAAATAGAAAGAGAAGGAGGATTTTCTCCACACGTTTCTCCTTTCACTTCTGTCAATGACCTAGGACATCTGCTTGGGAGAGCTGGCTTTAATACACTGACTGTGGTAATTATCAGGAGACTCAAGTAACCCATTTTTACACAGTACAGAAACATCTTCTCATTTTAAAGATAGAAAGCTAGGTATTGATGGTATTATGGGAAGGTCTTGGCACTTTCTCTTTTTTGATTTGGTTTGTATAAACACATTTCAATTAATATAGGTGGGAATGTAAAATTTTTAGTATTTGTTACTTGAATAAGTTCAAAAAAATGTACTTCAGTTAACAAGGAGGCTATTTTCTATGAGTTCCTACTCTATCAGATTCTTCAAATTCAGGGTTAGGTCTAATATGAGCAGGCATTCCAGAGAGGGAAAGAGGGGTATACAAGAGCATTTACTGCATTGCCTCTACCACCAGCCCTCAGCTGAAATAGTGCTTGGAGGCAGAAATGAGCGAATGTGCATTCATAAAGCCTGCAGTTAGGTCAAGGGTAAAGAAGGTAGGGTGGGGCTGTACTACATTAAGCCTGGAGTGATCTGGGAAGAGGCTTGTCAGGGCAGGAGAAACATGAGTCAGCATGTTATAGTGATGGTGTCTGATAGGTATAATTTTGTTCCTTGCCCTTTTACTGGCCAGGGGATGTTGGGGGATTTATTTCACCTCTCTGAGCATTCATTTCTGTAAAAAATGCAAATGTTACTCACCTCAGGCAGCTGTGAGTATTAAATAAGATAAAGGGTGTGTAATGCCCGGACTCTGGTAGATGCTCAATAAATATTAGCTCCTGCCTTTCTCACTCCTCCACCCTCTACTACTAGCACTTTGATGGCCAAAGCTTCCAACAGGGAGTCATCTGGAAAGACAATGATTATCCTCTTCCAATTCCCATCAGTAGCAAAGTTATTCTGAAGGATGTCATTACTACCTTCAGAGATCAGTTGAATAGACTTGCTATGATTTTCAAAACCCCTCAGGCCTAGAAACGTCTCTAAACCTGATTAGAGGAAATAAGAATTTCCTGATGAAGAAAAAGCATCGTACTGAATAATTTGAGATGATAGGCTTAAAATTTAAATAATTCGTTAAAGAGATTTAGTGTGAACATAATTCATAAAATCATCCAACCCAAAATGGATTGTTATACTCTTCCTTATTTAAATAGAAAGCAAGGGGCATAAATCAGCAGGGCTTCTGATGTTAGAAAAGGGCTTCAAAGGAAGGGAAGAGACTAGTCCAGGAACTGCCCACAACCTTCAAGATTTCACAACTGCGTCTTTTGTAAACTTCTAACTGGCCTGAATCAAAAACTGCATTTTGAGATTTTGGGCAGCTGGAAATGGAAAAATTCTGCTTCATTCAGGGGTTCTGCTTTGTAATTAAAACAAATGCTATTAATAAAGGCAGTTTTATGTTGAGGGATCATTATATATTTTTTAACATATTTTTAAGTATATAACTAGTAACAAATACATCTTGCTTGTAAACATGAAACTGTACAGATAAAATGCAGGTCATTTCCACTTAATCCCTAAAATATTAGCTCTTTCCTGAGAGGAACAATTCTTAAAAATGTTGGTCTTAGGACCCCGCTACACATGTAAAATTATTGAGGACTTAAAGGTTTCTTGTTCATGTGAGTTACATCTATCAATATTAACCATATTAGAAATTAAAATGGAAGTTAGTATTTAATAATTCATTTTAAAGTAACAGTAATATATTGTCTACTACATGGTAACATAAATAAATAATTATTTATGGAAAAAGAAAACTATTTTCCAAAAGGAAAAAAGCTGAGAATGTTATTGCTTTACATTTGTACAAATTTCTTTAACATATGATACAATAAAAGAGGTAGATTCTTATGTCTGCTTCTGCATTCACATCAATTTCAATATCATGTCATGTAACTTCTGAAAAATCCCATTGTATACTCATGAGACATTGAGAGGTGAAGAAAAGGTCAAACAGCATCTTAGTATTATTATGAAAATAGATTTGACTTTGTGGACCCCAGGGCTCTCCAAACCACACTTTGAGAACTACTGCCCCAGAGGTAGCTCTTATGAGTGTGGTATGAAATATTCCAGCTTTTTTTAAAGCAAGAAATACTTTACCATACTATTTACACACACACATACGTATATATTTCTGAAACTTATTTTTCAGTCTTAACAGTATATTTTAGGATTTTTCTGATTCAGTATAGATATATTTGCCCTCCTTAACTTTGGCTTATTATTCCCTAATATGAACATACTATGGTTGCATTTAACTATTTCCCTAATCAGTGACATTAGATTTGTTTCAGTTTTGTCTGGTTTTATTTAATTTTTTTTGGTATCATTAATATACAGTTACATGAGCAACATTGTGGTTACTAGACTCCCCCTATTATCAAGTCCCCACCACATACCCCATTAGAGTCACTGTCCATCAGTGTAGTAAGATGCTATAGAATCACTACTTGTCTTCTCTGTGCTATACTGCCTTCCCCGTGCCCCCCCTACATTATATGTGTTAATCGTAATGCCCTTTATTCCCCTTCTCTCTCCCTTCCCATCCACCCTCCCGAGTCCCTTTCCCTTTGGCAGCTGTTAGTCCATTCTTGGGTTCTGTGAGTCTGCTGCTGTTTTATTCCTTCGGTTTTTGCTTTGTTCTTATGCTCCACAGATGAGTGAAATCATTTGGTACTTGTGTTTCTCTGCCTGGCTTATTTCACTGAGCATAATACCCTCTTGCTCCACCCATGTTGTTGGAAATGGTACGATTTGTTTTCTTCTTATGGCTGAATAATACTCCATTGTGTATATATACCACATCTTCTTTATCTATTCATCTACTGATGGACACTTAGCTTCCATTTCTGGGCTATTGTAAATAGTACTGTGATAAACATAGGGGTGCACATGTCTTTTTGAAACTGGGCTCCTGCATTCCTAGGGTAAATTCTTAGAAGTGGAATTCCTGGGTCAAATAGTATTTCTATTTTTAGTTTTTGGAGGAACCTCCATACTGCTTTCCCCAATGATTGAACTATTTTACATTCCCACCAGCTGTGTAGGAGGGTTCCCCGTTCTCCACATCCTCGCCAGCATTTGTTGTTCCTATTCTTTTCTATGTTGGCCATCCTAACTGGCGTGAGGTGGTATCTCATTGTGGTTTTAATCTGCATTTCCCTGATAATTAGCGATGTGGAACATCTTTCATGTGCCTGAATTTCTTCTTTGGAGAAGTCTGTTTAGATCTCTGCCCATTTTTTAAATAGGGTTATTTGCTTTTTGGGTGTTGAGGCATATGAGTTCTTTATATATTTTGGGTGTTAACCCCTTGTCAGATATGTCATTTACAAATATATTCTCCCATACTGTAGGATGCCTTTTGGTTCTGCTGATGGTGTCCTTTGCTGTACAGAAGTTTTTTAGCATGATGTCCCATTTGTTCATTTTTGACTTTTGTTTCCCTTGCCCAAGGAAATACATTCAGGAAAAAGTTGCTCATGTTTATATTTAAGAGATTTTTGCCTGTGTTTTCTTCTAAGAGTCTTATGGTTTCATGACTTACATTCAGGTCCTTGATCCATTTTGAGTTTACTTTTGTGTATGGGGTTAGACAATAATCCAGTTTCATTCTCTTACATGTAGCTGTCCAGTTTTGCCAACACCAGCTGTTGAAGAGACTGTCATTTCCGCATTGTATATCCATGGCTCCTTTATCATATATTAATTGACTGGTTTTTTTTTTGCCTTTAGAAACAATGCTGAAATGAATATCCTTCTGTTCATTTATTTATTCAATTTAATTTATTTATTGTTTCATTTATTCATTCAATCTTGCAACAAACATTTAATGAGTACCTTCTATGTGCCACCTTCTATCTTCAGATATAGCAGTGAACAAAATCCCATGTTTTTGAACTTACAGAGGGCCTGTTGGTAGACATTAGAGGTTCCAGAAATGCTGGGTGTTGTGGTAAAAGTTGGATTTTTGTTGTTTCTATGTGGAGCGCAGGACCCATAGTCTTAATTAGACCTTGAAAGTGGACTGTGACTGAAAATGTCAGAAACCACCTGTTTAAAGTGTTAATCTCTAATATTTATTTTACTTAATAGTAACAATCCACCCTTTTCAGAATTGTTTTCCATATTGCTATGTTACAAACCAAAGTGAAAAAAAGAGAATATCTGATTGGGAAGGTTAAGCCTCCAAAAAGTATAGGAGGGGCTGTAGGGAACGGGAGTGACCCAGAGAAGTGTGGTACAAATGTTCACAGGGGTAGGCAGAGAACCTGTGTGAGGCAGTACACGTTTTCAACAGTATTGGGGGACCCAAAAGTTGTTTCCCATTAGAAAAAAGATGGGAATTCTACCCTGAGTCAAAAAAATGTTAAATTGTGTTAACCACCTGGGGTTTTCTACAGTTATGAAGTGGATTGTGCATTTTAGGGAGATTTCCAATAAAAATGCTTAACCTGGCATAACATTTTAAAGCTTACATTTTTGTTAATTGGAAAATCTGTTAGTTCAAATGCTTCAGTATTCTCTAAAAGTGAGCTGAATGGCTCAAACATTAATGTAATACAGAATTACAGGTGTAGAATCTACTTTATGGAATATAAAATTGGAGAGTTGCTGATTTAATAATAAATCCATTCAAATTTTTTCCTTGAGACAAATAACACTCTCTCTAAAGCGCTGTATTAACTTTGCATTCTAACTCATTTTCTAAAAATCCCATCCAAAAAGGCTTTTAATCTAATCAGTTATACAAATTTACGTTTCATGCAACATTAGGTGTATTACTTTTATATTGCAATGGATTTTTATTTTTAATGTAAAATCAAGTTAAACTAATATTATATACTTATATTTATATGACCTTGTTAGTGAATTATTTTCAGAGCTAGTTGGCATTCTAAATGAAGCACATTTCCTTTTAGGGTAGAGTTGTCAGAGTGGTATATTAGGAGCAAACTGCAGATATGGTCCACCGTAATTTGAATAAGGCCTTTGACCAGAGCTATTGTGGTACTCTTGATTGAGATGGAGATAGTGCTTTTAGTTGGTTTCACTGAAAAATTATCTTCAAAGGGTATTTCTTAATGGCTTGGTGTCAGCCTGGAAGGAATTTTGTTTTTAATGTTAGGATCACGTCTTAAGAATAGATCCTTAATGTAGAAAGATACATAGAAGAAATGGATTACACAAAGGTGGTCTTATTAAAAAGTGAACACACATTCTGATCCATGCATATGTTTAAAAAAAAAGGAAATAGAAGAAAGTATAGGTAAAATGAGATAAATAGAGCAGTGCAAAGTGAAGTCTCCTCCTCCTGACTTCCAACAGCCTGGTCCCTCCCTCCATAGATGACCTTTGTTAGCTGCCTTATACATCCTTTCAGAACAGTTTTTCTTCAAAGACCAGAGTATAGTTACATCATTTGAACCACATATGCAACAATATATGTGCTCTTTTTTCTTTCTTTCTATATGTACTCTTTTGTGTTTTTTTCAGTCAATAGCATCTTCAAGGTCTTCCCCTACATGTATCTATTGCTTTCTTTTTTAACAGTGGTGTAGTGTTTCATTGAATAGACATACATACTTTAATTAACATAATCAGTTCTCTATTGATGGATGTCTAGATTGTTTCCAGTTTGTTTTTTTGTTTTTTTCAAACTATGCTGCACTGAATTTCCTTTCACATAATCTGGCACATTTGTCAGGCCAATGGGAGTGGAATTGCTAGGCCAAAGAGAGTCTGCACATTTCAAATTGAGATGGATTGGGTCAAATTACTCTCCAAAAGACAGCATCAATTTACATGCTCAATCAACAATGTATGCAAATTCTTACTTATACTTTGGTAGCTCTACAGTTTAAAAAAAGTCATTTAGTTTTGCATTTCTGTAGGAATTTGAGTGGGTGTTTTTAATAAGTTTTGTTTTGAGCTTTATGCTTGATTCTATATAACATTACAGTCCAAAATTGGGAGAATAGTTAACACAGTAAAGTTACAAAACGAAAAGATCTAGATGCTCAAAAGTGGTTAATGCAAATAAGATGAAGTTTGATATCCACGCACCATTTTGATAGCAAACTTGAAAAAAAATAGGTATCATATTTGGGGCTAGTTTTTTTTTAAATTTTATTAAGGTATTATTGATACACACTCTTATGAAGGTTTCACATGAGAAAACAATGTGGTTACTACATTTACTCATATTATCAAGTCTCCACTCATACCCCAATTCAGTCACTGTCCATCGGTGTATAGTAAGATGACACAGATTCACTGTTTGCCTTCTCTGTGCTACACTGTTTTCCCCATGATCCCCCACACCATGTGTACTAAACAAAATACCCCACAATCCCCTTCTCCCACCCCCCCACCCGACCTCCCACACCCCTCCCCTTTGGTAACCACTAGTTCCTTCTTGGAGTCTCTGAGTCTGCTACTATTTTGTTCCTTCAGTTTTGCTTCATTGTTATACTCCACAAATGAGGGAAATCATTTGGTACTTGTCTTTCTCCACCTGGCTTATTTCACTGAGCTTAATATCCTCCAGCTCCAGCCATGTTGTTGCAAATGGCAGGATTTGTTTCCTTCTTATGGCTGAATAGGATTCCATTGTGTATATGTACCACATCTTCTCTATCCATTCATCTACAGATGGACACTTAGGTTGCCTCCATATCTTGGCTATTGTAAAAAGTGATGCAGTAAACATAGGGGTGCATATGTCTTTTTGAATCTGAGAAGCTGTATTCTTTGGGTAAATTCCAAGGAGTGGGATTCCTGTGTCAAATGCTATTTGTATTTTTAGTTTTTTGAGGAACCTCCATATTGCTTTCCACAATGGTTGAACTAGCTTACATTCCTACCAGCAGTGTAGGAGGGTTCCCCTTTCTCTGCATCCTTGCCAGCATTTGTTGTTCTTAGTCTTTTGGATGGTGGCCATCCTTACTGGTGTGAGGTGATGTCTCATTGTGGTTTTAATTTGCATTTCCCTGATGATTAGTGATGTGGAGCATCTTTTCATGTGTCTGTTGGCCATCTGAATTTCTTCTTTGGAGAACTGTCTCTTCATATCCTCTGCCTATTTTCTAATCAGGTTATTCAGTTTTTGGGTGTAGAGGCATGTAAGTTCTTTATATATTTTGGCTGTTAACCCGTTGTCGGATATATCATTTACAAATATATTCTCCCATACTGTTGGATGCCTTTTTGTTCTGTTGATGGTGTCTTTTGCCGTACAGAAACTTTTTAGTTTGATGTAGTCCCATGAGTTCATTTTTGCTTTTGTTTCCCTTACTTGAGGAGATGCATTCAGGAAGAAATCGCTCTACTTATATTCAGGAGATTTTTGCCTGTGTTGTCTTCTAAGAGTTTTATGATTTCATGACTTACATTCAGGTCCTTGATCCATTTTGAGTTTACACAATAATCCAGTTTCATTCTCTTGCATGTAACTGTCCAGTTTTGCCAATACCAGCTGTTGAAGAGGCTGTCATTTCCCCATTGTATGTCCATGGCTCCTTTATCATATATTAATTGGCCATATATGGTTGGGTTTATATCAGGGCTCTCTAGTCTGTTCCATTGGTCTATGGGTCTGTTCTTGTGACAGTACCAAATTGTCTTGAGTACTGTGGCTTTGTAGTAAAGCTTGAAGGTGAGGAGCATAATACCCCCAGCTTTATTCTTCCTTCTCAGGATTGCTTTGGCTATTCAGGGTCTTTTGTGGTTCCATATGAGTTTTAGAATGATTTTCTCTAGTTCGTTCAAAAATGCTGTTGGTATTTTGATAGGAATTGCATTGAATCTGTAGATTGCTTTAGGCAGGATGGCCATTTTGACAATATTAATTCTTCCTATCCATGCATGTGGGACGTGTTTCCATTTATTGGTATCTTCTTTAATTTCTCTCATGAGTGTCTTGTAGTTTTCAGAGTATAGGTCTTTCACTTCCTTGGTCAGGTTTATTCCTAGGTATTTTATTCTTTTTGATGCAACTTTGAATGGAATTGTTTTTCTGATTTCTCTTTCTGTTAGTTCATTGTTAGTGTATAGGGAAGCAACAGATTTCTGTGTGTTAATTTTGTATCCTGCAACTTTGCTGAATTTAGATATTAGTTCTAGTAGTTTTGGAGTGGAGTCTTTAGGGTTTTTTATGTACAGTATCATGTCATCTGCAAATAGTGACAATTTGACTTCTTCTTTACCCATTTGGATGCCTTGTATGTCTTTGTTTTGTCTGATTGCCGTGGCTAGGACCTCCAGTATTATGTTGAATAACAGTGGAGAGAGTGGGCATCCCTGTCTTGTTCCCGATCTTAGATGAAAAGCTTTCAGCTTCTTGCTGTTAAGTATGATCTTAGTTGTGGGTTTGTCATATATGGCCTTTATGATGTTGAGGTACTTGCCATCTATACCCATTTTGTTGAGAGTTTTTATCATGAATGGATGTTGAATTTTGTCAAATGCTTTTTCTGCATCTATGGAGATGATCATGTGGTTTTTGTCCTTCTTTTTGTTGATGTGGTGGATGATGTTGATGGATTTTTGAATGTTGAACCATCCTCGCATCCCTGGAATAAATCCTACTTGATCATGATGGATGATCCTTTTGATGTATTTTTGAATTCGGTTTGCTAATATTTTGTTGAGTATTTTTGCCTCTATGTTCATTAGGGATATTGGTGTGTAGTTTTCTTTTTTTGTGGTGTCTTTGCCCGGTTTTGATATTACAGAGATGCTGGCCTCATAGAACCAGTTTGGAAGTATTCCCTCTTCTGGTACTCCTTGGAAAACTTTAAGGAGAATGGATATTAGGTCTTCACTAAATGTTTGATAAAATTCAGCAGTGAAGCCATCTGGTCCAGGTGTTTTGTTCTTAGATAGGTTTTTGATTACCAGTTCAATTTCATTGCTGGTAATTGGGCTGTTGAGATTTTCTGTTTCTTTCTGGGTCAGCCTTGGAAGTTTGTATTTTTCTAGAAAGTTGTCCATTTCTTCTAGGTTATCCTGTTTGTTAGTATATAATTTTTCATAGTTTTCTCTAATAGTTCTTTGTATTTCTGTTTGCAGTGATTTTTCCTTTCTCATTTCTGATTCTGTTTATGTGAGTAGACTCTTTTCTTCTTGATAACTCTGGCTAGGGGTTTATTTTGTTTATTTTCTCAAAGAACCAGCTGTTGCTTTTGTTGATCCTTTCTATTGTTTTATTCTTCTTGATTTTATTTATTTATGCTCTAATATTTATTATGTCCCTCCTTCTACTGACTTTGGGTCTCATTTGTACTTCTTTTTCTAGTTTCGTTAATTGTGAGTTTAGACTGCTCATATGGGATTGTTCTTCTCTCCTAAGGTAGGCCTGTATTGCAATATACTTTCCTCTTAGCACGGCCTTTGCTGCATCCCACAGATTTTGCGGTGTTGAATTATTGTTGTCATTTGTCTCCATATATTGCTTGATCTCTTTTTTTATTTGGTCATTGATCCACTGGTTATTTAGGAGCATGTTATTAAGCCTCCATGTGTTTGTGGGATTTTTCATTTTCTTTGCATAATTCATTTCTAGTTTCATTCCGTTGTGGTCTCAGAAGCTGGTTGGTACAATTTCAATCCTTTTGAATTTACCGAGGCTCTTTTTGTGGCCTAGTATGTGATCTATTTTTGAAAATGTTCCATATGCACTTGAGAAGAATGTGTATTCTGCTGCTTTTGGGTGTAGAGTTCTGTAGATGTCTGTTAGGTCCATCTGTTCTAATGTGTTGTTCAGTGCCTCTGTCTCCTTACTTATTTTCTGTCTCGTTGATCTGTCCTTCAGAGTGAGTGGTGTGTTGAAGTCTCCTAGAGTGAATGCATTGCATTTTATTTCCCCCTTTAATTCTGTTAGTATTTGTTTCACATATGTAGAAGCTCCTTTGTTGGGTGCATTGATATTTATAATGGTTATATCTTCTTGTTGGATTGACCGTTTTATCATTATGTAATGTCCTTCTTTGTCTCTTGTGACTTTCTTTGTTTTGAAGTCTATTTTGTCTGATATAAGTACTGCAACTCCTGCTTTTTTCTCCTATTGGTTGCATGAAATGTCTTTTTCCATCCCTTCACTTTTAGTCTCTGTATGTCTTTGAGTTTAAAGTGAGTCTCTTGTAGGCAGCATATAGATGGGTCTTGTCTTTTTATCCATTCAATGACACTATGTCTTTTGATTGGTGCATTCAGTCCATTTACATTTAGGGTGATTATGGATAGGTATGTACTTATTGGTATTGTGGGCTTCAGATTCGTGGTTACCAAAGGTTCAAGGTTAACTTCCTTACTATCTAAGAGTCTAACTTAACTCACTTAATATGGTATTACAAACATAATCTAAAGGTTCTTGTTTTGTTTTGTTTTGTTTTTTTCCTCCTCCTTTTCCTTCCTCCTCCATTCTTTATATATTAGGTATCGTATTCTGTACTGTTTGTCTATCCCTTGATTAATTTTGGGGATTGTTAATTTTGCCTTTTCATAGTAATTAGCTGTTCTACTTTCTTTACTGTGGTTTTATTAACTCTGGTGACAGCTATTAAACCGTAGTAACACTTCCATCTATAGCAGTCCCTCCAAAATACACTGTAGAGATGGTTTGTGGGAGGTAAATTCTCTCAGCTTTTGCTTCTGTAGGAATTTTTTAATCTCTCCTTCAAATTTAAATGATAATCTTGCCGGATAAAGTAATCTTGGTTCAAGGCCCTTCTGCTTCATTGCATGAAATACATCATGCCACTCCCTTCTGGCCTGAAGATTTCTGCTGAGAAGTCTGATGATAGCCTGATGGTCTTTCCTTTGTATGTGATCTTATTTCTCTCTGTGGCTGCTTTTAATAGTCTGTCCTTATCCTTAATCTATGCCATTTTAATTACTATATGTCTTGATGTTGTCTTCCTTGGGTCACTTGTGTTGGGAGATCTGTGCACCTCCATGGCCTGAGAGACTATCTCCTTCCCCAGATTGGGGAAGTTTTCAGCAATCACCTCCTCAAAGACACTTTCTATCCCTTTTTCTCTGTCTTCTTCTTCTGGTACCCCTATAATGTGAATATTGTCCCATTTGGATTGGTCACACAGTTCTCTCAATATTCTTTCATTCTTAGAGATCCTTTTTTCTCCCTGTGCCTCAGCTTCTTTGTATTCCTCTTCTCTGGTTTCTATTTCATTTATTGTCTCCTCCACCATATGCAATCTGCTTTTCATACTGTCCATTGTGCTCTTCAATGATTGGATTTCCGACTAATTCATTCCTGAGTTCTTGAATATCTTTCCATACCTCCATGAACATGTTAATGATTTTTATTTTGAACTCCCTTTCAGGGAGAGTCGTAAGGTCAATATCATTTAAATCTTTCTCAGGAGTTGTATTAATAATTTTACTCTGGACCAGGTGCCTTTGGCATTTCATATTTGTGTATGGCGCCCTCTAGTGCCCAGAAGCTCTACTCTCTGGAGCTGCTCAGCCCCTGAAGCAATGTCGGGGGTTGCAGGGGAGTGGTATTGGTACCTGGGGGGAGGAAAGAGCTGTTTCCTGGTTCCTGGCTGCTATGCCTGTCTCCACTGCCTGAACCAGTGGGCTAAGCACACAGGTATAAGCCTCTGTGCTTTGTGTTTTTAGTTGCTGTAGACAGATCTTCCCTCTGGCTGGACTAATGCCAGGGTAGGGTTTCCCAGTTTGCAAGCCCAGTGGGGCTGGCCAGGAGAAAGTCACAGTAGTCTGCTTGTCACGGAAGGGGTTCTTGGAGCTGTGTGGGCAGCCAGGGAGCTGGAGCACCTGAAGATTGTGAAAGCTCCCAACCTGCTGGGCAGAGTGCACCTGGACAATTTTGTCTGCCTGTCCTCTCTCCTGAGCAGTAAGCTCTGTGCAATCCTTGCCCCTTTAGCAGCTCTCTTGCTAAGGGCTTCTTTTTTAGGACGTCTCTCAGACTGCCCACCTTTCTTTTGTCCCTGAGCAGCTGGATATGGATCCCTGCTTTCCACAAGCACCTGGAATCTTAGTCTCTCTAGGAATTCTGTCTGTCTTAGCATTCCAACCCCCTAATTATGAGAGGATCATGCAAGCACCATGAAATGTAGGTTTGTGCTCCCAGAGCAGATCTCTGGAGTTAGGTATTCAGCAGTCCCAGATCTCCACTCCCTCCCTGCTCCGTTCCTCTTCCTCCCATTGGTGACCTGGCGTGGGGGAAAGGCTTGGATCCCACAGGACCACAGCTTTAGTATGTTACCCTGTTCTGTGAGGTCTGCTCTTATATCCAGGTGTATGCAGTTTGGTGCAGTCCTCTTTCCTGTTGCTCTTTCAAGAGTAGTTATATTAGTTATATTTTCATATTATATGTGGTTTTAGGAGGAAGCCTCCGTCTCACCTCTCATGCTGCCATCTTTAATCCAATCTGCCCTGCAGTTGGGGGCTAGTTTTTAGTATAGACAAACTCCTGCATCTTAGTACTTAGTACAGTATTTTCACCTTGCAAGCCCCCATCTGGTTGGGCAGCCCATCTCCATCCTGTAGTTGTGCCATCTAGCCTTTGCATCTTTGAAAGTCACCACCGCAAAAGAGGCCGCCTGGAAGAGACTATCTCTTTATTACCTTGCCATTCTCCCTTTTCTCTGGCCAGATGATTTGTCTGTTGGGGGCCAGGAAGTGTGAAGGAGCACCTGGATGTTTGGGGAGCATTAGTGGTCTCGTCACTGTACCAATAGTAAACTCTTGTGTCAAGCTACAAAAAGAATGGGGCATCTTGATCCAAAAGTTCATTTGAGAAATAAACTTCATGTGCCAGCAGTGTGCCCCTCTCCTAGACAAGTCAGTGTGGTATTGCTGTGTTCCTAGAAGTGGCATGAAAACATCTTGGGTGGTGACTCTTTATTTGACTTGATTCTGGGTGCCACCTTGTAAAAGGGAGATTCATACTGACTAGGTACAGAGAATTGTAATGAGGACATGTAAGGATCTGTAAATTTTGTCTAGAAGACTAAGCTCTCCTTAAAAAAGTTATGGTGTCCTGGAAGAGTTTTCCAAAAAGTTGAAAAAGAGGATAATGGGTTGCAGATTATGGAATAGCCTTATTCTGTTTTGTTACCAAGGAGAGAACTAGAACCAGCTAATAGGCTTTTAGGAAGATTTCTCTTACAATGGCAAATGTTTATTCTACAATTTGGAATCTTCAAGTCTAAGCCAGATGACATCTGAGAAGAAAATTGTAAAAAAAATCCCTGCTCACCATGAGAGATTAGTCTGGGCAATATAGAGCTTCTTTTAAAATCTGGACTTTTTGTGATGAATGTCTAATGAATATTCCTTTTTATTTTTAAATAGGACACTGATGAAATTCAAGTTAACTATCCTGGAATGTTTGAATTGATGGAAGATTTACAAGGTAAGGAAGAATTTTTATTTATTTATTTATTTATGATACTTCAATTAGATTAATTAATTAATTTTTTATAAATCCTGGTGGGCTGAGTGTGCCGGGGCAAACTGGCTCCTCTGCTGGGCTCCTTTTTGCAGACCGCTGAAAAAAGCGTGCGGTTTTCTTCTTTTTTTTTTTTTTTACCTTCCTGGGAGCCGGCTGCAAGCACCCTGGCACGTTTCCTGCTCAGATCCTGCACCCTCTGTCTCTCCAATCTCTGCTACACCACGTGATGTGTGTCAGCACTCCCCGCACAGATCGCCGGGGCTGGTTATTTCACGGGGTGTACTTCCACTCCCTCCCGGCTCTGAATCCTCTCCTCCCGCCGGTGTGCTGGGGTGGGGGAGTGCTCGGGTCCTGCCAGGTCGCAGCTCTGTATCTTACCCGCCTCGCAGGGTGCTGTGTCCTCTCAGGTGTAGCTGCACGCTGTGCGCTTTCCTGTGTATTCTGGTCTCTCTTTTAGGAATAGTTGTATTTGCTGTATTTTCATAGATATATATAGTTTTGGGAGGAGATTTCTGCCGCCCTGCTCATGCCGCCATCTTCCCGGAAGTCCTAAGGAAGAATTTTTAGGCTCCATATGAGAGTTATATTTTGAGAGCTGACTTTATGGCAAGCACTGGGGATACATTGGTGAGGAGAAAGTGGACTCTCTTCATGGAAGTTACAAAACAGGCAAGGCAAATATCAGACAACTGCCACAAAGACACATGTGAAATTACAACTGCAGTAAATCAGTTAAGTAAAGGTACACAGTGCTTTGACTGCCTATAAAAGGATGGCAGGACTTTCCCTGAATGGTGCATTTGCGGATGGCAGAACACACCAGTGACTTTCTCCAGCAAGAGTTTGCAGCTCAGGGCCAGACACAAGGAAGCAGGCAGTTAAGTTGGTGTGGAATTTTGGTGTGTTAAGGCGTAGGTTCTGGTCTGAGCATCAGTGAAGTTTTGTCAGAACAAGTGGTGATTGTGTTCTAAAAAATGAACATGAATTAGCTAGGTGAAGAAGGGAGGGCAGTGTGAGTCCCTGGCAAGGAGAACATGTGTAAAGGCTCCTTTGCAAGAAAGCATGACAAGGACTGATAGAAGGGCATTTTGGCTCAAGTACAGGGGACAAAAAGAAGAGATGTAACTGGTGGACTAATTGGGGGCCTTAGAGTCTTGTTAAGGTTGTTTGTCTTAAAACACGCCCTGAGGCATTTTAATGAAGGGACAGAAGGGGGAGTCATGATAACAGATTTGTATTTTGAAAAGAAAAGGGTTGGAGGCTAAACTGGTGGGAAGACTTATTGGTGTAAAGCTTATTGAGAAATGATGGTGGTTTGGACTAAGGTGGTGGCAGTGGAGACTCAAAGAAGTGAATGGATTCCAGAGATACCTAGGAGATAAATTTGGTAGCTTTTGCTGATGGTTTACATGTGGGTGAATGAATAGAGACATTTCAAACATAACTGCTGAGTTTCTAGCTCACATAATCAGATGGATGGCACTCTTCCTTGGTAGAGGAAACAGTAGAAGAAGACCAGGAGTGGGCAGGGAGAGCCCTTAAATTCACATTTGGGTATGTTGGTTTTGAAGTGCTTTTGAAATATCTAAGAGGAGATGTCAAGTAGGTGGTTAGGTATGTGGGTGAGTTGCTTGGAGGAGGCAGACTGGCCTGGTTAAAAAATTGTGAGTCATTTGTGACTAGGTGGTATTTGAAACAGTTGCCTAGAGTGAGAGCATGGAGTGAGAAGAGAAAGTGGCCTGGTCTTGAGCTTTTAGAAACCAGCATATGGTGGCCATGTAGAAGGGTGAGCCTGAAGAGAGACTGGGAAAGAATAGCTAGCCAGGTGCTAAGGAGAAACACTAGAGAAATATAGTGTTGCCTACACCAAGGGAAAGAGTTCCAAACAAAGGGAACAAAGGCCCAGGACATGTTACAGACAGAGGTGGAGTGATGGAGATGTCACTAGAGTGAGAAGCCTAGAAATCTTGGAGGCCAAGGTATTTGACAGTTATTGACTTGAAGTCACCCAGGGTGGTGGCAGGACTTGGGGTACAGAGGGAAACTGAACCAGGTGCCAAACCTTCAGTGACAGAGGAGGGACTGGGAGCCCCATGTCTGACAGCAAGCAGGAGCGGGAGAGGGTTGTGGCCGAGTGGGGTAGCCCTCTGCAGGCAAGGGCTTTTAATAAGTCAGAGAGTAATGGCCTGGAATAGGCTTTGAAGAGCAAGAAGGACACAAACCCTACCTCCCAAGCCTCAGAGAGGTGAGGTATGCAAAGATACACATCTAAACGGAGGGCTGCTGGAGACATGGTTTTGTGAGAGCCTTGACTCACATCAGTGAGAATTTGTGATGTCTGATTCTTCATTACACAAATGCCATAGGTAGTTTTGGGGAATGGGGGTAGCTGAAGGGATTATAGGTGCATTCTGTGAAACCAGAACAACACTTCCCTAGGGGACCCTTAATCTGGATATTGAAAAATTTCAAGATGATTTAAAGCAAGAGAATTTGAAAAATAAATACCTTGTATTTGTTACAGATTTAGTCTTTCATGAGCATTGTTGTACTTCTCTCAGTAGCTCTCTGGTAATTACTTTATCCCCATATTACAAGTGAGAAATATCAGGCCCAGAGAGAATACTTGCCTGTTAGTGGCAGAATTAGGTGCCAGTCTCTTGCCTTCTTAACTGCTGGCATTCTCTTACTTCCTCTGCTGCTGCTTGTAGCAACCCATTTGTAATAGTCCATTTGAACCATTATCCAGCTTCCTCTGAATATGGTGTTTCTGTCTGCTTTACTGGGGAAGTGATGTGTAGCTAAAAACATACTATTGCAGTCACTCTCCCTTCACAGTAAGTTAATACAGGGATTGGCCGCCTACAGTGTGCGCGGCCAAGGTGACGGGACCGGTAATCGATCACACAGCGCCTCCCAACACTGCCTCGAGCGCTTGGCTCCCCGACGCAGTCACAGAGCCCCTTCATCCAGAGGTCTGAGAGGTGATGGTGGGCTGAGGATGTATCATTCAGACTCCAGTCATGAAAGTATTTTTCAAATATAGCATTTACTTTTGTCCTGCTACATAATAATGGCTGTACTTATTCATTTTAAGGAAGAAGAGAGAAAGAAACTAGAAATTAGGCATATCAGTTGGAAAGGTTACTGCCCACTGATTTAAAAATACAGAACTTACTCTGTGCTAGGTGAAGTTTTCTAATATCCTAATTTTACAGATGAGCAAATTGAGACATCAAGAGGTTCAGTGTCTTGTCCATGTTACACTAAATCTGGAATTGGATTTGAATCCATAGTTCTATACTGCATACTTGACCTGTGTGCATTTATTGGCATTAGCATAGATGTTCAGTAAAATGCACTAATCTTAACTGTACCACTGCTTATTTTTGTAACCACTGTCCAGAGAAAGGACCAGAACATTTCCATCCCCCTCAGAAGGTTGCCTCATGCCCCTTTTTAGTTTATAACTCCCTCTTTCCCTAATGGTTTTGAAAAGGTCATATATTTTGAGGAACTACTACCTAGTATTCACCTTTAACAGGCTTTGCAGGTACTTCTCTTATTTTTACTGTAAAGCCTTGTAGACAAACAATGTGTTTCAGTCTTCGATGTCTCTTATCCTTAGGAGGATTAAGAGGAATTCTTTAAAGGTAACTTGTAAAAGTGACATTTGACAAAGCAGATATAAACATTAACTGGTTGAGTTTATATTTATTCACTTACATTTATTGAGCATCTGCCTTTTGCCACCAGTGAGCCCGTCATGAAAATACGTAGTTCCTGACCTCAGAGAGCTTGTGCTCTAGTGGAAAGAGAGACACAGAGATAGACAGATAGACAGACATAGGCATTTACCAGTGAAACAAGATCATTGTTTTTTAAGATACAGGGAGAAGCACTAGAGAAGAATTCCTGAATCTACTTAGGGAGTCCAGGGTGCTTTTGCAGAGGAGGCAGCCCCTGAGCTCAGTGTGTTTGCTGGGACCATGAGGGGTATGTGCAGGTTTGGGGGCTGGAGCACTGCATTCCAGGCTGAGGAAATGGCCTGTGTAAAATCGTGGAGATACAGGAGGATACACACTTCCTTTACTTCCCTGATTAAGGAACTGTACAGTAATTCAGTGTTGCCTGAATATGTAGAATGGGAAGATGGTGAGAAATATACGTAGAATGGGAAGATGGTGAGAAATAATGCAGGATAGTCCTTCAGAAGCTTGTAGATTTTATCAGATGAGGCTTGGATGTGTTGGGAGAGACAGCAGAAGAGGAACAATCAAATTAGTGTTAGAAAAATCAGCATGGTTAATGAGGCATATTTTATGAGGAAGGTAAGACTAACGCTAACATGGTTAATCTCTCTTGTTATGCATGAGGAAACTGAGGACAGAGAAGTTAAGTAACTTGCTCAAGGTGATGTATTTAGTAAGTGGTAGAGCCAGGATTTAAGGCCCTTGTAGCAACCTGATTCAGATCCTGAAATCTCAGCCTCTCCACAGTGAAACGGTCAGAGGAGCTGAGGTGGGTGGAGTGGCAGTGAGATGGGGAAGCTCCAGGGGAGCCTGGGAGACTTCCAGGTCTGCTGCTTTGCTGAAGGTGGTGTTACCTTCACATTGGCTTTCGGTATTTTACATTGTATGACGCTTTTCTTGATGGTTGTGGTGTTTCTCATTTAAGCTGCCATTATTATTAATTCACAGAAAAAGTCCAGAATGTTGACCTAATTTTACAAAACAAGTTGTGTATCAGCCGATGAATGCCTGAAAAGTTTTGAAGGCTTTCACAGTAGTTTTAAGGTAAGTTCAGTTCTTTTTTTTTTGACAGTACTCAGTATTATTCCTAATAAACCATAATAAATTAGATTTCTTTATAAGCAGTTGGACTTAACCTTAAAAACACTGTGAGAGTCTTAAACAGTTACCTGCTTCCTGGGTTTTTCTGTTATTCCAATCCCAGAGCTGGTCACAAGTCCCCAAATATCTTTCCCAAGTGATCTTCAGTAAAGGTCCACCGTAATGTGTTAGGAAGTATTAGCATTCCATTTTGAAGGTGATAAAATTGAGTTTAATAGAGGTGAAATGCCTTTGCCCCAGGTTACTTAAGGGTCAGAACTGTGATTATGATCCCAAAGTCCAAACTCCTGTCACTCCATCACGCTGCTTCTGTGAGAAGGGAAGTTCAGTATGGCTGTGTGCTTCTCTATGAGGGAAGGGCGGGCTGCCCTGGCAGCCGAGTTCCTGCCTATGTTACCCCGTAGTGCGCTTGAATTTCTGTATCAGAAAGAGCGTTACACTTAATAATCTGAAGTATTATATCCTAATGCTAGTTATTCAGAAGACATTTTAGAATTTCTAGTGCACCAAGTATTTATATTAAAAAATTAAACTCTTTTCCACTGGTGTTGCCTGTATCTAATGTGCAGGTAAGTCACGACAGTGAGAAGTTGGGCAGAAGTGAAAACACCACAGCCGTCGTCAGCAGTATCTCTTCCAGTAGGATCCTGGTTTACCCCTGGTCTCTTGGCACGGTTGATACTCACAATGTAGGAGAGTGGTTTTAAATTAGGTTATGTAGTGAGTCAGTAACATTAGCGCTGGAAGCCTTAGGGATCATCCGGTGTGGCCACCTTGAAGACCCAGAGCGATTGGCTTAAGGTCATCTAGCTGCTTCATGACAGCAAGAATAATCTTGAAAATGATTCATCTACTACTTTGTATGTCTATTGTTCTTCACAAATTGGGTCTGTTACACTCACAGGTTGTGGAACATGACTTTTAGTATCAGACAGTCATTATTTCAGGGACTAATAGGAACATTTTTGTATTGGAGAGAAGAGAGATTTACTTATTACAGCTCATTTATTGATTTTTTTAATAAGGCCATTGAAAACTTGGGAGATTAAAACTAATAAAGAACACTGATATTGGGAAGTTTATTGGTTTCTTGTGAAAGGAGGAAAATAAAAAATGAAACTGAGAAACTTTCATTGCATTATATAGAGAATAAATATAAAGGATTTTTACTTTTGAGTCTTTTAGTTCTTCCAAGTAATTAAAATGTGGCCTTTCAAAGTAATTTTTTTACTCATATGCATAAAAAATCAAATACACAACACTAATTTTTAAGGAACAGTAGAATAATATTAATCCTAACTTTTAGATATCGACTTAAAAGAAACCTTAAGATAAATTTTAAAACATTAAGAAATGTGCCTCTGAAAAGATTGGACATAATTCTTTCCTAATCTGGGTTTGGTCTGGGACCATTGTGCTGTTGGGTGAGATGCCTGTAGTGTATTTTCAGGTATGGGGGAGAGTAACTGCGCTTGGAATAGAAAAGCCCTCCTGCACCGAGACTCAATGCTGGCGGCCGCCGCCGTGTACAGAGGTAAGGCGCACGCTGCTCTTCCCACCCATGCTCAGTGTCATGTTCGTCCTTTAAAACTGCCGGTGCTTTTTCCTGAACTGTTAGGCACCATCAGATTTCTTGTCTTTCCTTTCAAAACACTGACCCTCTAGCTCGGTGTCCTTTTTCCAAACAGTCCATGCTGTTTCTTCACAGTCAGCTTCTCAGTGTTGAGGATTCATGTGAGGTGTTCTCAGAATCCTACAAGTATCCTAATAGCCATTTCTCTCTGGAGGACATGACTTCTATTGAGCAGATTTTTTTTCCTACTTGTGTGTTTTCAGACTTGACCCATTATTTGTCTTTATAGAAATGTATGGAAATGAGGATGGTTCAGTACCTGCCACATACCAGATCTATTACATGATAGGATGGAAATACCATGATTCACAGGTAACATTATTAAGACAAATCACCTTTCTTAGTGGGGTTCATGCTTCCATTTACTTTTTATCATTGTTTACTTAGGGTGGGGGATTTTTTAAAAATGTGAGACAGCATTAAAGAGTGTAATTAGAACTGTATGGTTATCTCTAATATCTTTTATTTTTATCATTCTTTCAGGCAAGACCAGCTGAAAGAGGTTCCGCAACTGTATCATTTGGAGAGTTAGGGAAAATAAACAGTCTTATGTCACGAGGGGAAAAATCAAAATAAATATTTTACTTAATGTTAATGTAGTCCAGAATTTTCATCAGATGGGTAACTTTCACATCTTAAACTATTACATTTTGAAGCAAGAAACAATATATAAGCTAAGTACCAACAGACTTTCCCAATAACCAGCATAACCTGATACTATATCTCTATTTAGTAACCATTCAGTTTCATGTGGTTTTTGTTTTCATATGGATACTGTTCTCTAGTGATTTGAGTGCCTCGTTTACAGATTCATCCTAAAAGGATGAATAAATAAAATATTTCTCTTGAAAAATCCCAAATATGTTTATGTATATATACATATTTATAAATGCCTGACTTGGTGGAAAAACATTACTCATTACTCTGACATTTTGTACCTTTTTCTCCTGATCTTGTGTTATTTCTGTGCAAAGGCCATAGTTATGGAGATGATGAGAAGGACAAGTTGGTAGGTTCTCAGAGCTCTGGCTCGTATGGAATAAAAACATAAAAACATAGACTTTTCATAACAACCACTCTAAGATAGTTAAACCAAAGTTATGTCGCAGTGCCCTCTTTGTCATGAAGAGAACCTACAATTATGTTCCTCTCCAGAGCTATTGTGTAGTTTTGTACTTTAGAAGGATGTGGATCTTTACTGAGTTCTCCTTCATCTTTTTTAAAAAGTATTTTAATCCTAATCTTACTTTTCTTTTTTACCTCCATGATCTGGTAGAACCCCTTTGTTTTACACCCCTACTCCACCTTACATAAGAAGAGATTTTTAAAAGTTACAGAGGGGAAATTACACGGAAAAGTATCTGCACAGTGAAGAAAAGTGCTGTTTGTTGTTTGACTTCCCTTTGTCATTTCAGGCCTTTGCCACCATGATTCTAATCCAGGTCCACTGTCCCACTGTCATCTGTTATTATCAAAATTATCTGGAAGCAGTCAAGCTCAGATATTTTAGACTAGGGGGAAGAAAGGGAGAGAAGAGGCAGCAGGCAGGAGGCTGGGAGGCACGGAGGAGCAGTGCCACCTCTCATTCCTCCACACCTCTGCCAGCGGTGCCAGCAGCTGTCTCACTGGGCTGCATCTGAGCAGGTGTGTTCAACTTCATCCTCTTACTGTCAGGTGCCAGGTGGTGGCTCTTATTTATCATTGATGTTGAAATAAACCCGGCAGAAACAAGTCTGTGTCAGTTCACCTGGGATGAAGCAGAAAACTATTCAGGGAAAAAAAAAAGTGTGAGTGCTGAGTTTGTGTTCACTGGTCCGTGGGAAGCTCCTAGTTGCCCTTTTCACTTAACTGGGCCTGACCCCACACTCCTCTGCAGCCTTAGGCAAATATTAAAGAGTGTTCGCTTGCAATCTCTCTTGTGCCTGCCTTCTCTCTTTTCTACCATCCAAAGCCCAAAATTTTCCTGGGTAGAGGCTGTGTCTATCTGTACATAGCATAGTACTCTGCACATAGTAGACATTCAGTTATATTCTGAATTTAATTATGTGAAAAATGTACCCTTTGAAAGACTTCAGTTAAAATTAAAAACCAAAATTTTGTAGTAGAAAATAAAATCACTGTTCTTGCTCTCTTCAGTTAGGACATTCATTGGTATTAGAAATTGGGGTATTTTTGGAGCTTGTTTGTTTTATTTTTAGTGTAAAGAGAAAGAGTACCTACAAAGTGGAATTTGGGGAATTTTTTTAGCTTAATTTCCAGAATTTTACGGGGGAAAAAAGACAAAAAAACAAAAACCTGTGGATTAAAGTGTAAACTGGTAACTGAGAAACAGATAAATTCCACGGTGCCTGTGTTTCCTAAAGGACATGTGTTTATATGCATTTATATTTGTTTTTGAAGAATGCATACAAAATTGTTAAGTTATTGCCAAGGAAAGGAACTGAGGATCTCTGTGTCATGTTGAATGTTAGGGGTACAGGGGGTGGGCAGAAAAGAGGAGGGAGTCTTATACTTTTCATTTTTTTAATCTTTTTGTAAATTTTGAAGTTTCTTACCACAGATATTTGGTTATATCATGTCAACAGTGAATCTGTGGATGATGGGGTGGGGCTCTCTCAAAAATAAGTTCCACTGATTAAAAAAAACTAAAGGAAAGAAAATTAACACAACTAATAGAGGATGTATTTAAATAAAATTATTTTAGTAATTTTTTTACTAAATTTTTTAGATATTTAAATAAAATTATTTTAGTATGTTTTACTAATTTTTTAAAATTGTAATTAATTGTAATTATAATTAATATCTGCTTGAACTATCTATCAAGATTTGTTTGCAGCCATCAGGAAATTCATTCTTTTCAATAGCCTTGTTTTCCAAATGACCAAGAACTAGTGTGTAAGCAATGCTTTAAAAAGAGTCTTATTAAAAATATTTCCAAAGTATGTTACATTCTTCAACAGATCCATTTCTTTATAACTCTGCAGTTTTATCGTAAGCTCAAATTGCTTTTTACTGTATTGACTGGCCCCCAAAATGATGTGGTTTGTCTCTATTCCAACATTTTTCTTATTTGCTGTCAGTTGTCAGTTTCAATGGCTTGATGAAAATGAACTTTCTTGCCTTTTCTGATCTGGAAGATTAGAATTCAGATGGGAAGGCATCTAGGACTAGTATGTAAGGTAGGAGAGAGGAATGAGGTTCTGGGAGAAGGACCCCCATTTGCAGTAAAGTACACGGGCTCCCTTATCCTCAATGAGGTCCCCGGGCCTGGCTTCCAGGTCTTTGCTCCTTTAGCTGTCAGTCTCTCAGGGCTTCAGTGTGTGGACACTGGGACATCCGGTGGCATTTTTGTAATATTTCCTAGTTCTTAGCAGTTTCCAGGTTGTTGGCCTAGAGAATTCCAGAGGTGGCATTATGTATGACAATTCATATTTATAAAACAGATCGTTTGCTTTGTAGAAAGAATTTCTGTAGGATTTGTTGAAATGGAAGCTATGGGTAGACATCAGGTATGTGATGACTGTAGAAAGTTACAGTTACAGGGGTGTGTGTGGAGCTCCTGAAGGATCTAGGAAGCAAGTTTTGTTTTTCAAGCCCTTTAATTCCATTTTTATCCACTAGGTGGAAAAAGTTATAATATGGCCTGTATTGAAGACATACACAATTTCTATACTGACTATATGTCCCTTAAGTAAGTATGGAATAAAATAGTTTTACCATGGACTGGCTTCTATGTGGGAAACAAATGAATATTAATAGATCTTTGGGAAACAGAAGGATACTTGGCATAGTGATGATTATTTTACTCTTGCATAAGTTATGTTAGCCTCTCTTGCCTAAGCTGAAATGTTTTTAAGTTTTTTTGTGGGGATTAGCGGCTCTTTTATTTTTCTGTAGTTAATGTGAAATTTATCTTCAGAGAACTTACCACAAGTGGACCTGCCCTTCCAGAAACTGCTGTACTTTAATTCTTTGCCTGGATACTTGACATTTATCTTATGGGCTTAAAAATTTTAATTGGAAAAAAATGGAAGGTACAGTGGGCCCTGGTAGGCTGTAATTAACAAATAAGGAAATAATGCTTTGTTTTCTGGTAGTTTTAAAATCTATCCACAGTTTTTTTGATATGTTTCTCTTTAAGAAGTGGAGTTTCATTCCCCTCCCTTTGAGTATGGGCTGAATTTATTGATTCCCTTCCAACAAATAGAATACGGAAATGGTGGTGTGGCCCTGCTGAGAGAACATGACAAAAGGCATTGCTCACCTTGCTCTGTCTGGGGTCCCTCGCTGTGGGAAAGCCAGCTGTCATGTTGTGAGGGCGTGCAGGCAGCCCAGTAGAGAGGACCCGGGAGTGAGGGGCTGCCAGCAGCCTGAGTGAGCCATCCTGGAAGCCGCTGCTCCAACCCCAGGCGACTTGCAGGTGACTGCAGTCTTGGCTGATACCTGGACGGCAGCCTCATGAGAGACCTTGATCCAGAGCCACCCAGATAAGCCACTCCTAGATTTTTTAAAATTAATACCTGCTTCAAGTATCTATCAAGCTTTAATTATTTGCAGCCATTTGTGAGCCACAGACTGAGATAATAAATGTTTGTTTAAGCCACTGTGTGTGGAACAATTTGTTGACACAGCAGCAGGTAACTAATATACTCTAGGGAAAGCTGGGTACCTGGGTGCACAAGGTATGCCAGGTTGTTACTTGGAGTGTAGAGCGCAGTCTGCTCGTTGGAAATGGTGTGACCTCGTCATAAATTACTGAACTGCATCTGTGCTCAGTGAAAATGACCTGAGATATTCTTACTTTGAGGTCTGAGTCCATGGTATCTTAAAATAGAATTAACCTCCCAAGGTACCTTTTGTAGGCCTCAAATTTCATTTCCTAGGAGTATGAGGATCAATTTTCTGGAAGCCTGACCGAGGTTAGTCCAAAATAAAACCAGAGAATTTGAGAAGACTCTGACCTTGAAAGTTCAGTGAGCTGAACAACTGTATGGTTTCCTGGATCAGCTCCCTTCAGCCTTAACTGTTGAATTGCTGACAGCTCGTTATCAGGATGGACTGATGACTTCGCATGCTTGTGGCCAGGCTCTCCGATGAGCATAATGCTGTGGAAATAGTTGTGCTTTTTAGAAGTTTTCCTCTGTCTTGCTAGGCACTGCTAAAACCGGGCCAAGGCAAACTGCCTGCACCCTCAAAGCAGCACACGTAGTCTGGGCATACGAGAACCCCATGCCTGTGCACAAGATGCCTGCCCATAGCTCCTTTCAGAGCCAGCTCTCCAGAAGGATGATCAGGTGCAGTTCCAGGTCTGCATGTTAGAGGAGTCTGTGCTTAGCTTGGGAATAGGAGGTTGGGGAGGAGGATTCCACAAGGAGGACTAGCCGGGCCTTGGCAAAACCCCCAGTAGAGGGAAACTTAGGGACTAGGAGCCAGGTAATCTGGGTGTTGTCCTAGCCCTGCTGGTTCCTACACCCGAGCAAACTCCATCCCTCTCACTTAAGGATTCCATATGTCAAATTGCAAGTTTGGGACTCAGGGAGTCTCAAGGAGGCCATAGGCCTGCCTTCCAAGTTCCTGAGGGGTGTTTTTCAGAGAAGACACATTGCCACCTCCCTCCAGTTGGTTGAAGATCATAGTCACAGGGAGGCCCTGTCACTGAGGGGAGAACAGGGGATCCCTTCGTCGTGCTATGGTGGGAGAATGGCTGTGAGCCCTTGGCCAGGGCGACCTCAAGAGCATGCAGCTCGATGCTACCTGGAGCCCAGCACAGAAGTGAGCAAGAGACAGTTCCTCAAGACTCCATGCTGATGTTTGCACACTTCTTTCCCTTGAAAGTTAACCTGGATTGCATCAGTTTAATGAGAAGGCTCGCAGAGTGTGACTTGACTTGGGCCCCTAGTTTTTAAAGTGGTCCAGAATGCATTACTGCTGCGAGTTCCTGGGCTACAGAGGAGGACTTAATATGTGACTTCAATCTTACATGTGACAAAGTGGTGGCAATTCACTTTTATTATGCTGCTTTCTTTTGGGGGTCAAAGCCTTCTTTACTTTCCCTCCATGACCCTACCTCCTGTCACAACTGTTGGACCCCCCAACCAGCCTACTGGGGCCAGGCAGATGATTCCACCCACTGTCTCTAACACATGCTCAGCTCTGCGCTTGAATCTGACCCTGTGGAGCTACCTGCCCCCCAGACTCTTCTGGGTCCCTAACATTCTAAGCATCATCTGTTAAATCCAGCTCAAATACATCTTGCTTTCCTGTCCCAGGCCATCTCGAACTTCTTTTGGCTCTTTCTTTAACACTTTATACATTGCTTCCTGTCTGTGAGTTCTGCCTAGTCAGCATCTTGAGTCTTGGCACCGCTCTAACCAGGGCTCCATTAGCTGCAGGGGAGGCCCAGGGGGAGCCACTGCTCGGCAGACGGGGGGATCCCTATGAGCACAGCAAACAGCAGGAGGCTGGGAAGGCAGGCAGCTGGCATTGGGCACAGTCATCTGCAAACTCCACGGATCAGCCATTTGGTTGGGTTTCAAGGCTAGACTCCTATTCCAGTGGAATCTGGGTATCAAGCGAAGAAGCTGGATGTGGATAACAGGAAGCAGAACACAGTTGCTGGGACTGGGAAACAGAAGGGCTTTGTCCTGGAGAATAGGACTAAAACCATGATGTGAGGGCAAAGCAGGGCCTGCAGCAGAGCAACTGGGCGTTACACCGTGTGGAACAGCGGGTCTCAAGTCCAGGCAAGATCTCCCACTGTCATTAGATACTGAGATGACCCGGTCGAGTGATGAGCATGACTTGTGAAATCAAACCTGCCCATTGAAACCTTTTCCATCACCAACTAGCTAGTAAATTACTCAACTGTGAAATGAGCCATTCTTAGAAGCCTTAATACAATGGCTAGCAGAGAATGAGTATCACACTTATTTTTTCTTAGGCTTAGGAAGTTAAGCTCCTAAGATGCCTTACATGTCTGGTGCAATTACGGAATGTTGATTGGTGCTATAGGTGGAGCAGGGGGAGAGGAAGAGTTTACAGAGGGAAATATGGTTTAAAAGCCTGGGTCAAACAAAATTAAACACGTATCTTTCCTGTAAGTCTTCCCAGATCTTTAATACCCTCATGCTGTGACTCTCCATGAGGAGCCTGTATTTTATGTCATCTTTCAGACTTAATGACCCAGCAGTCCTTTTATTAAGCTGCATCTTGTAAGCCCTTGAAGCTATTTTGGGAAACATTAGCCTAATACAATGCTAGACATTGTAGGGGCTTGTTAAATAATATGAATCGTTGTGGGAAAACCTACATTCAGTTAAGAGCATGGATTCTGGACCTCGTTGTCCTGTCTCTGTCACCTGGAACAAGTTACTTGACCCCAGCTTTCTTTTCTGTAAAAGAGGAAAGATGGTACAACATCCCTCTGGGAAGATAGCTGCAAAGATCAAATGAGTGAATAACATACTTGGTTAGAACAGTGCCTGGCACATAATCATGATACGTTAGCTCTTATGAATCTAGACAAAGTGAATTTTAGAGATGCTTTCAAGAATAAATTACTGACTGCTATTGTGGTGCTAACTCACCGTTTTTCCTACATAAAAATTCCTGTTGCTTATAGAAGACTGATTAATAAACAGATACTGCTAAGGTCACTGTCCCTTTTTAAAAAAGAATAAACCACATAACCTCAGCTCTTTTGCCTCTGGCAAAGTCCAAATCTCATATATAAGAGATTTGTTCTTACTCAGAGGAAGATTGAACATTTCTTTTTTAAAGGCACTTATCACCTAGACATTATTTTCTGATTAATGAAATACAAGGATAACTCATTTCACACAAGCACACCACAAAATTTTTCTGTATCAAAATATAGGCACCAATGCTGGATGAAATTAATTGGGGGGCAAAAAATAAAAGGACTGAGAATTAAATCTTGCAGCCTAAAATGTAATTCTATTCTTACCACATGAAAAGATTTTAAAACATTTTTCTGTAATAGACCATTTTTTTATCTGAGAGGCTGGATTTGAATTTTAAAACTTTTGAGCTATAAGACATCAGCAAAATTTTGTTTTGCAGTTGAAGAAACTGATTCCCACAGAGGGACTGGTTTGCCTGAGGGCACCAGCTGGTCATGGAGAGACAGTCCTGGAAGGCAGGCGTTCAGCCTTGTCTGGCCACCTCATGTCATTCACTCAAGCACAGCAGAGCTAAGGCCCAGCTGCTACACCTCCGCACACAGGAGGCAGAGCTGTGAAAGGTGTGGCAAGTAAACCCTGTCCAGGTCCCTAGCCAGCCCTCCATTCCAGGGCCATGGGTGTTGAGTGCCAATCCCAGAGTCACCCCTACATTGAATTTGTTTAGAGCAAAGTTCTGGGTTGCAGGTTACTGTAGGCCTCGACCTGGGCTGCACTCTGTGAACTAAAAAAATATCACTGCTTGGCTCCCACCCCCAGAAAGCCCCGGTTAAGCTGGCATCAGGATTTTAAAAGCTCTATAACCTGCTGCAGAGCCAGTTTTCCTGCAGAGAGAAAACATATGTGAATCACAAACAGGCCCCATGTTAACCTCTCTTCTGTCACAGGACTTCTGCTGCTGTGTTGGTTATGAAAACGTACAGTTGTTCACTGTGCATCCAGAGAGGGTGTGTCCGACTGGGCTGGGGGGTGAAGAAAGGTGTGTGTGGACAGGTCAACATTCAGTACTTTTTGAGCGCCTACGATTTCTGATGCACTGGATACCTAGGGATGAGAGGACATAATTGCTGCTCTCACCGAGCTTACAGCTGGGCTGACGAGACCACAGTGAAGCTGACATTGTGCAACAGTAAGTACTTTGATTCAGACGCTTACACGAAGAAACCACACATAGGGTGGCTATTGTAAATAGTGCTGCAATAAACATAGGGATGCATATGTCTTTTTGAATCTGAGAAGTTGTTTTCTTTGGGAAATTCCTAGGAGTGGAATTCCTGGGTCAAATGGTATTTCTATTTTTAATTTTTGAGGATCCTCCATACTGCTTTCCACAATGGTTGTACTAGTGTACTAGTTTACATTCCCATGAACGATATTGGAGGGTTCCCATTTCTCCGCATTCTCACCAGCATTTGTTGTTGCTTGTCTTTTGCATGCTAGCCATCCTAACTGGTGTGAGGTGATATCATTGTGGTTTTAATTTGCATTTCCCTGATAATTAGCGATGTGGAGCATCTTTCAATGTGCTTGTTGGCCATCTGAATTTCTTTGGAGAAGTTGTCTGTTCAGATACTCGGCCCATTTTTTAATCAGGTTATTTGCTTTTTGAGTGTTGAGGCATATGAGTTCTTTATATATTTTGGATGTTAACCCCTTGTCAGATATGTCATTTACAAATATATTCTCCCATACTGTAGGATGCCTTTTTGTTCTGTTGATGGTGTCCTTTGCTGTACAGAAGCTTTTTAGTTTGATGTAGTCCCACTTGTACATTTTTGCTTTGTTTCACTTGCCCAAGGAGATGTGTTCAGAAAAAGTCACTTATGTTTATATTAAAGAGATTTTGCCTAGGTTTTCTTCTAAGAGTTTTATGGTTTCATGACTTACATTCAGGTCTTTGATCCATTTTGAGTTTACTTTTATGTATGGAGTTAGACAATAATCCATTTTCATTCTCTTACATGGAGGTGACCAGTTTTGCCAACACCAGTTGTTGAAGAGGCTGTCTTTTCCCAATTGTATGTCCATGGCTCCTTTATCAAATATTAATTGACCATATATGCTTCGGTTAATATCTGGACTCTCTATTCTCTTCCATTGATCTATGGTTCTGTTCTTGTGCCAGTACCAAATTGTCTTGATTACTGTGGCTTTGTAGTAGAGCTTGATGTCGGGGAGCATAATTCCCCAGCTTTATTCTTCCTTCTCAGGACTTCTTTGGCTATTCGGGGTCTTTTGTGGTTCCATATGAAATTTTGCACTATTTGTTCTAGTTTGTTGAAGAATTCTGTTAGTATTTTGATGGGATCGCCTTGAATCTGTAGATTGCTTTAGTCAGGAAGACCAGTTTGACAATATTAATACTTCCTCCGTGAGCACAGGATATGTTTCCATTAACTGGTGTCATCTTTAATTTCTCTCATGAGTGTCTGGTAGTTTTCAGGGTATAAGTCTTTCACCTCCCTGGTTAGGTTTATTCCTAGGTATTTTATTCTTTTTGATGCAATTGTGAATGGAATTGTTTTCCTGATTTCTCTTTCTGTTAGGTCATTGTTAGTGTATAGGAATGCAACAGATTTCTGTGGATTCTTGAGTGTTTCTTTTTTTTAATTTTT
This sequence comes from Phataginus tricuspis, assembly GCA_029783875.1. Taxonomy (NCBI): domain Eukaryota; kingdom Metazoa; phylum Chordata; class Mammalia; order Pholidota; family Manidae; genus Phataginus; species Phataginus tricuspis. Next base: position 9,033,336 of record JAQQAC010020895.1, on the reverse strand, counting down.
ATTTACAATTTATTTTGGTATCATAACCTACAATTACATGTGCAATATTATGGTGATTAAACTATCCCCTTCATCAGGTCCCCCCCACCAACCCCAACCCCATTACAGTCACTGTCCATCAGCATAGTGAGATGCTATAGAGTCACTACTTGTCTTCTCTGAGTTGTACAGCCATCCCCGTGCCCCTGCTACCTTATGTCTGCTAATCGTGATATGCCTTTTACCCTCTTATCACTCCCTTCCCACCCATCTTCCCCAGTCCCTTTCCCTTTCGTAACTATTAGTTCATTCTTGGGTTCTGCGAGTCTGCTGCAGTTTTGTTCCTTCAGTTTTTTTCTTTGTTCTTATACTCCACATATGAGTGAAATCATTTGATACTTGTCTTTTTCGGCTTGGCTTATTTCACTGAACATAATACCCTCTAACTCCATCCATGTTGTTGCAAATGGTAGGATTTGTTTTCTTCTTATGGCTGAGTAATATTCCGTTGTGTATATGTACCACATCTTCTTAATCCATTCATCTACTGATGGACACTTAGGTTGCTTCCATTTCTTGGCTATTGTAAATAGTGCTGCAATAAACATAGGGGTGCATCTGTCTTTTTGAAACTGGGCTGCTGCG
>JAQQAC010020895.1:8947978-9030549 GCA_029783875.1 Phataginus tricuspis | reverse complement strand
TGTTAGGTCCATCTGTTCTAGTGTGTTGTTCAGTGCCTCTGTGTCTTTACTTATTCTCTGTCTGGTTGATCTATCCTTTGGAGTGAGTGGTGTGTTGAAGTCTCCTAAAATGAATGCATTGTTGTGTATTTCCTCCTTCAATTCTGTTAGTATTAGTTTCACATATGTTGGCGCTCCTGTATTGGGTGCATATATGTTTATAATGGTTATATCTTCTTGTTGGACTGACCCCTTCATCATTATGTAATGTCCTTCTTTATCTCTTGCTACTTTCTTCGTTTTGAAGTCTATTTTGTCTGATACAAGTACTGCAACACCTGCTTTTTTCTCTTTGTTGTTTGCATGAAATATCTTTTTCCATCCCTTCACTTTTAGTCTGTGTATATCTTTGGGTTTGAGGTGAGTCTCTTGTAAGCTGCATATAGATGGGTCTTGCTTTTTTATCCACTCTGTTACTCTGTGTGTTTTGATTGGTGCATTCAGTCCATTTACATTTAGGGTGATTATTGATAGATATGTACTTATTGCCATTGCAGCCTTTAGATTTGTGGTTACCAAAGGCTCAAGGGTTGCTTCTTTACTATCTAAGAATCTAACTTAACTTTCTTGTTAAGTTATTGTGAATGCTGTCTGATGTTTCTTTATTTCTCCCTTCCTATTCTTCCTCCTCCATTCTTTATATATTGGGTGTTTTATTCTTTGCCTTTAGTTAGTATTTGGGTGGTCTGCTTTCTTTGCTATGATTTTATTTTCTCTGGTGATATCTTTTTAGCCTTAGGGTTGCTTCCCTCTAGAGCAGTCCGTTTAAGATATCCTGTAGTGGTGGTTTATGAGAGGCAAACTCTCTCAACTTTCCTTTGTCTGGAAATTGTTTAATCGCTCCGTCATATTTAAATGATAATCGTGCTGGATACAATATTCTTGGTTCGAGGTCCTTCTGTTTCATTATGTTAAATATATCATGCCATTCTCTTCTGGCCTGTAAGGTTTCTGTTGAGAAGTTTGATGATAGTCTGATGGGTTTTCCTTTGTAGGTGATCTTTTTTCTCTCTCTAGCTGCCTTTAATACTCTGTCTTTATCTTTGACCTTTGCCACCTTAATTATTATGTGTCTTGGTGTTGACTTCCTTGGGTCCCTTGTGTTGGTAGTTCTTTGGGCTTCCGTGGACTGTGAGACTATTTCCTTCCCCAGTGTGGGGAAGTTTTTAGCAATTATTTCTTCAAAGACACTTTCTATCCCTTTTTCTCTCTCTTCTTCCTCTGGTACTCCTATAATGCGAATATTGTTCCGTTTGGATTGGTCACACAGTTCTCTCAATATTCTTTCATTCTTAGAGATCCTTTTTTCTCTCAGTACCTCAGCTTCTTTGTATTCCTCTTCTCTAGTTTCTATTTCATTTATCGTCTCCTCCACCGTATCCAATCTGCTTTTAATACCGTCCATTGTGTCCTTCAAGGATTGGATCTCTGACCGGAATTCATTCCTGAGTTCTTGAATATCTTTCCGTACCTCCATGAGCATGTTAATGATTTTTATTTTGAATTCCCTTTCAGGGAGTAATATGGTCCATATCATTTAAATCTTTCTCAGGAGTTGTGTTCATAATTTTACTCTGGACCAGGTTCCTTTGGCGTTTCATATTTGTGTATGGAGCCCTCTAGTGCCCAGAAGTTCTACTCTCTGGAGCTGCTCAGCCCCTGAAGCAATGTCAGGGATTGTAGGGGAGTGGTATTGGTGCCTTGGGGGAGGGAAGGGCTGTTTCCTGGTTCCTGGCTGCTATGCCTGTCTCCACTGTTTGAACCAGTGGGCTGAGCACACAGGTATAAGCCTCCGTGCTTTGCCTTTTTAGTTGCTGTAGACAGATCTTCCCTCTGGCTGGCCTAACACCAGGGAAGGGTTTCCAGGTTTGCAAGCCCGGTTGGGCTGGCCAGGCGAAAGGTGCACTAGTCTGCCTGTCACAGAAGGGGTTCTTGGAGCTGTGTAGGGAGCCAGGGAGCTGGCACCCCTGAAGATCATGAAAGCTCCCAATCTGCTGGGCAGAGTACACCCCGACAATTTTGTCTACCTGTCCTTTCTTCTGAGCAGTAAGCTCTGTGCAGTCCTTGCCCCCTTAGCAGGCCTCTTGCTAAGGTCTTCTTTGTTAGGAAGTTTCTCAGACTGCCTGCCTTTCTTTTGTCCCAGAGCAGCTGGGTATGGATCCCTGATTTCACAAGCAGCTGGATTCTTGGTCTCTCCAGGAATTCTGCCTGTCTTAGCTTCCCAAGCTCCTAATTACAAGAGTATCATGCAAGCACCATGAAATGTAGGTTTGTGCTCACAGAGTAGATCTCCAGAGTTAGGTATTCAGCAGTCCCACTTCTCCACTCTCTGCTCTGTTCCTGTTCCTCCTGCCAGTGAGCTGGGGTGGGGGAAGGGCTTGCATCCCGCAGGACCACAGCTTTAGTACATTACCATTTTCTGTGAGGGCTGCTCTTGTCTCCAGGTGTATGCAGTTTGTTGTAGTCCTCTTTCCCGTTGCTCTTTCAAGAGTAGTTGTAGTAGCTTTATTTTCATATTATATGCGGTTTTAGGAGGAAGCCTCTGTCTCACCTCTCACGCCACCATCTTTAATCCTCCTCTTGAGTGTTTCTTATGTACAATATCATGTCATCTGCAAATAGTGACAGTTTAACTTCTTCATTACCAATCTGTGTGCCTTTTATTTCTTTGTGTCTGATTGCTGTGGGTAGGACCTCCAGTACTATGTTAATAAAAGTGGGGAGAGTGGGTATCCGTGTCTTGTTCCCAATCTTAAAGGAAAAGCTTTCAGCTTCTCACTGTTAAGTATGATGTTGGCTGTTGTCATATATGGCCTTTATTATGTTTGGGCACTTACCCTCTATACCCATTTTGTTGAGAGTTTTTTCATGAATGAATGTTGAATTTTGTCAAATGTTTTTTTGGCATCTATGGAGATGATCATGTGGTTTTTGTCCTTCTTTTTGTTGATGTGATGGATAATGTTGATGGATTTTCGAATGTTGTACCATCCTTGCATCCCTGGAATAAATTGTACTTGAACATGATGGATGATCTTTTTGATGTATTTTTGAATTTGGTTTGCTAATATTTTGTTGACTATTTTTACATCTATGTTCATCAGGGATATTGGTCTGTATTTTTCTTTTTTTTTGTGTGTCTTTGCCTTGTTTTGGTATTAGAGTGATGCTGGCTTCATAGAATGAGTTTGGGAGCATTCCCTCCTTTTCTACTTTTTGGAAAACTTGAAGGAAGATGGGTGTTAGGTCTTCAGTAAATGTTTGATAAAATTTAGTGGTGAAGCCATCTGGTCCAGGCATTTGTTCTTAGGTAGTTTTTTGATTACCAATTCAATTTCATTGCTGATAATTGGTCTGTTCCGATTTTCTGTTTCTTCCTGGGTCAGCCTTGGAAGATTTTATTTTTCTAGAAAGTTTTCCATTTCTCTAGGTCATTCAATTTGTTACATATAATTTTTCATAGTATTCTTATAATTTTTTGTATTTCTGTGGTGTCCGTAATGATGTTTCCTTTCTCACTTCTGATTCTGTTTATGTATTTAGACTTTCTATTTTTCTTGATAAGTCTGGCTAGAGCTATATCTATTTTGTTTATATTCTCAATGAACCAGCTCCTGGTTTCATTGATTCTTTCTATTGTTTTATTTTTCTCAATTTTATTTATTTCTGCTTTAATCTTTATTATGTCCCTCCTTCTACTGACTTTGGCCTCATTTGTTCTTCTTTTTCTAGTTTCATTAATTGTGATTTTAGACTATTCATTTGATATTGTTCTTCTTGCTTGAGGTAAGCCTGTATTTCAATATACTTCCCTCTTAGAACTGCCTTCACGGCATCCCAGAGATTTTGCAGTTATTGTTTTCATTTGTCTCCATGTATTGCTTGATCTCTGTTTCTAGTTGGTTATTGATCCATTTATTATTTAGGAGTATGTTGTTAAGCCTCCATGTGTTTGTTGCCTTTTTTGTTTTCTTTGCATAATTTATTTCTAGTTTCATACCTATATGGTCTAAGAAGCTGGTTGGTACAATTTCAATTCTTCTGAATTTACTGAGGCTCTTTTTGTGCCCTAGTATATGATCTATTCTTGAAAATGTTCCATGTGCACTTGAGAAGAATGTGTATCCTGCTGCTTTTGGGTGGAGTGTTCAGTAGATATCTGTTAGGTCCATCTGTTCTAATGTGTTGTTCAGTGCCTCTGTCTCTTTACTTTTTTTCTGTCTGGTTGATCTGTCCTTTGGAGTGAGTGGTATGTTGAAATCTCCTAAAATGAATGCATTGCATTCTATTTCCCCCTTTAATTCTGTTAGTACTTTTTGCACATATGTAGGTGTTCATATGTTGGGTGCATAGTTATTTATAATGGTTATATCCTCCTATTCGACTGACCCCTTTATCATTATATAATGTCTTTCTTTGTCTCTTGTTACTTTCTTTGTTTTGAAGTCTATTTTGTCTTATACAAGTACTGCAACTCCTGCTTTTTTCTCCCAATTATTTGCATGAAATATCTTTTCCCATCCCTTCACTTTTAGTCTGTGCATGTCTTTGGGTTTGAAGTGATTCTCTTGTAGAAAGTGTAGAGACAGGTCTTATTTTTTTATCCATCCTGTAACTCTATGTCTTTGATTATTGCATGCTGTCCATTTACATTTAGGGTGATTATTGATAGATATGTACTTATTGCCATTGCAGGCTTTAGATTTGTGGTTACCAAAGGTTCAAAGGCAGCTTCTTTACTATCTAACTGTCTAACTTAACTCTCTTTGTATGCTATTTCAAACACAATCTAAAGGTTCCTTTTTTTTCTTTCCCCTCCACTCTTTATTTTAGGTGTCTTATTCTGTATGGTTTTTGTATCTCTTGACTAATTTTGTGGGAAGTTGATTTAATTTTGCTTTTGGTTAGTAATTAATTGGTCTACTTCCTTTACTGTGATTTTATTTTCTCTGGTGACAGCTATTTAGCCATATGAACACTTCCATTTAGAGCAGTCCCTCCAAAATACACTGTAGAGATGGTTTGTAGGAGGTAAATTCCTTCAACTTTTGCTTATCTGGAAATTGTTTAATACCTGCTTCTAATTTAAATGATAATATTTCTGGGTAGAGTATTCTTGGCTTGAGGACCTTTTGTTTCATTGCATTGACTATATCATGCCACTCCCTTCTAGCCTGTAAGGTTTCTGTTGAGAAGTCTGATTATAGCCTGATGGGTTTTCCTTTGTATGTGATCTTTTTTTCTCTTTCTCTGCTTGCTTTTAATACTCTGTCCTTGTCCTTGATCTTTGCCATTTTAATTATTATATGTCTTGGTGTTGTCTTCCTTGGGTCCCTTGTGCTGGGAGATCTGTGTGTCTCCATGGCCTGAGAGACTCTCTTTCCCCAGACCAGGGAGGTTTTAGCAATTTACCTCCTCAAAGATACTTTCTATCCCTTTTCTCTCTCTTTTTCTTCTGGTACCCCTATAATGCAAATATTATTCCATTTGGTTTGGTCACACAGTTCGCTTAATATTCTCTCTTTCCTAGAGATCCTTTTTTCTCTCTGTGCTTCAGCTTCTTTGTAATCATGTTCTCTAATTTCTATTTCAATTACTTTCTCCTGTAACTCATCTAATCTGTTTTTTAATCCCTCCATTGTATGTTTCCTTTCAGGTACTCTATTCTTCAATGTTTGTTTCTCATTCTTGAATTCCTCCCTGAGTTCTTGAATATTTTTCTGTAGCTCCATTAGCATGTTTTTGATTTTTATTTTGAAATCTTTATCAGGAAGATTGGTGATTTCAGTTTCACTTAGCCTTCTTTCTGTTGTTTGTGGAATTTTGGTTTTTACCAGGTCCTTTTGCTATTTCATGTTTGTATTGATCACTCTGGAATACTAACTTGGTGTAGTCTGTGCTCTCTAGTGTCCAGAAGCTCTTATTCTCGGAGCTTTCCAGGACCTTGAGTGATGGTGGGGGTCACAGGTGAGCAGTGCTTGTGCCTGTTGGAAGGAAAGAGCTCTTTCCTGCTTCCCAGCTGCAGTGCCTGCCACCACTTCTAGGGCCAGTGGACCACGTGTGCAGAGAGGAGGCTCTGCTACACCCCTGTAGCTGCCATAGGTGGATCTGTCCTGTGGCTGGCCTGGCACAGTGGTGGGGGCAGCAGGTTTTTGAACCCATGCCACCTGGGAAGAAGGAGGGGCAGTCTGCATATCACCGGTTTGGGGCGTTGGTGCACATAACCAGCCAGGGCGATGGAGAACCTGAAGCTCCTAAGAGTTCCCAATGTGTGGGCTGAGTGTGCTGGGATGATTTTGTCCACTTGTCCTTTCTCCTGAGCAGCAATCTCTATGTAATCCTTGCCCCTTTAGCAGCCCTCTTGCTGTTGGGAAATCTTTCAAAGTACCAACCTTTCTTTTGTCCTGGAATGGCTGGTGGTGGGTACCTGTTCTCCACAAGCAGCTGAAATCTCAGTCTCTCTGAGTATTCTACCTGTCTTTGCTTTCCAACCCCATTAATCTCCAGAGCACCATGTAATGTGGGTTCATTCTCCCAGAGCAGATCTCCAGGGCTTGGTGTTCAGCAGTCCTAGGCTTCTTCCCACTCCTCATTCCATTTCTCTTCCTCCCAACAGTGAGCTAGGGTGGGGAGGAGGACTTAGGTCCCACCAGATTGTGGCTTTGCTACTTTACCCTCTTCTATGAAGTTTTCTCTTTACCCCAAATGTAGGCAGTCTGTCACAATCTTCTTTCTGGTCGCTATTTCAGGATTCATTGTATTTGCTATATTTTCATATTATACATGGTTTTGGGAGGAGGTTTCTGTCTCACTTCTCATGCCACCATCTTTAAGCCAATCCTCTTTTCAATAATTATTGAATATTCAGAAATTACATATGAGTGAGTGACTGAGCAAATGAATGTCTTACCACACCCTCACTATATTGGTTATAGTTTTTACTGGATCTTTGCCAATTTGATAAGTGAATAATAAATCATTGTTCTTTGCCTTAATATTGCTTGATTACTAAGTATGAATGCATATGTTTTCCTGTGGAATGGTAGTGGCTGGATCTGGCATTTGATATGATTCAAGTTCCATATACTAATTAGCTATATGATTTTGAGTCTTGCAAAATGCTTCTCTAAGCCTTGGTTATTTCTTTTTTAAATGGACATGATAATTAGTACCTCCTTTGTAGAATTGTTGTGAGGATGAATTATATGTCTATTGTATAGTACCTGCAAATAGTAGTACAAATAAATGTTAATTATGTTTTAAATCAATTATTTACATTTTCACATCTTTTGTCCAATTTTCCTATTTCATAGTTTACTTTAAACATTAAGGACCCTAACTCTCAGACACATTTATTCCAGACAACTTTCCATGTTTCTGTCATTTTGTATATGGTGGTTTTCTTAATGTACCAATATTTTATTTCTACTGATATATCAAAAAAAAGATTTTCTTTTGTGATAACTTTCATTGCTTTGGTGCTTAAAAATTATTTCCTCATGCTGGGATTGTAAACATTATTTTTTGAGATGTAAAAAATATTTTCTAGGCTAGTTTTTAATGGTTCTATACAGAATGTTTTACTCTGTTACCTACTTTAGTTAGACTAGTTTGAGCTCAGTAGCAATTACAAATAAACTCTGAAATACCATTGGTTTGGACAACAAAAAGTTATTCCTCATTCATGACAAATCTGTTGGAATTGGGGAGAGAGCCTCTATCTAGTGTCTCAGTGATCCATGCTCCCTCCATCTTGTGCTATGGCCATCTCATTCTCTGGTTTTTAAGGTGTTCTTGGCAGGAAAAAGGGGGATGGAGAAAGCACACCAACTTTTGATCACTTCAGCCCAGGAGTGGCAAATATTACATCTACTGCAGGTCACTGCCAGAACTAGTCACATGGGTCCAACATAGTCACCAGGGCAGCTGGGAATTTAGAAGAGCATATGGAACATTTACTGATGAGCACCACCTATCTATGCTAGAGGAAGTGAGGAAATGAGCTATTTTTTTTCTAAATAGGCAATTCACCCAGCATCCCTTTTGTTTTAGATATATTTATAAGTTACAGTAAAATTTGAAGACTAAGATAACATTCATATGCCCTAAACCCTGCCATAACAATTGTTCAAATTTCATATTTGCATCCATATATTTTTCTTTTAAAACAGCTTTATTGGAGATATTCATATACCATAAAACTTGCCTTTTTAAAGTGACAATTCAGTGTTTTTTAGTATTTTCATAGAGTTATGCAGCCATTACCAATATCTAATGTTAGAACATTTTCATCACCTCCAAAAGAAACACTGTACCCACTGGCCATCATTGTCCAGTCATTCCCTCTCCCCAGGCCCTGGCATTAGCTAATCTACTTTCTATCTCTATGAATTTGTCTATTCTGGATATTTCATATAAATGAAATCATACAATATGTGACCATTTGTGATTGGTGTCTCTTACTTAGCATACCACTTTTAGGGTTCATCCATGTTGTTGCAAGTATTCACATTTTGTTCCTTTTCATTGCTGAGTAGTATTCTATGTATGGACTTACCACATTTTAAAAATCCATTTGTAGTTGGTAGACATTTGGGTTGGCTATTAAGGATAATGCTGTTATGATCATTTGTATACAAATATTTGTGTAAACATATGTTTTCAGTTCTCTTTGGTATATACTAAGGAGTGAAATCACTATGCCATATAGTAACTATGGTTAACTTTTGAGAAACTACCAGACATTTTTCTGGGGAAGAAATCCAATAAAAAGTGTGTTAATGACCAAGTTACTACAGTGGACAACTGGGCCTAAATAGTGCTGGACACCTGACAGACTCTAAAGAAAATACTCCAGATCAGCCCACCAAGATTCCTGTTTTGCATTCGTTGAGGGTTGCTTCTGGGAGCACTAACTCCCTGGCACTCTGGCATGTCCTGTATGTGGCCAAGAATGAGCCTGCAGTCAAAAAGCCTCGTCAGGCAGAGGAATGCAGGGGCTGCAGGGAGACTGCCCATGGAAGGTGCAGGTGATCTCAGAACTAGACTGAGGGGACATGGGTGGGCCACTGATGGTACCTAATACAGACACTGTCCATCTGGAAAAGGGAGTGATCTTGAAAAGTGCATTTACATAGAGGGAGGAAGGGGGAGACATGGGAGAGAAAGCCAATATGAAAAGTTGGTGCAGCTCAGATAACAATCATAATAGCATTGGTTAATAATATTGATTGATCACGATCAAGATTGCACATTCCATTTTGAGTTGTCAATGAATCACATGACAAGATTAATGATGCCTTTTGGAATTTTGTGCGTTGGCAAGATTTTTCTCTATGATGCTTTTGAAATGATAAAAAGATTTTTCAAGGGAAATTTATATAAATTTTACTTTTTGTTTATTTTAATACTTTTAATGGGAAAATAAAGAAAAGAATAGATACCACTGAGAGGTATATTTGACAGTAAGATAATAAGAACATGCAGCCAGGGTAGGAAGAAAGAGCAGTAGTTCTGGGATTGACTCTAAGTTTGAGTCCTAAATCTTTCCACTAACTTTCTCAGTGTGACCTTGGGCAAGTTGCTAGACCAGGATATCCTTATCTGTAAGATGTGCAATGCCTTCTTCAACAGATTGTTTTAGTTTTGGGTCCCCAGGAGCAGAGCCTCGGAAGAGAGGCTTTTGGAGCTCAGGAGTTTGGGGAACTGTAAACACTTCAGGTATATTGTGCCTCTGGAAATGCATACTCAGCACATGACTATTTTCCCACAGTTTAGCTCTAGTAGCATCACTATTTTTAGTTTTGTGGCTTTTTCTTGCTAATAACAAGTTCTTGTTAGAATGGCACATTTATTGTTGCTATGGGTTAGTACCTTTCCTTATAAAAATAATGTGTCATTAGAGGAGGTTAATATTTTTTTTATATTAATCATATACAAGCAAAATGCTTCATGGGAGAAAGAATTTATTCTGTGAGAGTAAGCAATGACGGGAATACAGAAGTGATGGGAAGACCTATAGCCTCACATGGAGCAAAATTTACCATGAAATCCAAAGTTCATGTTTCCACCCCATTTTATTTATTTATTTTTTTGGTAATAGTTCCTCATAAATTGAAAGAAAAATTAAATCCTTCTTTGATGCCTCAAGTAGTTTTTGTGGCTGTGGCTGTGGCAAACACTGTTTTTATGAATCCATTACAAACTTACATTATAGACCTGGTCTGACTTGCCTGTTATTGTGAGAATAGGGACAGAACATTGTTACAGCCCATCTCTGCTTTCCCGCATCTTACTCTTCGGTTCTCTTAGGAGTAAATCTTTTTGGAGTTGTGGGTGGGTGTGTTCTTTCTGTTAAATAATGTGGGGACAGCACAAGATGGTGGGAGAAATGGGAAAAACTTGGAGGAATCTTCAAGTAAAGCTCACTGAGGTACATGGAATAAAGTAAAGATCATATTCATGACCTGATAACTTGTGAAGATTTATGGAAAAAACGGGACTTCTGGGTTTTATAATCATTTTAAAATAAGATAAAATACAAAGTTAAATGTAAAAAATTAAAAACCGTTACTTCTTTAAACCAAAAGTCTCCAATCTGTAACTCCTGGGACCTTACCTGAACAGGATAGCTTGTGAGGGTTTTCCCCATACTTCATTACTGGAGCCTGGCACTTCGAGTGCTAAAGTGACCGCAGGGTAACTTTGATATTAGAGCAGGAAGGAACAGATACTCTGTTCTTTTTGTATAATAAGGTTTAGGAGATCCATTAGCAGAGGACTGACCAACATAGTGCAAAAAAGATGTGTGATTTTTTTTTTATATATTCCAATCTAGAGGTTATTCCCAGTGAAGGCTGATTTCTTTTTCGCCAATCCAAGGATGTGAAGGTCCCTGTTTGCTACCATCCAGCAGAACTGACACAGGATGCAGACAACCCATGCATCTCACAGGAAGATTTTAGTTGCAGAGCATGAGGCAGAGGAGATGGGTTTATAGGTACTTGGATTTGGGAAGGGAAAATGAACAAGGAGGAGCAGGAGCAGAGAGGGACTGAGGTATGTCTCTCACCTGCTGAGTGTCAGGTGTAAGTCCTAAGACACGGGGTGGAGCCTGCACGTCAGGTGCTCCAGGAGAGATCCCCAATCATCCTGGGACTCTGCACCTCTTAGTGCATGTCACTTAAACTCAAAGCAGAGAAAGAACAGCATACTTCAACTGTGTATGTGTGTGTGTACACGTGTGTATGCCTGGCTGAAGAAGAAAAGAAGCCTTCTTTTCCTCCCTCCAATTACCATCAGACACCTGGACAGCTTCAATCTGAAAGATGGGATAAACACAGACAGACAGGCATGGATCTTACTAGTCTGTCTAATTCTTGTCTTCCTTGATAAGCAGTTTAGCATCTCAGTGAATTAATACAACCCTTGGTAGATTTTTAAACAGTGTATTTGTACGTTAAATAAGACTGCAAATTCTTTGCTACTTCTCCCGTGGAGAGGTGGAATCTAATATTTGACCAACAGGATGTGGCAGAATCGATATTCTAGAAGCTCCTGAAGCTAAGTCTTAGGAAGTCTGCAGCTTCTGCCTTGGTCCCTGTGAACACTTTCTTTGGGAGTCTTGAGCTGCTGTGTAAAAAGTCCCATGACTCTAATGTGGAAGAGGTCACGTGTGAAATGTAGGCATGGGACACTCACAGCTAAGCCCAGTCTTCCAGCCATCTCTGCCAAGGTGCCAGAGATGTGAGTAAAACTGTCTCAGACTTTCGTCCACCAGGTGACTACCAGGGAGTGACCTCTGTCAATGCCACGTGGAACATAAGAACCACAGAGCCACACCCTGCCCAATGTTGAGATATCATAAAACGACTGTTGTTTTAAATCACTAAGGTTTGGAGGAGTTTGTTAAGCAGCAAGAGATACTTGGGACAGTAATATGGAGGAAAGAATATATTATGTAGTCAGATCTGGACTCAAATTCTAGCTTCATTATTGTGATCACATTCTTATGTGATCTTTTCTTAAGTAATGTAGCTTCTCCCAGTGTCAGTTTCCTCCTGTGTGAAAACAGAGTTGTATTGACCTCCGGCCTCATCATGAAGATGGGGCAAGAAAAAACAGAAAACTGAGCCTAGTGCCCAGCGGGTCTGTGGCCTTCCAATCTCCTCTTCTCATGGCACCATCTTCTCTGCGCCTTCTGGGTCCCCAGAGAGCGTGTGCCGCACCACCTGCCCCACTGCTTGCAGGCCTTGATTCTTTCCTCTCTCTTCCCCGGCCACTCACAGCCACAATGGTAAAAACCCAGTATTAAGACTTAGGGGAAAAGTGTAGAATTCCAAAAGCATGTTCTTCCTAAAATGACCATGGATGCCTGCTCCTAGAAAAAAAAATTTACCTGGATTTTAAGAACTGTATTGACTTGAATAGTGACACCAATTTAATAATGAATCAGGGAAGGAAGCACAGACGAAAAAGGGAGTTAGAAACTTAAGAGTTTAAAAAAGTTTCCTTGTGGCTAGGTAGAATAAATATTGTCAAAATGGCTATACTACCTAAAGCAATCTACAGATCAATGCAATCGTTATCAAAATACCAACAGCTTTCTTCAATGAACTGGAACAAATAATTCTAAAATTCATATGGAACCACAAAAGACCCCGAATAGCCAAAGCAATCCTGAGAAGGAGGAATAAAACAGGGGGAATTACGCTCCCTGACTTCAAGCCCTACTACAAAGCCACAGTAATCAAGACAATTTGGTATTGGCACAAAAACAGACCCACAGACCAGTGGAACAGAATAGAAAATCCAAACATTAACCCAAACATATACAGTCAATTAATATTTGATAAAGGAGCCTTGGATATACAATGGGGAGATGACAGCCTCTTCAGCAGCTGGTGTTGGAAAAACTGGACAGCTACATGTAAGAGAATGAAACTGGACTACTGTCTAACCCCATAAACAAAAGTCAACTCAAAATGGATCAAAGACCTGAATGTAAGCCTCTGCTCACATTTATTTGGAACAATTAGCTAGAACCGGAAGCTTAGGAGCTCATTCTACCCATGTTCTACTCTACATAGCAAGCCACAGTCTTCCTTTACTGCTGCCTGAAGCGATTTTTGCAAGCTTTGCCTCTTAGGAGCTCATCTTTCATGCAGGCTTTCAGCCAGGACTCTCCTGTTTTGCCTTCCACACTCCCCTGTGTGTCTTTGTGCATATCTCTGATGTGCTCACACTGCAGACACTTGTAAGAGAGAATTCTCAGACCCCTGTCCCTTAGGCCCTCACCTGAGATTTGAATGCCTGCTCCTTCCTTGCACGTTTGTAAATGAGGCTTTTACAATTCCTTTAGAATTGGAACTCTCTTCATAAGTCAGGGGTTTCATCCAGGAAATTCTAAATGCTCAGACCTCAAACAGGCCTGGATTAGTCAACTCTGAGGCTGATATTTGCGCAATGTTTATAAAGTATGAAGTTAAGGCTTATTTAAATCTCACAATTCTCCAGTAAGGTAGGAATTAATCCCATTTTATGGAGGAAAAATTGAGGTTTGGAGAAACTATGCACAAAGTCATAGAGCTACTAAGGGATAGAGCTGGACCTCAAATCCAGGTTGATTCCAAATTCAGTGATTTTCCATTTCATTCTACATTCTGATTATGATCAACATTGTTCATTTAACTCTTTTCCTGTCCCTAGTTGGATTTTCAAGGAGCCAAGAACAATCTTTCCCTGCCAAAACACCCAGCATTTTGGCTGGAGAACTAACTGCACACTGAAACCACACAGATTATCAACTCAGCTGTCCCCAAATTCCACCCAATAAGCTGTGAGCTTTTAAAGAGTATTAAGAGTTACCATTTATGGAGTTCATTCTAGATGCCAGGCCCTGTGGTGGTCCCTTGACATATGCTGTCCCATTAATCCTCATGCCAGCTCTCTAAGACCTCTCAGAACTTCCCACCTGGCAGGGCAGGAAACTGAAGCTCAGAGAGGTGGACCAGCATGGGCCTCCTGCGCTCTCCTTGCCCGCCCCTGCCCCCAACCCAGCTGTGTCTATCAGGGGAGACAGCACTGGACCTTTGGCTTCTGTCCCAGGAGGTTGGTTCCTTCTCTCTCTGGGTACTCCAAAGGGAACTCCCCAGGTAGAACAGTGCTCCATTCCAGTGAAGGATGGAAGAGAGGGTCCCAGCCTGGACAGGCCCAAATGGTGGTGTTCACTATGTTACTGCTAAGGGCGCTTTTATGGGCCCCTCAGCAAGGGTCTGAGTCAGTCCCCCAGCACAGAACACGGCAGGAACTTATCAGAGTTACAATGCTGTTCACAGGAACATTCCCACAGATGAAGGTCTATTTGTAATTTTTGTGTCTATCAGATTGAGGGATCTGTGTCCTCTCTATCCCCAAACTCCCCCTTCTTCCACCACAGTATGTCTGTAAGAGGTGAGAACCCAGTTTGTCCCCTAAAAATGGGAGAGGTTTAGACAACGTGAAAATAGGTAGTGTTTACCCCTAACTTAGGACTAGATCACCTGACAAGTTTGTAAGGCAATCTTAGGTGACCTATCTCCAGCACCCCCCAAATGGTCACCTCAACTAAGCAAGAGGTCTGAAATAGTTTCTCAGAGGACAGGTCCCCAGCTTTGTCCGTTTTTCTTTATAGCCCTGTGTGGGAAATCTGCAGCAGACTCTTACGTTTGATGAGGAAATTCTTATTTAATGAGGACAACCTGAAGTGAGCTGTTTCCCAGGAGCAGGTTTTCTCCTGACCCAGACCCTACCCATAGCGATTTCTGAGCCAGAAGATCAGCACAGCAACAAGTAGGCCGATCACAAATAAATCCCAGTGTGGTCCAAGGCTGTTGTCCAATTTTATCCATTTCCATTTCATTGTGAGCTGCTGGCAAGAGACATTCTGTCAAAAAAAGACCCAAGCCTACCACTCCATTTAGGACCATCATCTCCCTCCATCCCACCACCCAAGAGTTGCTTATTGGAGTTTTTAGAAATTCAGGGCCTATATGAGACAAGCTTACATTCAAAAGCAGGGTATCTTGCAGCAAATGCACAGTTTCCAGTTTCAGGAGGGCAAAGAACACAGGTACATGAGCATCTGGACTTGTTTGAGCAGCCATATCATACAATCTCCTGGCCAAGTGGATGTCCTAGAAATAGAAGAACAACCCATACTCATTAGGTGTAGATTCTTTAGGGGTAATTAAGTGGAAGCCATTTTTTGAAATATTGGTATTTATCTTTGGTAGATAGGATGCCCCTCCCTCCAAGATGTTCATGCCTTAATCTTTGGACCTGTGAATATGTTATGTTAACACAGCAAAGGGGACTTTGCAAATGTAGTTAAGTTTACAGACTTTGAGAGAGGGAGGTCATTCTGGATTCCTGGGGAGGCTCTATATAACCACATGAGCCCTTAAACAGAGTTTCCTCGGGGCTGAGAGCAGAAGAGGAAGTCAGACAGATGTGTCAAAAGTCAGAGATCCTAGGTATGGAAAGGGCTCAACTTATGATCACTGGAGGGGCCCCGTGAAAAGAATAAGGAATTTGAACAACCAACAAGGAAATGGGGCCCTCAGTTCTACAAGCACAAGAAACTGAATTTGGCAAGCAATCTTTCTTTTCCAAAGCCCCCAGTAAGAAACCCAGTCTTGATTTGAGCCTGTGAGACCCTATGCAAAGGACTAGTGAAGCTCACCCAAATTTCTGACCTACAGAAACTGTGAGATAATAAATGTGAATTGTGGTAAGCCACTAAAATTGCAGTAATTTGTTAGAGCAGCCATAGAAAACTAACACAATCTCTACAAAGCTTTCCTGGGTGCTGCTGGACCATACTTAGGTATAATTCCAGTTAAAGGACAGCAGAACTAACACTACACTAACAGACACTAACCGTACAGCTCCCGAAACAAATAATACAGATAGTAACAAGAATTTAAAATTCTTAGTTTTCTTCATGGGTCGTAGAAGTTACAGAAGTTATAGAAGTTACAGAATTTGTTTATTCATTTGTCCTTCTCCAGGCCGTCAAAGACAAGGACTTGGATGACATGTTTACCTTTCAACCCCCAGTGTTCAATGAAGTGAAGAGTACATACAGGTCTTTGATAATGAATAAATAAACTGTTTTGGTCCTTAGGTGGAATCTGATTCCTCAAATGGCATACTATATTTTGAGGGACTATTTTTTTCCCATCAAGTTATGCCATGGCAGATAAAATATATATTTAAAATTTTTTACCTACTCATGGCTTGTTTTTATTTGTTTGCTTTATTTTTACTGTTTTCCTAAAGAGTAACAAAAGGCTAAGTACTGTTGCTTTTAAAGATTGAAGCGCCCTGAGCCAGTCCCAAAATTGAACTTTGCTTGGGTGCCTGTGGATTATTTTCAAAAGAAGGCAAAGAGATTTTTCACAAACTGTGGCCATTCAGTATCCCTCTGTCTTTCCTCTCCATTTCCCAGACTTCCACGACACAGAGCTAAATAGTTGTGATGCCTTCAGGCCCCTTCTAAACCTATTTCTTGGGTGGTGTCCTCTCTCAGATGTGTTCTGCTTGTCGTTTCTTAAAATTTTCCAAAGCTTTGTGGTCTGGTAAGTTGATTTGTTGGAGAAAGAGGAATGTTCTTGCTTAAGATACTTAAAATTCAGGAGACTGTTCTGCACAAATCTTCCTGGCAACAGAGAAAATGGATGTTGTAAAAACTAATTTGTGTCTCTAATTCCAACAAATTCAGTGGGTGTTCACCCGAATGCACCCTGCAGATTATAATGGCTGTCTCACCCCCACACGTGAAAGGCATATTGACTTGAATAGGACATTCAGGGAAAGGCGGCCTTTGTCAATATCTCGGGCATTCATTCTTATTTGAGGCAGGCAATAGTTATTAATTTCTTTCTTGAGGCATAAATATCATAATTCAGTCGCTTAGTTTATAATAAAAAATAGCACAAAGTGCCATTAAAATGGAATGAGCTCTTTCTTTGCCCAGGAGGCCTCACTATTTGCTGTGGGGGTGGGGTAGGGTAGGAAAGTCTTTACAATTCCCAGAGAAAGAAATTCCTGAACCCATCTGGCTAATTAGCACAACCCATATAAAAGACGTTTTATTAGTAGGCTGTAGAAAAGACTCCTGTTCTTTGATACTATTTAGTAAAAAATTCAAATCATTCAAACAGAAAATTTCCTCTCAATAAATAGCATTTTGATGGCCAGGGTCCATTAAATAAACCCATTGCAGACCTAATCCACTTACATCTAACTCTTCTCTAGTACATTTGAGTTTATTTTGCCTTAAATTCAGTGATTTAGCAGATTATATACACCTATCTACAGACTCTTCTTAAATAAAATGTTTTAACTAAAATGTTAGGTGTGCAAAAGTACTGTCCAATGTTCACATGTTCAAAATAGCTTCTTAAAATTCAGACATGGAATTCTCTACCAACAAAGTATCTGGTTTATGAAAATTGTTTAATTACATTATGCTGGAGTTTTTCACTGGAAATCTTTGGGTGTTATCAAAAATTTATTATACTAAGACCAAGGTAATTTTTTGAATAATTTATTGTTTTCTTACCATATATATATATATATATATATATATATACTCTATATTAATTAGAAGAAACTGAAAATATAGAACTGACCAAAAAAAAAAAAACCCATTCACCTACAATGTCACTGTACAGAGATAAGTAATAATAACATATACATCCTTCCATAATTCCAGCACTTTTCCATATATTCATATATACAGACTTTCAACTTAGGGATTTTTCATTTTGCATAGTATTTTGTCTTTTGCTTTCTTAACCTAACAATATATTTCAAATAAAATGCCATGTCCTAAGATACTCCTTTAGTCTATAATATTTTTATTTTTAATGGTTGCATAGTATATCATAATAATGGCTAATAGTTAATACTTTCATCCCATGCCAGTCACCACTGTCATTTATTTAAGCCTCATGACAATTCTATAGATCAATATATCATCTATAGATGATATTATGAATTCCGTTTTAAAGATGAAGAAATTGAGGCAAACACACCCAGAGGTTGAGTCACTTAACCCAATTTCATGTGGCTTGTGAATGGCAGAGCTGAGATTCAAATCCAGATAGTCTGCTTCTACCCTGTTCACTTAACCACAAGCCATCAAATACATAATAGAATAGTATGCCACCACACATAACCTGTCTCCTGTTTTGGAGCATTTTGGTTGTATATAGGGGCCTTTTTTCTGAAATAAAATAAAGCTATACACACAAATTGTTTTTTTTCCCATTTCTGGTTATTGTATTAGGTAATAGACATTAATTTCAAGAAAGGTTATGACCAATTATAAGAGGTGTATATTGTCTTATATTTTTGAGAGGGCCATTTTAAACATCTAACTAACGTGTCCTTTCCAGAAAATAATTCTATTCTGGTGTTTAAAGCTTCAGCTCTAACACTCCACAGGGGTCAGACCTGACAAATGAGGAATAAAAATGCTTTGTGCCATAATTACTTTTATTTCTGAGAGGTCTACTTATAATTTATTCAGTGGATGTGGTGTGGTTTTCTCTATAGGATCTAAAATATGTGTTATCTAGTAGGTCTCTCTCTCTGTCTCTCTGTCTCTCTCTCTCTCTCTATTTTTTTGAAGCTCATCTCCAAAGGATAATTCTCCCCCACCTTTTGTCTTAATTTATGGTAGATTTCCTAGTTATTATCTTAAAATAGACATCCTTCCTTTTACATAAAAATATTATGTTTCTTATATCTTACAAAAACATTTTAGAACAGGTCTGGTCACTACTCATTCCTCTACCTGAATTAGTTGTTCCCTCTTGACCATGCTTATAGTACTTCACTGTGAGAGGATGTTCCCATACCATTTCAGGCTTTTTCTATAGCTCTGGACATGTCCCTTCTATAATAGGCTGTGAGCCCTTTGAAGACTTGTGCCTGTATCCCCAGCACAAAGCACAGTGCTTCCTGACATAAAACAAGCACTTGATAAATATTTGAGTGAATCAATAAAGGAAGAAAAGCATGGCCATGTACCATGGTGGTTTAGAAGCATATATATTTTAAATCTGGGGGTTCATTGAAAGGTTCATAAAGGAGACGATACTGGAGCCATTCTTTTAAAAATAATTGGCTTTCAATGGCAAAACTGTGGGAGAAGATAATTCCAGCACATGGGGTGATATGACCAAAGGTCAGGAGGGTTTAGTTCAAGGTCTTTGGTGGGGAAGGAAAAGTAGCCTATAGGATATATTGGGAAATAGTGGCATTTAAAGCCATTATTATCAAGATGGTTAGGTTAAGGAGAGTTTTGAATGCCAGTGTAAGAAGTATGGACTTTAATAGGCAATAGAAAGTCTGTAAGATTCTTTTATTTTTGTGTTTGCTTGTTTGTATTTGTGTGTGTGTGTGTGCATGTTATGGGGAAATAAGAGGGGGGCAGTACAGAGTTATACTTTAACAAGAATAATCTGGTAGTGTTTTGTTAGATGAATTATGTATTAACTAAAATAATACTAGCATTTGCAATAAGTAGGCTCCCAAATTTCAATGGCTTAACACTCAGCACTTAACATTCGACACTCCAGTGGGAGTTGTCCTGGTTGGTGACGCGTTTTCTTCACAGGGTACTCGAGGGACCCAAGCTCCTTTTCCCATCTGGTTCTGCCTTCCCAGAGTCCCTGTGTTTTCTGTATTGAGCCAATGAAAGGAGAAAGAGGCTAAGGAGAAGCTCCATCTACTTCTTAGCTACCTTAGCCCAGAAATGACACTTTTCACTTTTACTTCCATGTGAGAACTGTCACATGGATGCAAAGGGAGCTGGGAAATGTGGTCTCCACTAGGAGACATCCCAGAAGTGAGTCCTCCCTGTGGGTTGGGATCACAAATCTTTGGTTGACATAGCTTTCTCTGCCACAGATTTAAAGGAAGAAATGGAACACCCTTGAGAAGCCTTTACAATAAGCCTATGTGAGTAGAAATTCTGGCCTGATGCAGGATATAGAAGGAGTGGACAGGAAGGATGGACATTCAGGTTAATTTTTTGGAGTATTTCTGAATCCAGCATAAGTTGAGAGTTTCAGGACATCTTGGGAGCTAGAGAGCTTGTATTTCTAAATCAGTTTGGCTCCTCTCCAGATTTCTCCCCAGATATTATTCTGCGTTCGCCCACCATTGGGCCGTCAGTCCTGGCCCATGCTTTAAGTCAAAGAGGCCACTCAGCCTAATCCAAAACCAGAAATTCTCAGTGAAGCTACTACATCACCCTAGTCCCAATGTCCTTTCCTAAAGATGGATGAGAACCACAATGACCCACACATATTTTTACACCAGTCTACCAACAGTGGATTTATACCTACTTCCTTCTCCCAGAGGGTTTAAATACAGAGCTACAAAAACTTTTGGAGTCTTAGGGAAATCCTGGTAGTGATATTGCACTCATCTCACCTACTGGTTTGCGTGAGGATCAACCACCAAAGAGACCTGGGAAGTACCTTGCTGGAGAAGGGCTTAATTACCCTGCGACTTAGTGCTGTGAAAACTTGTTCTCCTAATTGCTTTGCCTTCATTAACCATCCCTGGAACAAGCCTTCAGCTTTTAATTATCAGTTTATTCACTTTAAGAATCAGAAAAGGTGGTATCTCCTTGTTAATTTGACTTTGAGATAGCAAGATTAATAAACTTGGCCCTTGGGTACTTGGTTATTATTTTTCTAATTGCTAACAAAAGAAATTAATAAAGACAGAGAGCAATGGGCTCTCATTAACTAGATCTACAATTCCCATGTCCAGGTCTGAGATTAAGTGCAGACCCTGTTCTTTTTATATGTAGAGACTTTCTATAAGAAAAAAATTAACATGTGACTGTGAAAGACTGATCAAAATGCACTACCCATGATATAATAGGAACCATGCCAGGAAAGGACAGAAATGTAGCCAGAGAGAAATTTCAAAGATTTTTCTAAATGTATGAAACGTATGTCTCAACACCTGCTATTTGACTATGAAGAAAGTGCCTAGGAGAGAGATCAATGGGGACTCCTAGGAGGGAAACCAAATCCGCTGACACAGGGGGCAGCTGGGTGCCAGCAAGCAGTGTCCTCTCTTGCACAGATGTCCCCATGTCCTGAGAGGATGCCCTTTCCTGCCCTGCAGGGGCTCAAGGCGAAATGGCATCGTCATGGTGAGGATGAGGCTGGTGATCTTTGAATCAAGGGAAGCAGGGGGAGGGTGGCAGGAGAGCCAATTGGAATTCAGCTCATAGGGTGGGATCATGTTCACCCTTTACAATGCTTCTCTCAACATCACTGTTATGCTTTGCGTGGGGAATGATGAACAAACGCTTTAATCTTATTGAAACCTTACTTAGCAAGTCACTCGAGTTCTCTTGTGATCTAAATAACAGTCATTCCATACACTGACTACCAAGCCCTTTCACGAAGGCTTACTCATTTTATCATCAAAGCCTGGAGCAGGGCAGGTTTGATTGTTCTGCTTTATGGACATGGCTGACAGTTGGAGAGGAGTGGGGTGTGGCTAAATGGCATCCGAAGAATCATCTAGTTTAGCTATTCAATCTACTACCAGTCTACCCTAACCCTTGATTTTATAAACACAGGGAGCTGCACCTGCTAGAAAGGGGGCAAACAGCCTGGATCTGGACCTGACGTTCTTTCTGCTTAGGGTGACACAGCTGATGAAAAGTAGTCAGCCAAAAGGGAGGCCACAGGGGAACACAGAGAGGCAGGATCTCTACCTCTGGAATGTCAGTTCCTGAATAAATGCTTGGCTTCAGTGTATACTACTAGCAGCTATCAGATAGGAAATTCCCCACCAATAATTCTCAATTACTAGCACTACCAGAAGAAAGAAGAGAGCATAGGAGAACTGATAGTCCCCTCATTATTTGACTTTCAAAATGCAGCCGGGAATATAAACACTGAAATGAAATATATGCATAAGCACTAAGAATGACTCAATGCAGAGCCCACTCTTTCCCCCCAAAACATGGGGTCAGACAGACTTGTGTTCAAATTCTGACTCCATCACTGATGAACTCTACAAAGTTGGCCATGTGACTTACTTTCCACCCTGGGATTTCCTGATGCATGCCCTGAGGACAATGATAGGGCTTATCTCAAGCAGTTGTATGGTTTAAATGACACAGTACCCATTACACACCAATGCCTTGCTATTATCATTACTGATGTTAACATAGCTTTCTCCCCGTCAGAGCCCAATGCCATTTTCCGCCTTCATTACACTTACTGAGAGACCTACTCAATACCTCCTTGTAGCGTTAGCCTTTTTCTCAATGGATATGCCTCATCTCCTCAAGTCAACTGTCATGTTTGAAGGATGGAGATCCATTTTCTTGGGCCTCTCTAGAGTGCTCAGCATGGTCACGTGCATAGTGGGTGTTGTATAAGACCTAGATTAATCCAGCTCTGACCTCATTTCCACTTTCTCCATGTTACTGAGAGTTTGAGAGTCAATGAAAATCTTAATGGAAACAGGCCGGGAGGCAGAAGGGAGTGGGGGGAAGCAGAGCCCACTAGTATCGCTGGGAAAGAAGCATGAACTTTATAAAGCAAATTAGCCTAGACTAGATTTATTCTACTCACTAGTTTGTGTCCTTGGGCATAAATGGAGAAAATAATTTCTACCTCCTGATATAACATATGTTGGCATGGGGGAACGGTGTGGCACATGGTAAGCCTTTTCTTTCCTTCCTCTATACCGATGACATCAATGAAATTCAGAGCATTTACAAATTTTCCCTTCCCACACTGCTGCCATTAGTAGTTTGGATTATTAGCAACACACTTACCTTTGCAATCCCTAACCCATGTTCATGCATGTACGCCAGGTTGAACATGGCTTGTGCACTCTGATATTTGTCAGCTGCGATGATGTAATGAGTAGCTGCTGTTTGATAGTCCTTCCTAGTCCCGTAGCCATAGTAATGGTAGTCTCCAAGTTTTACTCTAGCGAATGCATTGCCTGATGAAAATATTAGAAAGAGAACAACTAACATGGCTCATGTTTAGTTCCTAGTACCTCAATCTAATGATAATATATCTAGAAAAGAAAAAAAGAACACTCAGATTTGCAGAATCAGGATGATATATAATTTATGTAGTATAAAATATAATACTCAATGCTAGCTGCCTTCTTTGCAGGATAACCCCCATGGATTAGTTCACATGCTCTCAAAGAATAAGAATTGTGAATTTTATGTTTAAAATTCATTTTTTGGAGGTAGGTCAGCTCTTGGGGAACTGGATACCACTCTTCCTGTTCTGAGACTTCACTCCTGAAGCTTTATTTACCTGTGTCAGTTTCTCTCTCTTCCTTAGATCAGTCCCATTTAGTCACTCAAATGCACTTTGGTATCTTCTATGAACAAAAATAAACCCTTTCTTTATCCCGTGGTGTCTCCCCATTCCTCTGTTCCCTTTACATGCAGACTTTTCGAAAGTGTGTTCTACACTCCTGGTCTCCAGAGCTTCACCTCCCATGTACATTTCCACCCACCCCAGTCTGGTGTCTACCTCTTCCCCTGTGAGATGGTTACTGTCAAGGTGCCTGATAACCTCTGTGCAGCCAGATCCATTCGCCATTTCTTTGTCCTCATGTCCCTAGACCTTTAAGCAGTGCTGGAATCACTGGACCTACTTGCCCCAGCACCTTCCTCTCCTGACATCAGTGACTTTGCATTCTCTGGATTTCCCTCCTGCCCTATAGGTCTCTCCTTTTCAAACTCTTGCTGACTCATCCTCTACCCAGCTTCTCAATATCAGAACATCAAGGCTTATTATTTGACTCATTTTTTCCATTTTTCTCTCCCTTCTTTTCTCTTCTCTCCTTTTGCCTCCTCTCTCCACCACTCTCTACTAGACTCTTTTTCTAGGTGACCTCATCTAGTTCCATGGTCATCTATGTTTACTATTCCTGAATTTATATCTGTAAACTTACCTCTCTCCAAACCTCAGGTGCTTATAATTGCCTTCCTGACTTCTCTACTTGCATCTCAAAACATCCAGTAGGGATTCCTAACACCCTGCTATGCCCTCCCTCAAAGAAAATCATCCATTTTCCCCCCATCTCAGTGCTAGTGCTATTGTTCAGCCCAGAAACCTAAGGTAATCATTCCGAGTTGTTTTTCCCTCCCTTCCATCATTGAATCCCTTGGGGCAAGTCCTTTGGGTTCTACTTCTAAAACACACCTGCTTCTCATCATCTCCTCCACTATCTAGTCCAAGCCTGGAATACTGCTACAATAGCCTCCAAGCTGTCCTTTTATCTCCACTTTCCAATATATTCTTCATGCGGCAGCAAGGATGGTCTTTTTAAAGTGTAAAGTCAAATCATGTTATTCCCCTGTGTAATCCTCCAAGTGCCTCACTTTGCACTTGGAATAATACCCAGACTCCTCATCTGACCTACAAATCATGCCTTATCTGCCTTCTGTCTCCCTTGCTAGCCTCACTGCATGTCACTTTCTCCATATGCTCTAGATGTCTTAATATTCCTTCAACACATGAAGCTCGTTCTTGCCTCAGAATCTCTGCATTAAGATCCTTCAAGTTATGTTCCTGGCATGTTTGGAATTCCTTTGACTCTTCATGTGGCTGGTTTCTCATCGTTCAGGTCTCACTGCACATGTCACTTCCTTCCTGGAGGCCTAAAGCATCCCGTCCACCTCCTGCCCTCATGAGGATGAGAACTTTGAAGTTCTTGATCACTGATATAGTCCCAGAAACTAGAGTGGTACTTGACAAATATTTACGGAATGAATGGACACGGTAGGAGATTTCTTAGAAAATCCTTTTCTCAGATGTTAAGTGATTTAGAATCTTTTAAACAAACATGGATCTATTCAGCAGTAGAAAAATTCATGTGACTTTTTAAAATATGAGATTTCCTTCTTTTGAAGGCCACTTAGGGTCTCTCTGGGGTCCATGTTGCCATTCATTAGCATAATGAAAGATGAGGAATGCTCACCTAGGACATCCATCTCAGCTGTGGCCAACCCTTCTCGCTCAGTCTAGGCTTACTTGGAAAAGGAAAAAGTACCCCTGTGGTATGGTCTGAGGTGTATCATTAAGGGTTATGGGACTCCTTCCAAAATTTTCTGCCCATTTGACCTAGTGCAATGCCTAATATTGATTTCTTTAGATAGAGAAGTTCTTTTAAATTTTCTAGAATCCTCTATCAAAATATAACACCATTACCCATCTTCAGTTCTCTCTGAGTAAAGGTAATGTCATAAAATTCTTAAACTGCTAAAGACATTAGTTATCAGAGTTTGCTTCCCAGTTGCTTCAAAATTTATAGGTAGCTGAGGCAAGTCCTTAATGCAAATGCTGCCCAGAAGAGGGGCCTGGAGAGGCAAGAGGCCCCTGGAGCCCTAAAGAGAAACCCATCTCCAGTTTTGCCCTCCTTTGACCCCAAGATTCCTCTGGGCCATAACCACAAAAGGACAGGACTTCTGTGTATTTCCCAGCTTTACAAGTAGCAAGTAGGACCCCTGAAGTCTCGAGAAGGGAAGGAAACAAGCAGGTTCTCCAGAGGATCCAGCTGCACTCTAACTCGTGGGCTGACTGGGGGCACGTGGCGATGCTGAAAGGCTCCCAGGGGGCACCAGACAGTGGGCAGGTTTTCCCCTTTGATTTAGTAGTCACAGTGGTGACTGGGTCCTGGCGCTTCTGCCCCATCCTTACATGCAGCCACCGCTGAGGAAGCACCACCAGTGGCAGGTCAGACACTTTCATTATTAGGTTTCCCAGCCTCAAGTGAGCCACTCAGCAGTCACATCTTCAGGGACACTCATGCCTAACCTCGCTTGTGAAACGTTATTTTTAGCAGCCTGACTTTTTTCATACAGGAGAACTCTGTTTAATATTAATGTCCCCTCCTTTTCAATGTCTCTCTACCTTGGTGCCATTTCCCACATTTCCTGCTTAGAATGAGCCAGCATTTATTGCAGTTGGGCCGACTTGCCAGAGCGGGTATTGTTCCCCCACTCTGAGCAAGGTCTTTATTGCATTTTAGAAAATAAAACCTTTTCTTTTTGGGGGGATTTCTCACTGACATCGCATGGATGGCTTGCCACTGGATCACCGGCTCAGCTGGATCCGAGCAGGCACCACTGTGACTTTTTCCTCTGCTCCGCATCAGCATCGGTTGAGAATTATTATTTTTCATCCCAATTGCTTCTTATAGAAACAAGATCATTTGGCCATAGCATGAGATGATTTTAAGAAACTTAATTAGAAATGAAATTGCTCTTACTGCAAGAGAGTTCTTCACATGTCCAAAGACTGATAGTGACAGCTGTGCAGCATCTCTCTGCTGTTAATAACATACTTTTAGGGAAAGAATGGAATGAGACACAGTGATGCAAATGCCACCTGCCAATGCTTTCCCACCAAAGCTCCAACCTTCCTTATCACGTGTGATCCCTTCAGGTGGCTCATGGGAGCGCCAGGAATGGGGAGTGTCTTGCCATTGAACTCTGGGTTGTATTTGGTTTGTTTTCTGATGCTAGCATGCTAATAGTTACCACAAAGACCTGAAGTTTGTGGTAATCATCAATGAGATATTTTAAAAGGGAAATCAAAAGAGTCTTAGGTCCCTAAGTAATTTTGCCTACAAAAGCATTGAGACATAGGTCACATCTCTGGTACGTTCAGAAAAATCTCAGCAAATGAGTGACTGAAGCCAGAACAAGAACACTGGTTTCTTGAGTAAAATTGTTATGTTTCAAACAACTGTTTTGGTTCTATGGAGACAGAGCCATAGAAAAATTCCTATGGTTTTCTAAACCAGGGAACTTGAGCATAACAGAAAAGAAATTACTGACAATGACATTTAACCAAAGACTGACACTAAAATCAGTACAGTTTGGAATGCCACCTGCTTGATAGCCTGCACCTTTTTGCTTATGTGTCTAAACACTCAGCTAGAGCAAGTCAGATGAGTAATAGGAGACAGGGCTAGGGATGCACTCATTTTTATACAGGTTCGATACCTTGAATGGCAGCTTGGTTCCACAGGAGTAGTGCCATAGGATACATCCTCTCTTTTTCAAGAATTTTGGCCTTTTCTAAAAAAAACGGAGACATTCCATGAAAAAGGCTTAAAAGATCCTGTAGTAAAGGCATATGTACATATGTATGATTGGAAATTGCTGAGAATTGTAACTTATCTTACTAGATTCCAAAATGAATGCCGAATTGCTTTGAGCCACTTCATACCCCATTTCTGCCAGTAGCGCATACTGAACGAGAGATGAATCTATATCACCATCTTTATACGCAAAGTATGCGGTCAGGAATTTCTTGGCCCAGTGGCCTAGTTCACAGACACCTTTATAAAGCTGTATATGGGAGAAGAAATCAAGCAGACTAGTTAGCCAGAATACTTCATTCTAGGTAAATGATAAACGAAGTCAGTTTTCAGCTCTTGCTGGCTGGTCAGGCAAGGGTTTTAGGTCTAAGCATGGCTTTTGAAAATTAGGGTGAAGAGGTAGTAGCTTTCGTAGGCTCAAAGATTACAAGTGTGTGTTTTTTTGTCTTGAGCTGAAACTTCCTGAGGCTCATTTTAAATATGCGTAATAAACTTTCCTGACTTGGAGGCTATTTGGCAGGACAAGAATGCATTGATTTCTGTTTTTTAAAAAAGGGCTTTTTTGGGCACTGTTGCTCAGCAAGGTCAAGTTAAAAGGCCACATTGCTGATGTGGCAAGGAGAGAATGAAGGGAAGACAGTGCCTGAGGGTGTAGGTGACATAACCACCAGGGAGGTGTGCAGAGCTCTATGGGGACAAATGTCAACTTAGCTGAATAGCCCTTATGTAACCAAAAGAGGTTAGTTATACATAATTCATTAGGAAGTTGGCAAAGGAGCAAATCTAAAGATAGATTATTAGCTGGCAGCTTTTCAAATGAGTTTCAAAGGGGCCAGATTGCAACACGGAGGTATTTGTATTGGTGCAGTGGAAGTGTTTAATAATTCAATGAAGAGTACTAAGGTTCTAAAAGCATTCTTTCTGAAAAGCACATCACTGGCTCAGGCTGAAAAAATTCACTTTGTCAGTTTTTATCCGGATCATCAAAAACCTAAGGATCCTGCTTTCTGGGAAGAAGTGGGCTATATTTTCTAGGCTAAATCTAGCCTTTCATCTCCCAAGTCGTAACTCCCAATCCTGCTAGAAATGACAAGTTGCCCCGGCAATTTGATTGAAGGCTGAAATAGAGCTCCTTAACTGAGTTCTGAGGTGAGCCCTGAACTTGATGAAAAACCAGATCCAAGAGAGGGGGGATCATTTTTCTTACCCCCTTTTCCCAGTCTGAGTTTCATCACTGCTGTTCCTCCCTGATGAATGTCGGTGTTCACACTGTCAACTGGAAGAAAAGAGGTAATATCTACAAAACCAAAGGCACCAGCAACTTAAGGACAGTATCGCCTGATCTATGTGACTAATGAAAAGTACTTTTAAAACATCCCATTATTTACCTCCACAGCAGTTCTGCATGATCTTAACACTCCTGTTCCTGTTGCGTACATCTTGGCCAGATAATAAGTGGCAAGGGGCTGCCCACTCTGAGATGCCAAGTAAAAATAGCTGAAGGCAAGTTTATAATCCTTCCATACTCCAAAGCCATCTGAAAATTAAAGTTATTTTGAGCCACCCCTCATTTATTTCAGTTTTTACATTATAATCTATGGATGTAATGGTCATAGTGATGCCTAGTGTTTTAAATAGGATAGAAGAGCCAAACAAAAGTCAAGCTGCTCTAGATCCACTATTTGTGGGGAAAAAAGTCAAGTTGGGTTGTAAGTAAGAATATGGAAATTTATGATCTTGACCCATTCAGAAAACTGAAGGGGAAGGACTGTTTAGTCCCATGAAAATATCTCCTCAATATGGCATAACTAAAGTCAATGAAAGGAGATCAAGTGATGGTCTTGGAGGGCCAGAAGCCCCACTAGGTTGTGTCTCACCATCCTTGTCATGCTTCCTCACCAAAAGATCAGTAGCTCCTTCCTATGCAATGTTTGGAGCAGGCAAATCCTAGCTCCAAGAGGCCCAGCTCAGATTTAACTCGTGCTTGGAGTAAGAAACATTTGGAGCTAGGGTGCAAAATCATCTTCCTCCCAGCAGCTGGGATCCTTGTCCTGGCACTCTCATTACTTCCTTTGTGAGTTGGGCGCCTCTAGGCACTTCATTTGCAAAAGGAGGGACTGTCACTACCTGTCCTTCAATTGCCTTCCAACTCTAACATTTCAGAGCCTTTAGAAGCAGTGCCATGTAGATAGTGGCTAAGAGCAAAAGCTCTGGAAGCAGAGCACTTGGGTTTGAATCCCAGCTCCACTAACTGTGTAATCTTGGGCAAGATGTTTGACCTCCATATAGCTCATCTATAAACTATGGGGTACCCCCTAGATGTGTGGAGAGGACTAAATAAGTAAATACAGATATAGACTAATAAACACTAGCCAATACTATTACTCTTATTCTAGGTGCTTGAGGAGTTTGATAGTTCCTGGGCCTGGGACTTGGAATGAACTGGAACAAGGCCACTTTAGGCAACCCTCCAAGACAACAGAGCACATGCTGTCCCCCTGGGCTACTATGGAAAATGACAGCTGACTTATTAGCAAGATCTGACTTCCTGGTGGTGCAGTCCGCTGAGACCCCAGCTCCACCTCTGACAGGAAGGACGTAGCAGGGATATGTCCAGATCTCCTGGTACTTGTCTTGGCCACTCCCTCTATCAGTCCCCACAGACATCAGTACAAACCTTCATGGCTTTCTGAGAACTCCTATGCTAATCACTCTACCTTCCCTCTCAAAAGACAACTTTGTACTGGCTGGCTCACTGAGGAAACCTTACATTGTCTTTTCTCACTTGCCTCTCTCCCCCTTCCTCAGATTTATGTCTGCACCAGTCTTTCCTCCCTCTCTCCAGTCTTGGAGGGTGAGAAATCTCTCCCCTTTATCAAGGCTAGTGAGGCCTCCACCTCCTTGGACCCAATCAGATCACAGTGCCACCCAACTTATTCTAGATCCTCTTCTTCAGTTATCTTCTCTCTCCCATGACACATAACCACCTTCCCTGGCTAGCTCTCTTTTTTTTTTTTTGCCAAAAATTGTACTCAGGTCCCTCACTGTCTTAAAAACAACTCCCTCTTGGTTCTTACCCCCTTATGCTATCATTCCATTTCTCTCCTTTCATTTAAAGGCAAGGTACTTCCAAAAATATTTTTATTCATCTACTTTATCACCTTCCATTCACTCTCAACCCCTGGAATCTGGCTTACACCCCAACCAGCCTAATGACCTCACAAGAAGCACCCTCCATACTGACAATTCCCATGGATCTTCGGCTCTTTTTTTTTTTAAAGTGAAAACCAGTCTCCTCATTGCATTTCATAGGAGTGCTTATTCATTCATTCTTTCCTGAAAGTTCTTAGCTTCCTTAAGATCACTTTTTTCCCCCTTTTCTTTTGACCAAGACTTTTCAGTCTTCTTGTGACCACTCTTTCTCTGCCCATCTTTTCAAGACAGCACCAAGGTCCAGATTTCTGACCATGGCCCATTTCTCCTTCCTCTCACACTTTCTCCTTTTCCTTTGTAGTCTCAGCTGCTCTTAGAACTAACACCTGTATGTTGATGCCTCCCAGATCTTTTTCCCCAAGTTTGAACTTTCTTGTGAGTGTCATACCTGTTTTCTGGGGATGTGCACTGGATATTACAAGGCACCTCAAACTTAACTTTTTCAGAGGTGAATTTCCTCACTATGTCTCCTTGCTTCCTACCCCAACTGGTGTCCTTTCCTTCATTCCTCCTCAACATTCTGTTTAAATTGCACACCCCAATGCTTTGGATTTTGTTAAAAAAGGAGCAGGTTTAACAATACATTTGGCATTCTAAGTGAAGCAGCTGTATTTGTCACACTTACAGTAGTACATGAAGCCTAACTGTGCATCGGGCCATCCTTTCTGTGCAGCTTTCTGAAAGTATTTAAGTGCTTCAGCATAATTCTGCAAGATAATTACACTTTGTTACTCAAAGGCTTATGTATAACTCCATGGTAACAAGTACCTTCCAGTATTTAGAAAAGAGCATAGATAGTTCTTTATGCGATTTAGGCTAATTAAAATAGTATCAGAAGTATTATGTATTTTATTTCATTATTATATTAGATTATATTAAGAAATAATTATGTCATATTCACTGTAAATTATGTCTCTTCCTACACTGACAGTAGGTTTTGTTACATATTGGGGGAAGGTCACTCAAAAGGCAGAGGTCACACTAAGAAGATAAATTTCTCTATCAGAAAACATCCTCAGGGCTAGATAATTTCTAAGATTACTTAGAATGTATGATTTTAAGACATAATTAGAGTTGCTATTTTTGTCACAAACTTGTTCTATGTCTCTTTGGCAAATATTTCACTGGATTATTTTATTCTCTATAGATACAATAGTTTGACAAACCTGGTAAGAGACTAATTCCTTGAAATCAGTGATAATGAATTTCACCTTATAAATTTTTAGAAATATGCTGAAAAGACAATGAAATCATTTAACTTACCACAGGAACTCCTTTCCCGTAAAAGTAAAGAAGACCGAACCCATGGAGACCAATTGCATTACCCTGGAATAGTTTTAAAAATCCAAGTAAACTTCCAGAATTCATGATAAGGAAGACTACTGCAAAATAATTCCAAATATTTTAAATGCATTCAATAGGAGATCAATCAAGGCAGGTTAATCAGGGAGCAAGCAAGTTATTCTGCACCTCTCTAGTTCCTCCTTTCTCACCTTCAAAAACTCCTCTGACTAGAAAGAGAGGAGGGAAAAAAAAGTCAAATCTTTCTTCCGTTCTTTCATTCAGCATTTATTTAGTGCTTGCTTGCTGTGTGACACCATAATAGGCATTGGACAGAGGTAAGAGGTAAAAGTTCAAAGACAAATAAACCATGATCCCTGGTTTAGACAGTTCATAGGCTAGTGAGCTCTTACCTACCAGATAGGACCTCTTAAGGTAATCATGTCAAACTAAGTCCTATAGTAGAAACAGATTGAGAATGTCGTGGGCACTTAGAAGATGGTCACCAAGCTGCCTGGATGAGGGTAGGGACTGAGTGAATTGATTTGGGTAGTGACATTTGGGCCAGGTCTTGAAGGATGTGTAGGAGTTTTCCAGAAAGAAGTCTATCCAGACACTTGTTACCTGTTTTGGTGCTAGAAGGTTGGCATAAATGGACAAATATAATTTCAGAGATTGAATCTCAATCTAGCCATTACAGATGGTAACGCATTATTGGTATATATTTCTTTATTCCAATTTCACTGTTTATAAAATCACCAATGTTTTCTTTTCTACTTGGTGCTAAATTATTTACCATTTCTCTTTCTGATTAGTATTCTGAACAGTATAAGGAAGAGAGTGTCTATCACATTCAACATTTAGCACATATTCAAATATTTTGGTATTTAGCATATTAATCCTGGATGAAGAGTGAACCTTGAAACTGACTTCCTCAACCAAGAAACACTTTTTCTTTTTATCACCCATCATGCATTTCACCCTTTAGTGACTGAGCAAAGAGCCACATTTGGCCACTTGGCTTTCATTCAGCTGATCTGTAGGTTTGTTTTATAGGTTTATAGTATTGCCCCAGGAACTAAAGTTCTGATAGAGAACTCTGAATTTCTTCTCGCCATCTAAATGTAGTTATTGTGGACACATCAGAGTACCCCTCAGTGGTTAAAAATAAAATAGCACATAACTAGAGAAGGCATAGTTCAAAAACTATTTCAAGACTCCAAAGTTTCAGCCTATGCATACCAAAGGGTCAGCTGTTGTAAGAATTCTTAAGGACAGTCCATCTGTATGTAAAACAGGGGCGATATGTCTGCTCCCCCTGACTACACCTCTCTGTGGTCCTAGGAGCCTTGGGATAGACTGGGCTGGGGCAGTGAGGCCTGGTGTGATGGATGTGGTAAAGTCTAGTGAGTCTGTCTTCTTCTAACTATCCTCATTTAGGTGTTGAGGAAAACTGAAGGGAAGGAAGAAGGGAGAAAAGGAGAGAGGCTAGAGTGGTGGGAACAGATTACTTTCCTTTTCTAAGAGAGTGCCTGGGAGACTGGGGCGTGGGAGGCTGAGGAGATGACTCACCAACTGTTTAAGGCCCAGAGGACCTGTTTAGAACTTTCAGGTCAGGAGTGGCCAGCTCAGATACCTCCAAGAGCCATAGGGGATGTGAAAACTTCATGCTTCCAGGTGATGGAGGGGTGCTGGAGACTGAGGCAAAGCAGAGAGTCTGAGCCATATCTAAAGGCAGCAGCAGAGCCTTAGCTGTCTGTTCCATGCAGTTACAGTTGCACGGAAAAGAAGCTTCATGGGATCCGCTCTTCCCATGTTCCAAGAAAAGCTGGATGTCCAGATTTGGATATGAAATTCCCTAATGTGTAAAACACTTCCTGGGCTAAACAAAACATATATGTAGGCAATATCCCCACATACAATTTCCACATTAGGGCTCAATGCTCTTGCTTAGGTTAACTGACATGGACTTAGGGAGCAGATGGTCATTTGTTTGGCAAATATTTGATGAATACTACCTATGTAGTAAGACTATTGTGTTCCTCTAGTTGAGGAGATGTGACCTTCAGACAGCAGGAGAGAAGGCACAAGGTACAAGCAATAAAGTTCCAGAAGTATGGAGAGTGAATGCTGGGCAAGTTCAGAAGAGGGAAAAGGTGGCATGAGCCAAGGGGTGAGGAGTGGCTTAGCAGGAGAGGACTGGGTTTACTCTGGTGGGTGGGCAGGACTCAGAATGGGGGTTCTGTGAAGGGGGGGCAATGACAAAAGTGTGGAGTGGGGATGGGCCTGATGTGTTCAGAAGTGTGAAAGGGAAAAACAGGAGAATATGGTCTGACATCACCTAGGAGAACTGTTCATGTTTCTCAGTAAATAAGACAAAAGAGGTCAACCAGTTGTAACTTTGCATCCACTGATATGACTTAAAAACAAGTATAAAAAGCAATGGTTTTTCAAAAAAAATTAGTGAAACGAAAATATGAGTGTGCAAAGAGTGGAAGACAAAATCTCTTCACTTTGGCAGTGACCCTAAGTGAGAAATCTAATAAATTGTTCAGGTGATGATAAAGGAATATACATCCACCTGATGTTATTCAGAATAATTACCTTAAATGTAATTTCAGATTTTCTCTGTAAGGGAAGCTACTCAGGTTTAGAACACAAGTAGCTGACATGACTGCTGGTTACACTGAACATTTGGGAGCTCGGTTAATTTATACACTCAACTTCCTGGCATTATTTCCTGGGGCTGACAAATCAATGTTATTTGCCAGATTACAAGAGATCTTCCTCGGTTCTATGACCCCACCTCTTTTTCAGTCTGCTCTCCCTTGTCATCCTAATCTAATGGTACTCCAGATAACTGTCTTGCTGAGCAACAATTTCATATAAATTACAAGGCTGAGGAGCCCAGCACCAGCCTTCTTAGTAATTTACACCACAATAGCAGCAGCTCTGAGGTGCTAGTCATTTATAAATAGGCTCCTAAAGCAGCATGTGGGCTTTTAAAAACTGAGAACAGTTGAAAACACTCCCCAATTTGAGCACATCTTACTGCCAGTGTTGCAGTAGGGCATTGTAAGACAACCAAATGCCTCCTGCTGTGCAGAGACAGTTTATCAAGGCCATTCACTCAGATTAGGCTGATGGGTGTCGCAACAACGACATTCTTTATGTACTAAAAGTATTCGGAGCAGTCTATGAAGTTTTAGCTGACTGATACCAGCCTCACGGGGCCTAGGGACCAAGGCAAAAACCTCAACGGCAGGAGCCACATTATACACCATTTCTACTTTCTTTCACCCAGCCAATCCATTCTGTCTTAAGTTCACTCCACCTACCTGGCTCCAGACAGCAAAACGTAACAGATTGCACTATGTCCCAGGCACTGCTTTATGTACTTTACAATATGAGGCACACAAATATTAACTCATTAAATCCTGACAACAATAGGAGGCAAATCCTTTTATATTCCCATATTACATGTGAGGAAATTGAAGCACAGAGAGGTTAAGTAACCTGACCATGGTTACACAGCTAGTAAGTTGCAGGGCTGGCGTTCAATCCAGCAATTCTGTCTCCAGAGCCATGCTCTCACCAATCTTGTTCTGACCACCTCACTGACAATCTTCTGCCTAGGCCAGGGGGATTTCTGACCTTTGGGCAAGACTGAACTGGAGAAAACTGGGCATTTCTTGTTTATCTTTGTTATGAACTAACTGCAGCTATTGACTGAATTTTCCTTCCTCTGTCCTCATCTCTGATTTCTTGTTTCCTGAGCTACATGACCTGTTGCATGGCAGGGAGGAAAGCTGAGCTCCAACCTGGCCTCTTGCTAGGGCAACACAGTCACTGCCCTTTCCCGTGTACCAGGAAGACAAGATGTGTCTCTCCCTATTTTAATCCGTTTTATTGTCAACGATGTTCTCCTCCAGGACCCAAAACTCACAGGTCAAGTAGCTGGGTATGGGGCTTTGGAATCAACTTTATGGCATCAGACTGCATGTTTTTAATATGTTTACAGAAAAAGGCTGAGTACATACCTTACTGGCTGCCATGGAAAAATATTTGAAGGCAGTAGCATTATTTTGTGGTGCTGCAGCATTCCCTTCTAAATACATCTACAAAAAAATAAACAAATAAAATAAAATTTTTAAAAATTTAGGAAGGATGTAAAAAACTAGAGAATTTGTGGGTGATGAAAATGTTTTAGAACTAGAAAGAGGAGATGGTTGCACTACATTGTGAACATAGTAAATGACATTAGAATCGTATATTTTAAGATGGTTAATTTTATGTCATTTGAATTTCACCTCGATTTTAATAAGAGGAAAAACTAAGGAAATAATCAACTACATACAATCTGGAGTGACTTGTCTGAGGGCAAAGAAATGGACACTATTTGCATTTTCTCATGTTTCCTTGCATCTAAATTTACTGTACGTGGCACTTCTGGAAGTGGAGCATTTGTCCTCATGGTTACTAATGCAAATCGACTACAGGGAGTCAGGGACAGCCCTGGGGCGGTGAACGGTCTTTGAAGGAGAGAGGGCAGGCCTCCCTCAGAAGCTGCTCAGCAGCCCGAGGGTCCTCCCATCAAAGGTGGCCCAAGGATGGACTTCCGTCAGCCTCAGCTGGTTCTTGTTCCTGGAACAGAGGACAGAGGGCACCTCACTGGGTCATGGCCTGTGCTAGTTCCATGCATAACTATCCCAGAAATCCTGTTACATGCCGGAGTCAGGGGTCATGGTGGAGAGGGAAGGGTGGCTCTGAGCTACACTCAGCCAAGGAGCCCTGGAACAGGTGCACTTTCAAGGCCGATTTTGGTGCCAACGATAAAGGCTGTTGCTGCATGGGTTTCTTCCCAAACTGTCGCTTCAAGAATACTATCCTCAGTTTGTAGTGCAATGCCCTGTGAAAGAGGCCTGCAGCTCTGTCACCCTACACTGGGTTCATTTAGCTGGTCCCATTAATTTCTTAGTTTTTGTAAGAAGTGAAAGGTATTGATCAGGATGAAGAATGTACCTTTCCTATAAATGCCATGGCATTTGCACTCCCAGCCTTTGCTGCCTTTAAAAAGTAGTATAATGCTTTCTGGAGAGAAAGGAACAGTATTATTAACAGTTACAAACATATCCTACAAAATGGTCCTTGGAACCAAACTTTATCCCATTCAGCATGCATGCAAAACATATCTATGAAATGCCCACATTGTTCAAGGTACTATTCCAAGTGCTACTTCAACCATAAACCTGAGGAGTGGGAGCCACTATATAGCTCACATATATAATTTTATAATGTAAGGATATGTTCCTTACATTTGGAAAGGCATGGTGTGCATGTGGCTTTGTGGAGACAGGTGAATCCCAGCTGTAAAACTAAATAGTCCACTATTTTGGAAAAGTACTCTTTTATGTTGGCACTATGTACTTATTTTATTATTTTTATTTTGGTATTATTAATATACACCTGCATGAGCAACACTGGGGTTACTAGATTTCCCCCATTATCAAGTCCCCACCACATACCCCATTACAGTCACTGTTTATCAGCATAGTAAGATGCTATAGAATCATTACTTGTTTTCTCGGTACTATACTGCCTTCCCCATGCCCTCTGCCTCCATTATGTGTGCTAATCATAATGCCCCCTTTTCCCCTTATCCCTCCCTTCCCACCCATCCTCCCCAGTCCTGTTTGGTAACTGTTGGTCCATTCTTGGGTTCTGTGAGTCTGCTGCTGTTTTGTTCCTTCAGTTTTTGCTTTTCTTATCCTCCACAGATGACTGAAATCATTTGATACTTGTTGGTCTCCTCCTGGCTTATTTCATAATATCCTCCAGTTCCATCCATGTTGATGCAAATGGTAGGATTTGTTTTCTTCTTATGGATGAATAATATTCCATTGTATATATGTACCGCATCTTTATCAATTCATCTACTGATGGACACTTAGGTTGCTTCAATTTCTTGGCTATTGTAAATAGTGCTCTGATAAACATAGGGGTGCATATGTCTTTTTGAAACTGGGCTCCTGCATTCTTAGGATAAATTCCTAGGAGTGGAATTTCTGGGTCAAATGGTATTTCTATTTTGAGTTTTTTGAGGAACCTCCATACTGCTTCCACAATAGTTGAACTAATTTACATTCTTACCATCAGTGTAGGAGGGTTCCCCTTTCTCCACATCCTCACCAACATTTGTTGTTTGTCTTTTGGATGGTGGCCATCCTAAATGGTGTGAGGTGGTATCTCATTGTGGTTTTAATTTGCATTTCTCTGATGATTAGCGATGTGGAGCATTTTTTCATGTGCCTGTTGGCCATCTGAAATTCTTCTTTGGAGAAGTGTTCAGATCCTCTGCCCATTTTTAAATTGGGTTATTTGCTTTTTGTTTGTTGAGGTGTGTGAGCTCTTTGTATATTTTGGATGTCAACCCCTTATCGGATATGTCATTTATGAATATATTCTCTCATACTGTAGGATGCCTTTTTGTTCTACTGATGGTGTCCTTTGCTGTACAGAAGATTTTTAATTTGATATAGTCCCACTTGTTCATTTTTGCTTTTGTTTCCCTTGCCTGGGGAGATATGTTCATGAAGAAGTTGTTCATGTTTATATTCAAGAGAGAGTTTTGCCTATATTTTCTTCTAAGAGTTTTATGGTTTCATGACTTACATTTAGGTCTTTGATCCATTTCGAGTTTATTTTTGTGTATGGAGTTAAACAATAATTCTGTTTCATTCTCTTACATGTAGCTGTCCAGTTTTGCCAACACCAGCTGTTGAAGAGGCTGTCATTTCCCCATTGTATATCCATGGCTCCTTTATTGTATATTAATTGACTGTATATGTTTGGGTTAATGTCTGGACTCTCTATTCTGTTCCACTGGTCTATGGGTCTGTTCTTGTGTCAGAACCAAATTGTCTTGTTTACTGTGGCTTTGTAGTAGAGCTTGAAGTTGGGAAGCGAGATCCCCCCTTATTTATTCTTCCTTCTCAGGATTGCTTTGGCTATTCGGGGTCCTTTGTGGTTCCATATGAATTTTAGAACTATTTGTTCCAGTTAATTGAAGAATCCTGTTGGTATTTTGATAGGGATTGCATTGGATCTGTAAATTGCTTTAGGCAGGATGGCCATTTTGACAATATTAATTCTTCCTATCCAAGAGCATGGGATGAATTTCCATTTATTAGTGTCCTCTTTAATTTCTCTTAGGAGTATCGTGTAGTTTTCGGGGTATAGGTCTTTAACTCTATGTACTTATTTTATAAGATAGTTTGTACAATTGGCAGGACTGGATATACAGCATCCTATTGTTTATAAGGCAGAGTACCAGATATACCTGGCTACCTGCCAAGACCAGGTCTTTCTGCAAAGGTGAACTTCAGGTCCCTTCTTTCTAAATCAAATTGAGGGAGACCAGCAAAGCCTCTGATTCTTTCTATGTGACAACAATGAAACACTCAGTCTAGAACATATAAGGACTGAGCTGTTTGTGCCTCATTTCCTAGGCCTTATCTAGACTGTCCAGCAGTACTCCTCAGAGACTACATGGAGTATGAGAAGAAATCAGCCCCAGGAATGAGAAATGAAGACGCCCTCTAAAGTGTCTTATTAGGACCTGATTCTTCTGCTCTTTAGAAAGCCTTGAGTAGGTTGATGTGCAAGGATCTGCTCCTTCCCAAACGGGAGAGAACATTTAAGGAAGAAATGTGAGCAGTTCTTTTATATGTAAATTTGCTCTAGAAATGTTGCCAGCTTATTTAAGAACTACACTCTTGTTACTAAAGCCAGTCTGCCTTGTGGACATAATACAAATGTCACCAGTGCTGGACTTCATCCCCTCATGCATCCATTCATCCATCCATCTCTTCTACTCCTCCTTTATCCTTTCAAAAAGTCTATTGAAACATGCTATATATATGGTAGTATGTTAAATATATAGATGATTCAATTCAAAGACGAACAAAAAACACTGCCCCTACATTTGGTCCCTAATACTGCTGAGAAAAAAGGCATATTTGGAAATAGCAGTAAGACAATAAGTGATGGGGGATTAAAGGAACACCAAAAAGAATTCAAGGGATATAGAATAACAGAAATTGTGCCCAGTTCTCTGGTAAGTGTTTTATAAGCTTTTCCTTCCCTAATCTTCAAAATAGCACTATAAAGAAGGTATTACTGGCATCTGAGATTATTTAGTGACATTCAAGAGTCAAGTATCTGGTACTACAATCTCACAAGCAGTCTGAATCCAATTCCCATGTGCTTAGCCCACTGTCCTCATGGTATTAAGAAGGAGGGATTATATTATAAAGGTCTCACAAAACATGGTGAGGGTTCACAGTGCAGAGGTATCATAGGCTGGGGGAATAACACGAGCAAGGAATGGAGGTGGAAATGTCCAAGGGGTGTCCAGGAAATAGTTACTTCAGTATGGCTGAAGTAGAATATCTGAAAGCTAAGACTTAAAAAAAATATGATGAGCTCATATAAATAGTCTTGAATACCAAGCTAAGAACTTTATTTTATTTGGTAGAGAATAGAAGTCATTGGAGATTTATGAGCATGAGAGAATCCTGAAACAAACAATTTCTATAGTGTTGGGAATAACCTAAGTGTCAATTGGATAGGAGAAATTTGCAGCAATGTATGATTTACCAATCATTTATTGGTAAGTAAATCAAATGTATGATTAAATGTATGATTTACCAATCAAATTTATCAGAGCACATTAATATAAAAGTTGGAAGTATTTCTTATGAATGTCTCTACTGAGCCAAGACCCAAATATACTCCTTGGTAACGATCATGGTACTCGTCTATTGATTTAATTGTCTGCTTAATTTTCTATCTCCCCAAAGTGTTGAATCATCTGTACTTAGCCCAATGTCTACTGTATGTCAAACAATCAGGAAATATTTCTGAAATGAATGAATGAGTGAATGAAAGGATAAATTTATAACCCTCCAAAACAAGGGAACTGGATTTTAATCTTTATACAACTCTAGTATTCTGATTCTATGAAGTCATTTTCTAAGTCTGCTTTCAGAATTTGGCTCTCAAATATTTGGCAATTTAGAGTTCTGGGGGGAAAAGCTACACTCTGGGAAACTAGATTTGAACTGTTAAAGGGGAATAATCTAGTCTACAGAAGCAAATAAGAATCCTGGAGTTTTGCCCATCCTTCAGTATAATGATCCTCCCCTTTAATACCAAAGGAAATAGAGGCTTTCTCTAATTTTCCCTT
This sequence comes from Phataginus tricuspis, assembly GCA_029783875.1. NCBI lineage: Eukaryota > Metazoa > Chordata > Mammalia > Pholidota > Manidae > Phataginus > Phataginus tricuspis. The sequence continues at coordinate 8,989,592 of JAQQAC010020895.1, read as the reverse complement.
TCACACTCCACTCTCATAGCTTACTTGGCATTTCACTTCTCTTTGCTTTGTCTTTAATCTGCCATTAATGCTATTGCTTCAGTTGTATAAACATTTATTAAACACTGTGTGAAAGTATCAGGGAAGCTTCTTTGATGAGATATACATGGGTCAGTCTGAATTCTTGCTCCCAAAGAGTTAAGATAAATTATCCATCCATCCATCCATCTGCTGTAGTCTGCATATTTGTGTCCCCTCAAAATTCTTACACTGAAAACCTAATGCCCAAAGTGATGGTGTTAGGAGGTGCCTTTGGGAGGTGATTCGCAGAGCCCTCATGAATGGGATTAGGGCTCTTATAAAAAGAGGCCCCAGAGAGCTAGCTCATATCTTCTTCTATGTGAGGATACAGTGACAAGTCTGCAAACTGGAAGAGGCCCTCACTCAATCACACCAGCATCCTGATCTCAGACTTCCAACCTCTAGAACTGTGGAACATAAAATTCTGTTGTTTATAAGCCACTGTATTTTTGTTTTACCACCTCAAACAGCCTAAGACATCCTCCATCTATCCTTCAAATGTTTACTGAGCACCCACCATCATATTTTACTCATTCTAAGACGTATATCTGCTCCCCACCCCCATTTTAATCAGGACATTTCTTACTGTCAATGGCACCATATAATTTATATCGACAATGTTTTTTCTTTCTCAGTAGAATACAAAATATCTTATAATTGATGGTTTTAGATTGCATGAAGTATAGTACATACCAGGCATTGTGCTAAGTGTAGTTTTATTATTTGAATGCACATCTCTTTTTAAAAAAAAAATGAACATAACCAGAAAAGACCCCGAATAGCCAAAACAATCCTTAGAAGGAGGAATCAAACAGGGGGAATTACGCTCCCTGACTTCAAGCTCTACTACAAAGCCACAGTAATCAAGACAATTTGGTACTGGCACAAAAACAGACCTACAGACCAGTGGAACAGAATAGAAAATCCAAACATTAACCCAAACACCTACAGTCAATTAATATTTGATAAAGGAGCCTTGGATATACAATGGGGAGATGACAGCCTCTTCAGCAGCTGGTGTTGGAAAAACTGGACAGCTACATGTAAGAGAATGAAACTGGACTACTGTCTAACCCCATACACTAAGGTAAACTCAAGGTGGATCAAAGACCTGAATGTAAGTCATGAAACCATAAAACTCTTAGAAAAAAACATAGGCAAAAATCTCTTGGACATAAACATGAGTGACTTCTTCATGAACATATCCCCCCAGGCAAGGGAAACAAAAGCAAAAATGAACAAATGGGACTATATCAAGTTGAAAAGCTTCTGTACAGCAAAGGACACCATCAGTAGAACAAAAAGACATCCTACAATATGGGAAAATATATTCATAAATGATGTATCTGATAAGGGGTTGACATCCAAAATATACAAATAACTCACGCACCTTAACAAACAAAAGGCAAATAACCCAATTAAGAAATGGGCAGAGGACATGAATAGACACTTCTCTAAAGAAGAAATTCAGATGGCCAACAGGCACATGAAAAGATGCTCCACATCGCTGGTCATCACAGAAATGCAGATTAAAACCACAATGAGATATCACCTCACACCAGTGAGGATGGCCAACATCCAAAACAAAAACAACAACAAATGTTGGCGAGGATGTGGAGAGAGGGGAACCCTCCTACACTGCTGGTTGGAATGCAAATTAGTTCAACCATTGTGGAAAGCAGTATGGAGGTTCCTCAAAAAACTCAAAATAGAAATACCATATGACCCAGGAATCCCACTCCTAGGAATTTACCCTAAGAACGCAGCAGCCCAGTTTGAGAAAGACAGATGCACCCCTATGTTTATTGCAGCACTATTTACAATAGCCAAGAAATGGAAGCAACCTAAGTGCCCATCAGTAGATGAATGGATTAAGAAGATGTGGTACATATACACAATGGAATATTACGCAGCCATAAGAAAAAAACAAATCCTACCATTTGCAACAACATGGATGGAGCTGGAGGGTATTATGCTCAGTGAAATAAGCCAGGCCGAAAAAGACAAGTACCAAATGATCTCACTCATATGTGGAGTATAAGAACAAAGAACAAAACAAACAAAAAAATACTGAAGGAACAAAACAGCAGCAGACTCACAGAACCCAAGAACGGACTAATAGTTACCAAAGGGAAAGGGACTGGGGAAGAAGGGCGGGAAGGGAGGGATAAGAAGGTAAAAGGGGCATTACGATTGGCAGACTTAGGGTGGAGGGGTACGGGGGGGACTGTACAGCTCAAAGAAGACAAGTAGTGATTCTCATCTCACTACACTGATGGACAGTGACGGTAATAGGGTTGGTGGGGGGGACCTGATGAAGGTGGTAGTTTAATCATCACAATATTGCTCATGTAATTGTAGGTTGATGATACTAAAATAAAATAAATTGTAAAAAAAAAATGAACATGATTTTTCATTGATCCTAAGAAAATCCCTAGTTTAATTAGCTTGTAACAATTCTAGAATGAAATGTCAAGAAAATGTATTGTTCTGAAAATATTTATGAGTACTTCTTTTATCCCTGGCTCTGTAAATCATCCTGAAAAGGGGTGATAAAAGCTTTTTCCTTTTAAATGCATAGCAGGGTAGACAAAATAGTTGCCTGTACACATCTGATAGTATTCTTCCGCTAGGTTTAATTTAATTTCTCTGCATCCACTTTAATAATATGCACCCAAATACCCAGCTTTCCTAATCCAATTCATTCTAAACCTATATATATTTAGAAATGCAAATGACATTAAGATGTATGTGTAGAGATTCAAGAGAATGTAAACAAGAATTGCATATATCTTTCAGTAATTAAGAGTTTGGTGTGGGGGAGGGGGAGGCAAAAAGGGTGCCTGTGGTGACAACTCATGAGAAAGATTAATTTAATCAAACAGTGAGGAGGAATTTAAGAAAAGGCGAGCTAGTTATTTCCAGGTATTTTGATATTCAATTTGCTGGGCAGTAAGCTGGACATCACCTTTATAAGGAATGTTACACTAATAATTTTATTTGGCAAAATGAAAATTTAGCATACATGCTCAAGGGGTGCCTCTCAGGCTGAGGAGCAACATATAATGCTTAGGATGTTTTCATTGATTCATTCAGTAAATACCTACTAAGTACCTAATATGCACCAGGCACTGTTCTGAGTACAGGATATACATTAGTGGCAAGATAGACAAAAACTTACATTCCATTGTGGGGAGACAGGCAGAAAACCAGTCAAGATCAATATAATTCAGGGAGTGATATGGACTAGAGGAAAATAAACACAGTGTGATGGGATAAGTGACCAAGGAGTAGAGCTGATATGAAAACCCTCTCTGTTGAGGTAAGACTTGAAGCATGAGAAGCTAATTGTAGGAAGAGCTGAGGTAACAGTTCAGACATTGGGTTTGTCCCTTTATTTTCTCTCTCCCCTTTGCATCTCCTATGACTCTCCAAGTTGATTCTAGTGCAGCTAAGCTGTGTAAGTTGCAAAAGTGATCAGAATACTTTGCAGTTCTGCCTTTAAGAGGAGAAGTCCTTTTTCCTACCTCTTCAGTGCTGGCTGGTCCTGAAACTTACTTTGGCCAAAATAATGTGGCAGAAGTTATTTGTGAATTTCAACCCCAGGCCTCAAGAGACTTCTGCTTGAGAAATATTCTGAGAACCTTTGGCTGCCATGTGAAAAGTTGGGCCAACTGTCTGGAGGAGGAGAACATGTGGAGAGATCCATTCATCCTAGCTGTAATATATGGGCCATCATAACCCAGGTAGCCCTAGCCAATGCTCTATCTAGCTAACTACAGATACATGAGCAGGCCCAGTGAAGATTAGTTGAGCCTGGCTGAGACCAAAGGATTACTCACCCAAACCCAGCCAAAACTACTGACCTGCCAAAATGAATTAAATAGTTGTTTTAAGTCACCTAAGTCTGGGAGTGGTTTATCATGTAGCCTAATCTAACTGATACGTAAGTCATTCTTGAAGTTTGAGACCTTGACTGGCACCCTCCATGGAAGTTTGGGTTTATTAGGCTGAGGAAAGCAGGAAGGACCAGCCTTGCCCCCAGAATGTACCCGAACCACTGGGATTGTTCTGGAATTAAACCAGCCTTTTTAGGATGTCTGGATAGGAAGCATGTGGCCCAACCCACCTTCAGAAAATTAGAGCTGAAGCAACCTGAGAGATTATATCTTTCCTTCTTCATGCTTTATTAATTAGGAAACTGGATTTTAGACACTGTACTTTTTTCCCAGATCTAAAGAAGTAAGGATTAGATAAAACCTCTGTGAATGCCACCAAGGAAAGGCTGACTGGGTTCCTGGTGCCCAATCTCTTGGCTATTGCCACTACAGCACCGGAATCCTTGAGTGCCAGCCTTGGGATCATACTTCATACTCACCTGGAGGCAGCTGCAGCCCCCATTGGTGTTCACGGAACTGGAGCTGACCAGAGTACTTAGCTTTGTGAGTTTTCATGTACTCACAAGGACTGGTAGGTGCTCCTCATAACTGAAGTTTGGGTGCCTTCACACTCAAAAGAATTCCATATTTATGGAAGTGGGGAATTCTTCCTAGTTATGCATCCTACACTTAACACGAGAAACTCATTACAGGCTGAAATATGACACGAGTAATGCTGCAAATCCAGAACGTCCTTTCTAAGAAGATGGAACCTTGGTTACGATAAGGATTAATAAAAGACCTTCAACTGAGCTGTTTTGGGATGCATATGTTTATTTCAGTTGCTACCTACTTGTTCACAATTTATGAAATTAACTTTGACCTTTAGCTTTTGTGTACTGTACCTCTTATCAAACACAAACTACAGTACATAATATAAAGAAAGAGACAATGAGTATGTGGCTCCGATAAAATGATGAGGCCTGCAAAATCTTCCTTTAATAAGAATCCCAGTTACTTTCCCAGATATGTGGGGATTTAGGGCCTTGAAACCACAATCAAGATCCAGGTAAGACCCGACCCCAGGGGTCTAGAACCTTACCGAGGAGGATGTTGTGTAGGTCAAATTTATTTGTTTTTTTCTCCATTATAAATTTGAATTGTTAACTAATCTTCTAACCTCACTTGGATAAGGTGCAATTAAGCAAGACAATTGAAAGGAGTTTTGCAAATTTATACAGATGCTTAATAATATTTCTAATTATATTGAAAGCACTCTGTCCTCTGATAGAGCCAAACAGGGCTGAGGCTGGTCCTCAGGCTCCTTCACAGGAGACTCCTAGGTGGGCTTTCCGCAGCTGCCTTTGGGGAATGGGCATGTCCAAAGCCTGCAGGTGGGGGTATCCTCCACACTTAACCCTGGTCCAAATGTGTGTTTGGGTGGAAAGAGGCCATGTTCAGGGGGGGCAAGGAAACTCCCTTGCTCCAACTTCTCCTTCAGAAGCCTCTACCTCTCTGTACTTGGAGGGAAGTAGGAAAAGTGCTTCCTCTGGTTTATTTTGTTCTTCCTCAAAAGCTAGGAAGCTGATCTGACCAAGGAAGCAGCAGTGGCCTTTCCCCAGCAACCCTTTCATACTCCCATTTCACTGCCCTCCTGCCCTCCCTCACTACTGTCCTCCCCCAAACCCTCAGGACTGACTCTGGAGATTGACTTACATAGTAATCCTGATCTAGACCTTTCCTCCCAGTTAGATGTAATTGTCCAAGAGATACCTAGGAATGATGATTTTTGAAAATTATGTTAGTGGTAGTATTGATTTAAATAAAATAAGTCAATTATACCTCATTTTAAAAAATAAATGAATAAAAAGAGTGAGAAAAATAAAGAAAACATTTACTTGGTGATTTTACAATATTATGTTGTTTCAGTTTGATGTAGTTGCCATGCTTGTAAAAACAAAAGCAAAACATTCCAGCCTCTGTCTCTTATTGGGTAATTGATTGATGTTGGGCATATGGCTTCCTCAGTGTCGGGAGGCTGGCCTGCTGGCTCTAGGGAAGCACCTGGGTACATAAACCTAGCAGCCTTAAGTCTTGGCTCTCAAAGGTCACACAAATACTGTCCCCAGTCTATTATCAGAGACAGAACACTTCTGGCTTCTGGTAAGGGTTCATCCATAGTAAAACAAACATGGGATGGTGGTTTTTTTTTTCTGTAATTAAAATCTAATTTTTCTATATGAAATTTTTTAGGAGTAAATGCAAAAAAAAATTGCCATTACTCTGCCAACTGGCTCTCCCATAGGCACAGGAACTGCAAATGGCAGGGAACAAAAAAGGAATAGGGCAAAGAGGAGGGGGTTCCCTTTCCCATTCAGGATGGGGCACTGTTAACCCTCTAGGACTCAGGGTGAACCAAGACCCTTGTAATATGCACATTCTAAAAATTCAACCTTGTCTGTATACATTACTTGTATCTGAACATCTCCTTTTTCTGCCAAAAATTTATAGTATTGGTATGTGTCCCAATCCAAAATCTCACTGTTAGAACTCATATTTTCAGGTCTTTCAGTTAGTCTCACTTTTTCCACTGGAAAACTTTCACTTTTTTCCAATTTGTCGGCAACTGTGAATAGAAAACAAGCCAAAGAATAGCCAAAATACACAAGGTTGCAAGAGGTAACAGTCAACTCAGAGAAAACACTGTTATGCCTATTGTTGTTAAGTTGTGCAGAGACCTGGTGTACTAGCAGAAAGCAAATGTCTTTCAGAGATAGAAATTTGCTTATTTTTGTTTATTTCCATCTGAGAAAAGTAAAAGAAACTAGTTATGCTTTGCAAACCATACAAATATTGTATCAACATATATCAGACCTTACTGAAGATCTTGGCCTATTGGCTCAAGGAAAGATGACAGATTTTAGGAGCAGGCAACTGAATCCTTTTACTACAGTCTTTTTCCAAGACTGAAACTACAATATGAGAGTAATAGCAGCTCTTTAATTACTTTCTATGGGTAATCTGAAAATAAAGATAACTATGTTTTAATAAACCTAACAAAGTATGCAGTTTGAAATATACATATAGTAATTCCAGTTTCATTAAGCATTTGAAATGATCTTGTTACATACAGCATCTTAAATTCAAAAGTAATATTTTTCCTCTTTTTTTCTCAGATCCTAATAATGCCAAAGATGTATATTTAGATGTTATTCTGATTATAGAAATTAACCAAATGGACTTCATCTTATTCATTCTTAGAAAACTTTTATTTAAAACTATTAAGTGTTCTGGTTCAGTGGTGTTAGAAGATGAAATGTTAAAGAAAACTTTGAAAATGATTCTAAGAACATATATTAATCGTATGTTCTATATTTTTGTAGACAAAGGATAGGGTAATAGAATAATGACTACTTGAATTGTTCTCAAGTGCAGTGACAGAGATTGCCAATGTATATACCTTACGTCTACTTCTTCAGGAATTTTTAACAAGTCACCCCATATTCTAGAAATTAGAATTAGGGAAACTGCTCAATATTTATTGATGCTACATTCAAATTTTCAGTTGAAGGAAAGAACATCACAAGAATAAGTAAAACAGAATTGTTTGGGGACATGTACTAACAAACATAAAAGATGAACACATTCCCTGAAAAATTTTTGAGAAGTTACTATTGAAAAGTAACCAATCAGAAAACTATGTTGTATGAAAAGAGTTGTATTAAAACATGTTAAAAGCTTAGTCTTTTAATACATTCATAAATATGTCAACTGACATTGGTTTGTTTTCCTAATTGCTTGGCAAGTCTGTTATCTTTAAGAAATTATGTGGATTACTCACTATAATCTGCCACTTTCTTGTAATGATTTAAGGCAACCTCACAATTCTGTCGAACATTGATTCCTGACAAATATCTGTACCCCTAAAATACAAGCATATAGTGTTAATATTCTGACAATGTTGTATTTATAACACAACCATTTGGGCCCCAATATGTTTAATTTACAAACCAAAATCATCTGGGCCATCATGCTTCCTCCAGCACTTCCAAAGGTGTAATATATCAGTGCCTAGAGTAGAAGAATATATTACTTTGGTCATTCAAATTTGAAACTCAAACTGATCATCAATTTTTTGATCCTAACCCAGCAATGAACCTTGATGAAATAAATAATTAGTCCCAAAATAAATGCTAAATTTTATTCTCTTCCTCTACAAGATGACTGACATTTTGGTGGGGGGCTTTGTGAGCTCTGTAGTCTGTGAAAAGAGCATTGTACCTGATATTTCATTTAATCATTATAAAACACCTATAGAGTAGACATTATCTACCTTTAGTGAACAACCTGAAATATGGAGTATTAAGAAATGTATTTTAACCCTAAGCTTCTCTGTTGAGCTCATGCTTTTATCCACCACACTTTAGTGAGCTCCTTTACTTAAAGAGCATACTCTTTACTTAATGTCCCTCTTAAAAAATACAGTTTTGTTCCAGAAAAAAAAATGACCTTACCTTGGCTTGATCATATTCCATTCCTATCCCGTAAGAAGACAAAAATCCTAATGCCTAAAGGCCAAAAGAGAACCAACAAAACAAAACAAAACAAAACCACAACTCAATAAATCCATTTATTTCATAATTATTATTTTTTACATTGGTAAGAATATTTTAAAAGTCTGCTTCATTATAATTTATATTGTCAGTTTATTTCTTATTCCATAACAAAGTGCCTTTTTACACTTTTGCTAAGGCAGCAAGAATCTGTAAAAGGTCATAATGGTGGGAGATTTATACAATGTGAAAGTAAGCTAATCCTGAACTTCAGTATAAATTATAAAATAAGACATAAACCAATGTTGTTTCTGTGCTTCCTTTTCTTGACAATGAACAAATTGTACCCCTTCAATATTTTTCTTCATAGTTTTAAAATAAAATGTGATGGATACAAAAAATTCAAACAGGAAGAAGTATGTTGAATAAAAAGTGAAAATCTGATTACAGAGCAGGATGGTGGAATAGGAAGACAGAGGCCTTGTTTCCCAACAAAGATGCTGGCTTAGCAACAATATATACTCCAAAAAAATCTCTATGAGAACTCCAGAAACCAGTTAAGAAAAGCCTTTCATTTAATTTGCAATCTCTCTTCCCCAAGCAAGCACAGCTTAGTGTAATCAGGAGAAAAAGCACAAAATCAGGCATCTCCCTTGGGAAGGAAAGAGGAGAATGGAACATAGGTCCAATGTTCTAGGTTTTGTGGGAACTGACCGAGGGACTCGGTTTCTGTCTTGCCTGACTCAGAGCATTGATGGGGAACCAGCATCCTTTGGGGTCCTAGGGTGATGCTGAGAATGAAAGAGAGCTCACCCACTTACTGCAACTCCAGAGAATTTGCAATATACCATAGACAGAGCCAGCACAACTTGGTGCAATCAGGAGAAAGCAACCTACTCATGACATATCCCTTCAGAGAGAAAGAGAAGAGTGCAATGAGACCCAATGTTCTTGCTTTCGTGGGTGCTGCTCAAAAGACTGGTTTCTATCTTGTCTGACTTGGAGCACTGATGGAACTGGCATGCTTTAGATGCTTGGAGGCCACTAAGAACAAAAGAGAACATGGCAGGTTGTTGCCAAACCAGAAAACCTACAGTACCAAAGACAGACACCAGAGGGAGCAAACTATTACAGTTTCCTGAAGAAGACCAGCAAACCTCTCTAATTGGGAAATTATAAACATAAGCCCTGAGAGGATACATCCCCAGAAAGTATTTATGAGGACCTTAGAATTCTCAGTCATGCTGATTGGTGAAGGTCTTCCCCTATACGAATCCTGTCTATAAAGGTGGAAAGGTGGCTATATTACCAAACGCATAAATTGCAGCCAAAAATAACAAGACACACAAAGAAACAGGGAAATATGGCCCAATTAAGGGATGAAAATATAGCTCAAAAAAAGAAAATGACCTAAAGAAATGGAGATCTGTAAATTACCAAAGACTTCAAAATAATCATTTAAAACTCAACATGTTATAAGAGAACACATAAAAACAACTGAACGAAATAAGGAAAATGTTATGTGAGCAAAGTAAGAATATCAACGAAGAGATAGAAACTAAAAAAGAGCATTTCAAACATGCTTAAGCTGAAGAATACAATAACAATTGAAAAAATTCACTAGAAAGGTTCAACAGTAAACTTGATGGAACAGAAGAAACAATCAATGAATCTGAATATAGGTGATCTGAAATTATTAAGTCAGAGGAACAAAAAGAAAAAAGAATGAAGATGGGTGAAGAAAGCCTAAGGATCTTATTAGACACCAGAAGTGAAGCAATATACACATATGGGAGTCACAGAAGAAGTCAAGTAAGAGAAACAAGGGCAGAGAGCTTATTTTAATAAATAATGGCTGAAAACTTACCAAATATGAAGAAGAAAATGGACATCTAAATTCAAAAAGCTCAAGAACCCAAAGAGGCCCACTCTAAGACACATTATAATCAAACTGTCAAAAGTCAAAAACAAAGATAGAATCTTGAAAGCAGCAAGAGAAAAGAGAGTAATCACATGCAAGAAAGCTCTCACAAGATTATCAACAGATATCCCAGCAGAAAAATTATAGGCCAGAGGGCGTGGGGTGATATAGTCAAAATGCTGAGAGAAAAATCTCTCAATCAAGAATATTGTATCTGGAAAAACTGACCTTCAAAAATGAAGGAGTAATAAAGACCTTCCCAGATAAACAAAGCTAAGAGAGTTCATCACCACTAGACTGTCTTACAAGAACTGCTAAAGAAAGACTTTCAAATTGAAAGAAAAGGATGTTAGAAAGCAATACAAAAATATAAAGTTCTTTGGAAGATAAATACATGGACAAATACAGAATCCTGTAATACTGTAATGGTACTGTATAAATCATTTTCAATCCTGGTATTTAATTTAAAAGCTAAAAACATAAAAGACAGCTGTAACCAAAAAACTATGTTAATAGATACAAAATATAAAAAGTTGTAATTTGTGCCATTGATGACATAAAGTTGTGGGGGAGGAGTTATATGTGATTGAAGTTAAGTTGTTACCAGTTTAAAATAGATTGTTATAACTATAAGATGTTTTATGTAATCCCCATGGTAACTATAAGAAAAATCTTACAGAAACTGCACAAAAGAAAATGAGAAGAGAATCAAAATATGCTGCTACAATGTAAATAATTGAAAGACGATCAAAAGAGGAAAAGAGGGACAAGATAACTACAAGAGAGAAAACAATCAACAAAATTGTTTTTTGCTTGTTCATATCCTTTGCCCATTACTTTATCTTTATTTATCTTTATTTCTCTCACTGAATGTGTAGAGCTTCTTATAAACTTTATGTATTAGTCATTTACTTGTTATATATTTTGGTAAATACTTCCTCTTTCTCTGCCACTTGCCTTTTATCACTGATTAGTTTCTTTATATGTATCTTTTAAAATTTTTATAGTAAGATTTGTCAAGTTCTCCTTACAGAACAAAATAAATGACAACAACAAATTCTCAGAATGACTTTTCTGGAATATACACATGTCATCTGATTATATATGCTACACCAATGAAACTGAATATGACATGTCTTCATATTGGTAACAGATTATGTGTTTGCTAAGCTGCTGTTGTATATTAGGATGAAAAGAATGCTTACTTGCCCATTAGATGCCATGATAAGCATTTGAAGCTTGAATAATCAATCACTGGAGGGAGAAAACAGAATGGACAAAAATGCCACTCTATCAAAAAGGAAATTAAATGGCCAAAATTCAGAGCACTGACAACACCAAACACTGCTGTGGATGGGGAGCAACAGGAACTCTCATTCACATGCTGGTGGGAATGCAAAATGGTATAGTAACTTTGGAAGATAGTTTGGCAGTTCTTATTAAATTAAACATACTCTTACCATATGATCCATCAGTTGCACTCCTTGGTATTTACCCAAATGAGGTAAAAACTTATGTCTATACAAAAACCTTCACATGGATGTTTATAGCAGCTTTATTCACAATTGCCAAAACCTGGAAGCAAAGAAGACATCCTTTAGTAGCTGAATGGATAAATAAACTGGTATATCTAGACAATGGAATATTATTCAGTGCTGAAAAGAAATGAGCTACTGATCAGAAAAAGACATGGAGGAAACTTAAATGCATATTACTAGGTGAAGTACTTCTAATCAAGGAAATTCTTGAAATGCTTATTTGAGTTGCAAGCTGAATGAGGCACTTTTTCATGGAACACCATCTTTACTTGAAGGAATAATGGACTATGTTCATTTAGATGGGCAGACATTTTCTTGAAACTGAATAAAGCCAGCCTGTCACTTCAATGAAAACAATTGAAAGTATTTTTTTGCCAAAGATAAATTCAAGCTTTTAAGCAAAAATTAGAATTTTGGAAAATTTGGCACCCTAATAATTAAACTTATCTGTTACCATGCACTTGACATCCAATAACTAAAGGCTTTTTATTAAATCAATGGTAATATTAAATGTAATTTTTCTTTTGCATTATATAGCAAGATGTATCAAATTTAGAAGATTTGCATAACTCAGTAAACTTATATTTTTTAGAATCACCAATACATAATACTATAAAATCAGGTAAGGGGTAAAAAAAATTCCATTCAAAATGCAAGATAGATCAATCGATTTTAATGTAACAGAGTAGGAAAAGTTCATTGATATGATTTCAGATTCCACATTGCAACTAACCTTTCAGAAGTTACCACTGTTGAGCTTTGGTGTAAAACTGAAGAATATCTACAGTTATCTTAAAAGGCTATTAAAATACTCTTCCATTTCTACTTTTATTTGGTTTTGTCTTTTTTTCTTTTAGCTTTTTAAGGTATGTGCTTAAGTGCCTTGTTTATTAAAACATTTAAAGTGGTATATTTCCCTCCACATCTGGATTGAGCCATATCCCTTAACTTTATATGTAGTGTTACTATAATCACTGAATTCTTAGTATTTCAGTTTGTATCTTATCTTTGCTATTTGATAAAAATTAAGAGACTCTTGAATTTTTATAAGGAGCTAAATTTTAAGCTATCTTTTAGTGATTAATCTTTAATTTTACTGCTTCTAGTCAAAGAATATAGTGTCACTTCTATTTTTTAAAATAAAGTGTTTCTTGTGTGATCATTTTTTAAAATAATTTTGCAAATATTTTGCTTTTTTATTTTGTTTAGGATGCTTATCCATCCAAAATCTTAATTTTGGATATAGATGTAGTCAGGGTATACTCTTTTTGTCTGCCTAGATTCTCTTTGTGAAACCACCTTCCTTCCATTCTTAGTTCATTTGGTTCAATAGGGCTCCTTTCCCCTATGGGAATCTAGGGAAGTTACAACACAGGCTCAACCAATCAGACTGCTCTCCTCCTGGATGCAGTGATTGATTCAGGATGGGTTTGTAATCTGACCCAGCACTTCTGCTGATATCACTGGAAAAGAAGCTGACTTCTTTCACAGAGACTCCCAGATATAAGGTCGAAGGATACCTAGGGCTGTTGGTGGCTGTCTCTGCCTCCATGTGGGGTCAGCCTGCTCAAAAGAAAGATTTTATAGAAAAAAACAAAGAGACCAAGAAAGTATGTCCTGATGTCTTCATTCTAGTCTCTGTATCCAGATCATCTAAAGGTAGCTATAACCTGAACTTTACAATTACATGAGCTAATAAGTTCTACTTTTGCTTAAGCCAGTTAGGTTGTATTCTCTGTACTTGAAACTCAGAAAAATCCTAACCAATATAAGTGGATGTCTCTGTTGGGGGGAAGTTCTTTGAGTTAATAGATACACAGTGAACCAAAATTAATCTCTGTATAGTAGTTCTGTTTTAGTACTAAGCTGCCTTAAACTGTATAGTACTTTGGTGCTCAACAAATCAATTTCTTCTTGCAGCACTGCCTTTTAGGCACTTGAAGGCAGCTATCTGGTACTTCAATTATTCTCTTTTACAAAGATTTCCTATTCTACCTTCTTTATGTGATATACTTTAGCTTATATTCACAATCTTGTGTGTTCTCTGAATCTGATCTACATTGTATCTGCCTTTTTTTTGTCATGGCCTTGTCAAAACAAAGTAGTTACAAGTTTCTAAGAAAAGGAAGATATCCCAAAGTAGATGAAACTGTATTACTTTTTGTTACTAAATTATATGCAAAAGGAATAACTGTCACATCAAGCTATGCAACTAAGGCAGGAGGAATTGCTAAATCCCTAAGAATGGATGAGAAACTGATGAATGAGGAGGAGCTGTTATGACCAATTTATCAAGATTCTGATTAAGGTGTTCAATATCAAACACTGTCAGAAACTTCTTGCTGACCTGGAACTGGACTTCCAGCCACATGTGATTCAATGAAGAAAAAGTATTAAGTCTGAATTTAGTCTTACTGGAAAGTGTCAGCATTAATAGTTGCAGAATGAGTCAGCACTTTGGAAGAAATCCTGGAGGTACTCAAGGAACACACCCTTAAGAAATGCCATACTGCTGATACTCTTAATGGTACAGAGAATGCTATCAGGTTGGACAAAGATAAGTATAAACTAAGTTTTAAGTTGAAAACTGATTCGGTTGGACTTTGAGTGAGAAGAATTTTGGAACACCTGAACTTAATTTATTTAGCTTGTATTTACTTTTTTCTATAACCAAAGACTGACATTATAAAAATTTATGTTTAAAATGTCTAAAACAGCACTCTTAATAAGAGTAAACAAAAATTCTAAGTACTAATGAAACATTGTTTTAAACTTTAATTGGCAGCATTTATATAATGCAGTTATATAACTTATATTTAAAAGCTTATATCTTAAAATGGGTAAAATATAGGGTTATTGGCCTCTACTACATTTTTCAGATTTCTTAGCAGCCCTGTAAAATAGAGCTTGCTTAATACAAATTGTTCTTGGTGAACTCATGCTGTTTGATAAATGGTACTGCTTCATTTTTATGGGATTTCTATAAACAAACACTGAAAATATGTTGGGGAATCTCACCCATTAAACTTGCCAGCTTTATGTGTGATTTGTAGCATATGACAGCCTTCAGGCCTTGTGACTCCTTTCCTTCTCTCTTTAGTCACCAAAATCATGGACAAGTTGGCAGTGACATAATTTATAAGTTCTCTCAGTACCCATGGATGGAACTGGATTGGGCCAAGAGATCTGAACTCACTGCAAACAGATGTTTGCTGCACTCTGCTTCAGGTGCTTCTGAGAAAAGTACATTCTACCTTTTTCATTCTGAACATAAGTATTCTTATTCAAGTTACTATGTCTGTGTAACAAATTACCCCAAAACCGTGATAAAAAATAACCATGTATAATGCTAAGGGTTCTGTGGGTCAGGAATTTGGCCAAGGTGGAGTGGGCATAGCTTATCTCTGATCCACAATATGGGGGCCTTAACTGGAAGATTCAAAGGCTAGGGGCTAGAATCATCTTGAAGGCTTGGCTCATTCACACAACTGGAAGTTGGTGCGAGCTGTTGGTTGAGCTCAGGCTAATGGTCAGAACACCTACATATGGCTTCTCTTGTTGTGTGAATTTCCTCACAATATGGTGACTGGGTGCTAAGAGTATGCATCCTAAGAAAGTACTAGGCAGAGCTATACTCTTTTTATGAATTAGCCTTGCAAGTGATGTACCATTATTTCCACCAAATTCTATTTCTGAAGGAGCCATGAGCCCACCTAGGTACAAGGAGAGAGAAAATAGACACCATTTTTTGGTGCTATCAGTTAGGGTGCTGAAATAGCATATGGGACTAGAAATAATGCCACGGCCATTTTTTTTTTGGTATCATTAATATACAATCACATGAGCTACATTGTGGTTACTAGATTTCCCCCATTATCAAGTCCCCACCACATACCCCTTTAGAGTCACTGTCCATCAGCATAATAAGATGCTATAGGATCACTACTTCTTTTCTCTGTACTATACTGCCTTCCCCGTACCCCACCCCTATGTTATGTGTGCTAATCGTAATGCCCCTTATTTCCCTTCTTCCTCCCTTCCCACCCACCCTCCCCAGTCCCTTTCCCTTTGGCAACTGTTAGTCCATTCGTGGGTTTTGTGAGTCTGCTGTTGTTTTGTTCCTTCAATTTTGCTTTGTTCTTATGCTCCACAGATGAGTGAAATCATTTGGTATTGTCTTTCTCTGCCTGGCTTATTTCACTGAGCATAATACCCTCTAGCTCCATCCATGTTGTTGCAAATGGTAGGATCTGTTTTCTTCTTATGGTGAATAATATTCTATTGTGTTTATGTACCACATCTTCTTTATCCATTCATCTACTGATGGACACTTAGGATGCTTCCATTTCTTAATGCCGTGGCCATTTTTTAGGAAAAAAATAACTGCAATGCTCAACAAAAGCCAGAAAAGTGGGGAGATAGTATACTTCCTCTTGGTTTTTAATCTGCAAGGCTGACTCCTGCTTGATAAATACAGAATATTTCAAGTATATAAAAGTAAAAAGAGTAATATAGTAGGCCCCATAGTATGCATCACTCAATCTTATTCATTATCAACTCAGCTTATCTTGCTTAATTTATACCTGCATCCATTCTCCCTGGTCATCCAGTTTATTTTGAAGCAAATATTAGACAATGTATATTTTCATCTGTAATTTTAATATGTACCTCTAAAAGAAAAGGTCTTTAAAAATCATAACCAGAATACAATTAATCATTTAAAAACATTAAAAGTAATTCATTAATATCATCCACCAGTATCTATACCTGCCCAAATGCCTTATACATTTTATTTTCATTTTAACTTTAATTAAAAAAATTTTGTTTTAGTTTGTTTGAATTAGGATCCAAATATTGTCAATACATTGCAATTAAATGGTATGTCTCTTAAGTGTTTTAAATCTATAAGTTTCTTATCCACCTCTTTTCTCCTTGTATTTTTTTTGTTGTTGAAAAAAACCAGGTTGTTTGTTCTTTAGTTACTCTTAGTCTAGATTTTGTTGATTATAACACTATTTCCTGTAAATTGGTAGACCTAGAGACTTGATCAAATTTAGGGGTAATTTGTTGGGCATGACTATCTCATAGAAATTTTTATGTATTTCTATCAAGAGGTGCATAATTTTGTGTCTCAGCCTTGTGATGACAGGAGCCGCCGATGACCATGGCCCACATCCATCAATTCATTAGGAGTGGCAGAAAGATACCACTCTAATTCTGTCATTCCTTTTTCATTTATTAGCTGGGGCAATTCTATAAAGAAAAACTTTCCTTCATCTCCTAAAGTCTGAGGTATAGTTTGTATAGAATAGTAAAGATAAATGTTTGAGACTTTTTCTTTTTGTAAGTTTTTGAAATAATGAGAGCTGGTGATTAACCCCCAAGGTAATTAATGAGTACTGTTTCTGAGTATCATTATTAACTGACCGATTCAAGTATATTTGAGGTATTTCAGTCTATTGTGGTCTTCGTGTCCTTTAGGGCTCAACTCTTCCATCTTTAGGCAGTAGGAGCCCATTAGAGTTGGCTCAGTTCTTTGGTCATGACCCTAGTATTTTCTGACAGCTTCCTTGCTGTCAGATATAATCAGGTGTTTCAAGATCTTCTTGAACATTTATTGTCCCACACCTGGAATTTGACATTTTCCAAAGATGCTTGTATCTTTTTAGTAGGAGAGGACTTCTATTTTTTACTTTAAGCCCAATTCCTTTTTGGAGGGAGAGTTAATATCTAAATTTAACTTATTTTTTCAAATGAATGGATGCATATGTATAAAAAATTAAAATTCTAACACTTTTGCGGGTCTATAATATGAACATTTTTACATGGCTCCTTTTTTGGACACTCTTTATTCTCTTCTTAAATAACAACTTTTAATTATTTTAGTTGTTTTTTTTCTGATAATCACCACCATTATGACTCCTGATAAGTTGCTACTACTTGCTGTTAATTTGTATATTTCACACATTGCCTATCAAGTTGTTAACAGGACAGATGATGAGTTAGGTCATCTATATTACTTTCACACCTTGTCTCCTTGTTCCTCTTCTCAATAAAGGCATAACACTTTTTTTGTCAGAACATAATTGTAAAATTCTACTCATAGGGGGCTTTATCATTCCTGTCACCATTTTTAGAAGTTCATTCCATACTCTTATGAATACTATTGGTAGTATGCCTTTTTTTCCATGCTTCCTATTAAAAACAATCTGGTCTTAGCCATTCAACTGAATAGCTGAAATATTTGAAGAGCACAGGGTCATAGGCAGAATCCAGTGGCAGAGTGCTGGAAACTTGTTTTCCCCTTGGCATTAACACATTAGTTTATACTCTTTATCTACCGTCATCAAAGCCCACATTTCTATTTTTTCATCTAGTTCATGAGAATGTCACTGAGACTTTGTTAAATGTTTCACCAAAATCAAAATACAAGGTCTGAATTCAATCAAAGCAGAAAATGAATAATTTCTTAAAGTTTTTGATACGGTTTCATAGACAAAGAACTATGTCACTTTTAAAACTAGGGAATTGACTTCAGAGTTCAGTTCCCAAATCATAATAGCTCTAACATGTGGTTCATAAGTATAATTTGTATAATCTATTAGTCCACAAACTGAAAAA
The DNA here is from genome assembly GCA_029783875.1 of Phataginus tricuspis. Classification (NCBI taxonomy): domain Eukaryota; kingdom Metazoa; phylum Chordata; class Mammalia; order Pholidota; family Manidae; genus Phataginus; species Phataginus tricuspis. The sequence continues at coordinate 8,971,021 of JAQQAC010020895.1, read as the reverse complement.
AAATATTCTATGACTTGGCCAATTCCTCTTAGTCTCAATGGTTCCCTTTTTTAGGAAAGTTCACCATACAGGCTATTACAAATGGAAGGCATCTAGGATCCTGGTACTCTAACCTGTGTTTTGTATTTAAAATGACTAAACTGGCTCTTTTAAGGATCTCTCTAGCAAATACTAGATTTTAATTTTTCTTGAAACTCTTTGAAATTTTTTATTCTGCTCAGTTAGAATCTGGTTTATTTATGTAGAAACTTTGATAGTAAACAAATACACTGATAAGAAAATTAAGATACTGTTCTATTAGTTGAGCTTGGATTTAAGATGCTCTCACCAACAGTGTGTCATTTTGTGCAGAGCCTGCTACAATTTTGAGCCTGATTCTCGTAGAGAAATCTGTGAGTTCATGAAGTTGTGAAGTGGATTGTGAGCTAAATTTCCATCCTGTGACTCAGAGGGGAGCTTTCCTCTGTATGAAGCTCACTCTAGAAAGAAAGACTAAAACTACCATTTTGCCAGCTTTAAATAACCAACCCAAAGAGCATGTACTCTCTCTTTTTAGCAGAAAAATAAGAATGGTTGATTTTGAATTAATTCTCTGGAGGGCTCAACTTTCACTTAAAAAAAATTATCACTGTTTAAAGCATGGCAGGCACTAGAGGAAAACAAAAGATGGTATGGATTCTTATGCAGTAAACATATTGATTATAGTCAGTGCTGTTCTATTCCTTTACACTTGAGCATTGCAATCTAACAACTTTACATTAAGCAATTTTTGGTATTTGGTCTTTTTTTGAGATAAGGCTGAGATGAAATGAGTTGGATTATAGAATGGTTAAGTCAGTCCAGAAAAAATAATGCTCTGCATTGAAAGAGAAGCTACATAACAGTGATGACATCAATGACACTTTCAGTGTTTTTAAAAGGTCAAGCTCTGCAAATTGGATTTGTTTATAAACTTGATTCTGAACTCAACCTTTATGCTACAGTTTTTAAGGCACTGTTATAGTAGCTGGGATTTGAATGCATAGAGTTAAGTGTAGAGGGTATTTTATTACATTTCAAAGCAAATTACTCAGGTTTCATAATTATAAAATTAAATATTCCTCCTTTTATTTTTTACATAAGAAATTATTAAAAAGGAAAAAAGATTAAGCATTTTGCCTTTAACTATTGTAGAAGGCTTGAAAACATCTGAGATGATTACTTTTAGCTCAAATTGCATACCAAACAAAAGTGTGAATCAACCCCAATGAGCCACTCAGATCCTGTCTGTACCTTTAATATGAAAAGAACATTAACATCAACATGAAATATTCTACATAGATAATTTTAGAATTAACAAAATGATTATTAGGTTGTTGATACTAAAAATCATTTTTCATTTTTAATAACTATAGTCCCTGTATGAAACAGTTCTATAATTCAAATCTGAGATAACTAAAGAATATGTGGAATCTTTGCCATTGAGATAGAATTATTCTAGAATCACAATGCAGTCACATTCTAGATAAAACATGCAGTCACTCAAATCCTCATCCATTATATGTTAATTATAGTTGTTTTTATATAAAAGGATGGATTTTCTTATAATTCATAGTATACTAGTTTGAGCTGTGTAATAAAGGAAGTACATGCATCTAAGTTAAATAATTTTTCCTGATATGAAAGCAATTCATATGCATGAATAGAAGTTGAGAAAAAAAATCCAGAGAAGTATTGTTAAAAAGAAAAGTCACAAACAATACCACTACTTAGAGATTACTACAATTAAATTGAGTTTTAAGGTGATACAATGTGAATGATTCTTCCTTGATTCTTAAAGCAAATGAGGTTTAATACTACCTTCTTGTTTGGCAAATTAACAGACACATTTCGTATTGAAACAGTTCATCAGTATCAAGAAAAGGGTGAATCTTTCTATATTTGAATTTTTCTTTCTGAATGAAAGTCAGGGAGATTAAAAAAATACATAATTTATCTACCTCCAGCTGGTATAGTACAATATCTTATAGGACATTATAGTGTGTTTACAGTATGACTCATTTTTGTTTCTTATTTCCTCAATTTCTATAAAGACTAATCTATTAATTAATAAATCACATTATTTGGGAGGTATAGATTCTTTGAAAGTCAAGTCAATGGATTCTGTTCATAACCTTAAATGCTTTTACTACCTTATGGGGGATTTTTCTTCATATTTTGAATTTTGGGAGATGAACCACTGAAGGTACATGAAAAGAAATAATTATGCCTCTTTTCCTCCACCCAGTTTCCCTTTATATATAGCCTGAAATTGCATTTCCCACAACTCCCTCAATACCACTTTATAATATAAATTCACATCTTTTTGTTTTTCTTTGTTAATGCAGGTCTCTGCTAGACCTCTAGCACTCCAGGCTTCTCCTGTCTGTTACATTCCAGTATTTCTGATTGTTCTTCCCTTTTTCCCCAGAAATAACTGTCTTCATTCTGTCTTTCTCTTTCTCTGTATCTATCTGTCTATATATCTCAAACCCTCTCATTTTCTTTCATTATCATTCTCAGTATACATTTCCAGCTTCGTTAGCCACATTTCGGTTGTTACATTGTCTTCACGGGTCCCAACAATATTTCCTTCAAGTGCAGGCAGGATTCCTGTACCAGTCCGACACAAGCAACCTGAGATGAAATGTGGTCACCCAGCCAACCCTGTTAGAGAGCTGTGATCAATAAAGCATGTGGCCAGCCTGGGCCCTACAACCGGCCATCAAACTAAGCATTATTTGTAGCATAGATTCACTTTAACTAGTTGTTCTACTAAAAGAAGACTTGCTATTGGAAACATATTTTCCTATAGCAATGACAGGGATGATAGAATTTCAGAACAGAATCCAACAACCCATCAGAATAGAATTTGTTTGCAGCACTAGCCCAGGGTCCTGTAGGCCCCCTGCTCATGTAAATGTAACACTTTGGTCACTAGATTATGAAGAGTTCAGGGGAATTAAGGAAGTCTGAGTGAGGAACAAGAGTGTTCAGGATGTCAGGGAGGGCACAAGAGGAGCTGGGGACAGCGACTTTCTGCCAATCAGTAATGCGGCATTTCAATACACAGCATGGTTGGATGTTGCGTACCAGGTCAGTGTTAGCCTTTCAGGTGATAAGTTTGTCCAACCTACATTCTGTCTTCCTGTTCTCCTGAGACTAAACATACACATATATAGACATATAATTCCCATTTTACAGATGAGGACATTGAGACTCAGAGAGGGCAGGTCCCAAGGGCCAGTGCTGGATGTAAAGCCAGGACTGACTGACTCCAAAGACAAAGGAGTTGGGACTAAGATTGTTATATGACCTTATTCACTTATATTCTTTAGTATTTGCTAAGGGATCTTACAGATATTATTTGGTTCTTATGGCAACCTTATGAAATAGTGTGGACCTCACTATCAATTGCCTTTTAGGTCTGGGAAAACTGAGATTTATAGAAGTAATTTCTGCAGGGATACTGAAAGGGTGAACAAAAGATGGAAGCTCATTAGGTTGTAGAATCTGGATTCACATACTGTCAGACCTTCTGATTCTGGAATCCCTGCTCTGCTACCACCATCCCACCCTGAACACTGGCCCAACAATGCCTGCTTTTCTCTCCAAAGATGGCTATGATAGATAATCCATGGCCAATGGTCATACATGTGCAGCTTCATTTCCTGGCATTGGGTTATCACTCAGTCAATTATACTCTCCCACCTGATTTTCCTTAAAACCAGTGGCAAATAAATGATCAGTTAACTAGAATTAGAAGGAAGACTGCAGCCATGCAACAGAACCACACCAACTAGAGTATATGGAGTGAAATACTCGACTGTAACTCTAAAATCCATGTGTTTTATGTACCATTTATGTTAATTTTGAATTTCTTTTCTGGGAGTTGTATTTTGACTTTGTATCAAATACCTTATTTAAATGCAAACAAATACATCTTCTATGTTACTTATATCCAATATCTTAGACTGGTTACAAATGTCATGCCTTCTTTGAAGCCTTCCCTACCTGCCCCAGGCAGAGCTAGTCAGACCCTTTGCTGTTCCTAAAGCACTTTATACATACCTTACCTGTATCCACCTAGATAGTGCTGCAAGTATTTGTTTATATTTCAGATTGACCCATAAGGACTATTATTCTTTTTCTCCCTATCAGCTAGATTTTGTTTGGCACAGGTAAAGTGTCCAAGAAACAACTGTTGACTTAATTAATTAATTAATACAGCCACTGAAAAATAAAGGAATTCATTAATGTCATTTTTAGTGATGGACATGATGGAAACATTTTGTCTGTCTTGGAACTCTATGTTTTTGATTAAGCAAATATAGGGAATGAAAGTGTAATAACTCATATCTTATTACAACATTTATAAATCTGTTTGTTTTGTTAAGTATAATTATTTGGTAGGTATTTAACTGCAAAAAATATCCTGGGGTAAAAATACTATTCAACAACCTAAATTAATAAAAAAAAATTACATGGACATTTTAAATGGTGATGTTTATTTATATATTTTCAAGGAAAGACATTTGTATGTGTTGTTCAGTGAATAAAGAGCAGATAAAAATAATTCTGTATAGTTAGAAGAAAAATTCTAGATGAATAATACTGGGAATAATAATAATACTTATATCCTTTCTTTATAATGAATGATCACACATTCCCAGGTATGGAATTAAGTGTTTTCACACATCATTTTAATCTTCACAATCACTCCATTAATTAATTAATTCATCATTAATTAATTCAACTTTCAACTTATATTTCTTGTTTCAGGCACTGTGCTAAACACTAGAGATACATTAGTGAACCAGACAGACACACTACTGTGTTTTGTCATTATCCTAACTCTACAGATGAAAATTAGAGAGACTGGCCTACCCATCAAGGGTAGCATTAAGTGAATGTAGCCAGAAACAAAATAATATATACACTGGCACTGTGATTAGGGCGATGCAAAAATAGGGATGCACAGAGGAAGAAGCCAAGCAAAATTACAACACAACCCTAACAGAAGTTGAGTCAGAATGGTTGGCTTGGTAAGGCCCTTTTTTTTCTTTCTGTTTTTCAGATTTTCTGTGAAATGCTTCTTATTCTTGGAATAAAATGAAATACATTTGTCAGACTAAAAAAGGAACCATATTCAGTTGATAAAATATTTAAAATGTAAAAACCAGTCAATCATCATCCTAAAGTAATAGATTTAGCTCCATATTTCTTTGTTTAGGTAAACATACTTTACATAAAATTTAACTACTTTAGGGGCTTGGAGTTCTCAAATTATTTCAAAATACACACATGGACTGGAAGGTGGGAAGGCAGAGTAGAGAGCAGCTCTGTTCCACTTCTGAAAGTCAGCCATGTAACTAGAAGAATTTCTCCTGGGCTCCTGCCCATCGCTGCCCTGACACCACTATTTCAGGAACTTCCTACATCTGGGCTCACATAGTAGGATGGGAATACCATAGCTCAACTCCTTTTATATGTTCTTTGTCTGTAGTTATTTCAGAGTGTAGCTATTTAAGGCTTAATTTTCTTTCAAAACTCACGTTTTGGGCTTTAGATGATCCTTCTTTAGCCAAGGACTCATATAATTGGATAGCTGCTGTTATGTTCTGTGTGCCAAAATTCCCAAATAGAAAAGCATCAGCCATTTTCTCCATAGCTTTCAAATTTCCCAAGTCAGCTGCTTTGGCAAAGAGTATGTAGGCTCTGTTCCAAGAATATGAAGTTAGAAGTTTGATTATCAAAAATGAAATATTCTGCTCCTTCCTTCATACTACTCTTTAACAAGGAGGACCCAGTTGTCACTGCTACTAACAATATGGTTTAGCGGCAGTCCATTACATCTCTACACCAGTAGATTTTTTTTCATCCCTAGATTGGTCTAAGATTATAATATCTAATATATCTGACAAATAGTGAAGCTGTGAAAAAGAGAAATGTATAGGATACATCATGCTTCAAGCTTATACATAGTGCAAAATGAAAAATTGAGGCACTTGTCCTAAAATAGTGCAATCTTTCATGGCCACCACCATTATATGAGTATTTGTTTTGTAAAATGAACTCTGAAATATATAACCATACAATCAAATCAATCAAAAACATAATCAAAACTGGAATGTCAAATCTAGGCAGTCCTAACATGAGAACAACAGTCCCTTTATATTCTGAAATAATTCTCTAAAACAGAACACATCCTTCAGCACAGACTGTGTGGAAAAACTACAACCGAACAAAACCTAATGGCTGTTAAGGCTCTAGTCTGACTGCCTGCGTTTAAATCCTGGCTCCACTTATCAGTTTGTGAGCTTCAGACAAGTGACTTAACTTTTCTGTGCCTTTCTCATCTTGGGGTGGGGATAATAAGAGCACCTACTTCATAGGGCTGCTAGGAAGACTTAGTGAGATAATCCATGTGATGTGCTTGGCATAGAGCCTGGTACAGAGTAAGTACACAAAATATTTAGCTATTGTTATTACTGTTATTGTTATTAAGTAGTCTTAATAAAGTTGTATAACATGGTGACTGTTCCCTTGTAACTAGTGAGTAAATGGTGTGAAAAGTTTAGTGATTACTAATATAGATGCCATAGGATTGCCTTACAATGCATTTTTTGAGTCTGGATCAGAAGTCATTTGGGTTTGTTCTGTATAACAAGCAGTGATGAGGAAATCTGTGAGGTCAAAACTTGTGTCAGAGACAGAGAGTACTTTTAGGGTTTATTTTTACTTTTATAACTTTCTTTTTGGTAGTGGTAAGACCAGAAAGCATTACCTATACCTGTGACCTTGACTCAAATATAGGAACAAACACAAATCTACCATTGCTTCAGAACTACCTTCAGGAGGCTCAGGAAGCTCAGCTTTATATACTGCCTACCCATCCTGATGCTAAAATAACCTGCTCTTCACCAAAGGCTGGAGCAGAATAGAATGAACATAAAGGGCTGGGACCGAGTGATAACCAAGTATGCATTAGGATCCTGGATGGCAAAATGCAAAGTAGGTTTTAGTGGAACAGAAAGAAGTCAGGAGGTCAAGCAAGAAATTAACCACGTTCAGAGCAGGGCTGAGATTCTGGGGAGGCAGAAGGCAAATAATAAGACAGAAGTTCCAAAGGTCAATGAATGCAAATGTGTGGCATCCAGAAATGGATAGCATCAGGATACAGACTCCCTGAAGCCATCCTGTCACAGCATCCTGGGGCTAGAAGAGCACAAACATGGACCAGGGCAGAGAAACCAGAGATGAGCAGTCAGATCCAGCCATACATCCATTCACTGGTCCTCAGGGGCAGCAAAAGTTTGCAAAACCAATCTCTCTAGGTATCTCTGATTTTCCAAGGAAGGTATGGGCACTAAGGTCCCCTGTCAGGAAAGTCCAAGGTGCTTTAAGGAATACTAGTAGGACCCAGGGCTGTAGAAAGTTGTTGTTAAATTAGGTAGGATTAATACGCAATCCCCAAGAGGGAAAAAGTAGGAGAAAACTGGTCAACAGCAGCAGATCTCCAAAAGAAAGTTCGACTAGGTATCTGGGTTATTTCTAAAGGATCTGATAGTAGATGCTAAAGGCATCTCTAGGAGACATTAAAAACTTGGTGTGGGGCAGCAGCTTATCTTCAAAACTTCCTTACTAATGGGGAGTAATTCTTAATGACAGCTAACCCTTGCTGTCATAGGCTTCTTGACTCCTTCAGACAAGTTTGTGTCTCCCTGACATAAGCTTGCTTAATATCTGTACTAACAGTTGACTTGTTGAACAGTTTCCCCCTCATACATACAAAGAGGCTGAATGAATGAATTGGGCCTAGATGTGGGTGTGGATGATCCAAAAGGACTAGTAGCATCTTTATCTTATGCTACCTCTTTCTGAGAAGTGGTGAAGCAAGGAGGCGGTAGGAAAGAGGGAGTGAATGGGAGAGACATGATTCCTTTTTGTTCAGTAGCGTGTTTATTTTTCTCTCCCCAACCAGAATCAGAGAGATGGTTACATTAGATGTAACTGGCTTAAGGGGAGGGCAGACCATGCTGATAACTGAAGGATTTTCACACGGCTTGTCCACAGACTCCTGGGGTCTCTTCCTATGAACAGATTTGGTTTCAGTTTTCTCTACTGCTACTAATTCAGAAAGATCAGGAGACTCAGCTTTATGTATCCTCTCATGTATCCATGCTGCTGCTAAAACAAGCAGCTCTTCTGGCATTCTGGGGCAAGACTAGGCTGTGAAAGAGGAGCCTGAGATTGAATGACACCAGGTAAGTGTGAAGTTACTGCACTGCTGGATGTAATGCTACCAAGTCTGGGTTTCCTCCCCATTCTTTAAGCCAAAAAGGAATGCACCCATCAAGTTTAACAAGATAGTTACTTGGGACCTTGTGAAAGTAGTTTTGTCCCATCAAACTGAGTCTCGGGTTTCCCTGGACTTGAAAGGGTGTACCTTGAGGTCCTCATCTTTAGTTCACCTGCTATGAGCAGAGCTAGTCTGAAATCTCAGGGACCAGCCCCCTTCGAGACCTCCATTGTTCTCTCCTCTAGCTAGGGGGGTTAAGATTTCCTCATTCTTAATCATCTTCTCAGTGGGCACCTGTATGAACTGACTTCCCTATCAGGCTCTATTTTTGTGTTCTGAATTAACACCATCCTCATCATGGCAGCCCGTAGAGTGCTCAGTATAAGGCCCAGGTTTTGCTGGGGAATGTTTTCTCTGCTGTTACACAGAGCTTCTAAAGCAGCTTCCCCTAGGGAGAGGACAAACTCCCTTCTTCCTTCTTCTTGTCACTTTGGAAGAAATACAAATTTTTTTTGACCTTCCATTTCCTCCTTTGTAATTTGGGGACAATAATTCATGTCTCTTAGTATCATTGTGAGGAATGAATAATATTCCACACAAAAATACCTAGAACAGTAACTAGCACAACAAAGGAGCTTAATAAAAGGAAGTTGTTGATGTTGTTATAACCAGGTTCATAGCTGAGTGCCCCTTCATCCTCTATACCCTTACACTCTTCTTGAAGGTTTCAAGTTTCAAGAAAGAATGCATGGACTCTGCTGCTGGCCTGTCTAGGGCTGGTTACCCCAACTCTGGGATGCTTCCCCCAGGGCTTGTATGCCTAATCTGTGTGAAAACAGAAGATGTCTCCTGGTTGAGGGTTCAGAGTTCATTCTTTCTACTATTGATTCAAGACACACATGCTTTCTTCTCTCACTCCTTCCACTTAGCAGTTAGAAGACTAGAGAGAAATAAAAAATGCTTAATCCCCTGGTTGCTATGTATCAGGCATTGTTCTAAGAGATTGACTGTACTATCCATGGCACAGGGAGGTTAAATGACTTGCCCAGCAACACACAGCCAATAAATGGTAGAGTTAGGATTTGATCCCAAGGTTCCAACTAGAGACTTGAGGGATGACCTCATGTTGTGACCCTCTTTTGTAGGGGACAAGATATTTCTTTCTCCCCTCAGGACAAAGTAGACAATTGAAAAGAGAAACAACAGGGAGTGAGACCATATGATCACAGCTCACATCCCAGCTGCATATTTCTGGTCACTTCACTTTAATTTCTGTTAAATTTTCTGTTAATCCTTGAACTTTTTTTCTCTATTTTTTAAAGGGGAAATATGAAGCTCTTCATCAGGCTGTTCTGGGGTTAAAATGGAATCACGTACATGAAAGTGCTCTGTGAACCATAAGGTGTTGTACAAATGCTCAGTTAAGGAAAATAATTCTAAAACTACTCTAATTCAAATAACATTTTATTTCATTTGAAATACCTAAAAATTTAAAGTCAAAACAGCATGTTTTTGCCTTAATGCTCAGAAAGTAACTTATTGCTGCACTTCACTTAAATTGTAGGGAACCATAATGTCACATACAGTTCTGTTTGTTTAGACTGATTATTTGTAAGTCTTTAAATACCATTTGATCCTTTGAGAAATGAAAACTTACGGGCAAATAAGTTTGTTATTCTGATAAGTTTTTAATGACAAACCAGATTTTGGATTGTTCTTTTTTTCAAACTGGAAAGTTAACTTGGCTTAATAACTGGATAAAGACTTACTCTGCTTTTTGTTTTTGGCTTTTAGACTGCTGGAGAATCTTCATGCCCATCTTAAATAGCTGGTCTCCTTCATCTGTGAAATTTTTCTTTGCTTGTCCTTTTACTATATATGGACAAATAAGGAAAAATATTATTATTTGATGTTAATATTTAAAAAATAATGTGCTGGCATATTACGTCAGGGTTTTGCTCTTGAAAGGGTTCAGAAAGAGCCTCCACAAAATGTGCCACTTTGGCATGTGGAGTATTTTGAGCTGAAGAAAATCAAGGCCCAGAAAACTCAGGAAATGCTTTTTACCTCCCCTTAACTGCCTTAAGAATTTAGATAGAGGGTCTGGTCCAAGAAGAGAGCTATCACCAGAGATAACTGTAGAGTATGGGCTAGGTTTGATATGCTCTTCGGAGCTAGCATGACATGTTTATTCAAATTCTTCTCAGTGTCCCCTTGTCTCTGTGTGGCCTCTCTGACAAACATTTGTTTACTGAACATTTGCTCTTCCCAGATTCCTGTGAATTATCTTCCTTCCATCTGAAGCCCCAGACCTTAGCCTCTTCTTAGCTCAGGATGGTATATACGCCTCAATTGCTTGACTGTCTTGGAAACTCTCATGTCTTTGTAGGTCCCTGTACATGCAAAATTAAATTTGTTTTTCTCCTGTTAATCTGACTTATGTCAATTTTATTAATAGACCAGCCAACAGAACCTAGAAGGGTAGAGGTCAAAAATTTCCTTTCCTACATTCTCTTTATTTTTTTAACGTCTGCCATTTCAAGAATCATCTTGCCTTCAGTTAGAAGGTAGAGCTGCCTTCAAAAGTACTCTCTTACTGTCTTTTGTGAAAGGGTCTGGAGCGTGGAGGAGATAGAGGGATGCTTCTGACAGCAGGAGGGAGAAAGATGCTTCAAGTCTGGGAAAGGGATGCAAGGTTCTGCAAGCAGACAGCAGGAAGCAAGGTCTCTAGGGAAGGGAAGGGTTGCCTGGTGTACCTTAAAGTCAGCTTCCTGGACACCAGGCTTTCATCTCTCATTGTCTGAGGATGGTCTGTAAACCTCATAACCATAAGATTCAAAGAGAATATGAGGACCTGAGCATTGGGCATCTACTAGATGGCCAATGTGCACCTAGGATTGGAGGAGAGACTCTCCCTGAAAATTTTGCTCTGCCCAAGGCTCCCTTTTACTCCTGCAGAATCTTTCTAAGATCTTGTGGACAACATACAGAAAGAATACCAATAATACATCATGGGATGGGAATTTAGAGTCAATTTTATATGATTTAAAGAAAATATAGGGTTTAAAGAAAATAAAGAAGTGGAATTTTACCTGCTTCTCAAATGTTTGAGATTTATATAACAATTCACAATAGTCAAACCATTATCACTAGTTTAAAGAAGGGGAAAGCTGGAGGGAGAGTCAGCCTAAGAGCCACCACTCTACCCTCAACACACACACACACACAGCCACAACCTTCCACAACATCACAGTGTCTTCTGGAGTCCATTATGACACTCGGTGAAACTTGTGTTTAGGTGAACCATGCCTGATGCCATTTTTAAAAGGAGAGGCATTCCAGGATTTGATGCCTCATTAACGAGATCATAAAAAACTTGTTTTTCTTCTTCCTGACAAACTATCCAAGTTGTCCAATTTGCCTTTTAAATTAAAAAATTTTTTAAACTTAAAAGCCAATTTACAATTATTTTGAATGCTTCAAGTTATCCAATCAATGTAGTAACTCCAGACACTTTAAGCGTCTAATTTCTGCTTTCAGTTGTATGTCATCTATCCTCATGATTATAGAGGAAAAATAATGGAAAAACCTAACAATAGGTGTTTGCAATAGCAACTGCTCCTACTAACATGCTTTCAAAGAGCGGGAAGAAATTTTGAAAGGTTGATTCTGCATGCATGTACATCTGAGAAATGATTTACTACCACAGATTTCCACCCATGGCTTTTACTTTTATTTGGAATTCTTTTTTTGGCTTCCCAATGTCAACTGAGAAAAAGAAACAAAGGCTTTTATTTGGGGGTCTCAGAATTGAAATTCGTGTAGCACAGATCCTGGCAGCAACTAGAGAAAGTGTCCTGCCTCCATGGGGAAGCAAGGAGTTTTTATGAGAAAGAGGAAGGGGGAGATTACATGGCTTGCACAGAGAAGGAGAAAAAGAATTATTGACTGGGCACTAACAGGCTGAGCTTTTTCGTTAGCACTTTTTTTGACTGATTTATTGGTGCTATCAAGTGAAACAAGTCCTGGTATGCCTTAATTAACTACCCTGTCTCCACATAGTCCAAACTGACAGTTTTTTCTTCATGGTCTCTTTTTGGATGCTAGAGGCCCTGTTGATTTTTATGATCAATCACTTGTAAAAGACAACTCTGTTTCTGGCCTAGTTCAAAATGTCTTTTTGCCCAGTTCAAAAGTGCATTAGTTAGAAAGGAAAATGGAGCTTCACAATGGGGTCCCTCATGCCCAGAGATTTTATACAATTCCCTACCAAATATATTGAAATACAAGTTTTCTTTGCTAGAAGAGGGCTCAATTATCAGATGTTATTCTGACAACACTTTAGTTTCCTTTTTTATGGTTTAATGATCTCCAAATCTGGGGAGAGCACAGTCAGGAAATGACTTGAAGAGATCATCCTGAACTTGATGTTAAGGACCTTCAAGAGTCTGGAGTCCTCTGAATGGAACTCATAGATGCCTGTTGCTCTGTCCTGTTAGGGGCTCTAAGCTGACTGAGAAGTGGTGTGGATAAAAGGATCAGGAATCAAAGAGGGCAGGATAGGTATGCCAGAACACTATTTAAAATAGCAGTAAGTGTGGAAAGTGCTTCAACTAAATGAATTTATATTTCAGTGTTTGTAGAGAGTTCTTGACATTTTGCTACTTCTGCAGTATTATCGCATTCCATATCTAACTTGGATGCTATTTGGGGCTGAATTGTGTTCCCCCAAATTCATATGTTGAAGCCCCAACCCCCAGTACCTTAGACTGTAACCTTATTTGGAGATAAGGTTCTTAAAGAGGTGATAGAGTTAAAATGAGGCCATTAGGGCAGGGCTCCATGCCAGTATAACTCCTGTCCTTATAAGAAGAGGAAGAGACACCAAGGGTGTGTGGGGGAAAGGAACATGTAACGATGCTACATCTATAAACCATGGAGAGAAGCCTTAAAATGAAAACAACCTTTCTGACACCTTGATCATGGACTTCTAGCCTCCAAAACTCTGAGAAATTTAATTTCTGTTGCTTAAGCTGAAATTATTGTTGGTATGTTGTTATGACAGTCTTGCAAACTAACCGATGCCAACTCTGGATTGCATGGAATGCAAGCTGCCTCTTCTCCCTATAAGAAGGGATGTACCCCAACTTTGCTTTCTATCAGATCAGTGGCTACCTTCTCTAAGCAAGAGGTACTGTAATTTCCCATGGATCCCCAAGGTCTCCAGGTGCTGGGTATCTGACTTTCCCAGGAAGCTGGATGCCCAGGTAGCCCAGCTCTGACAAGGCCACTTTCTCATGACTGTACTCTAAGTAGGCAGTGTAGTAGATAGCCTTCAGACTTCAGCCACCTTACTCTAAGTGAAATAAATAAGTCTCCACAGATGAAATGACACTTTAGATAGTTATTGAAAGCTGGGTATGAGTTTGTCAGGCCAAGAAGAAGAAACTGGCGTTCCATTTGGAGGAAACAGTCAATGCAAATGAACCATATGTATGAAACAATGGTGGGGAACAGTGTGTCTTCAGTGAAAAGTGAGGGCTTGGGTGTTGTGGTTGGTCATGCTAGTTCAGGCTGGCTGCGGAAGAAAGCGTAACTGAGGGAAGTAGACAGAGGGGTGAAGAGGATATGGGAGGAGGGAACTGAGGTCATTGTGAAGGTGAAGGTAGGTTTGGTGGAACAAAGAGAGAGAGCAGAAGTGGCAGGAAGGCAGCTCTGATTAGAGACAATTATTTTGGACTTTGAAGTTATATTGGTGAAATAGCTCTACATACGCCTGGTAAGTGACTGAGGAGAAATACAAAGATTATTATAATTGAGGAGGTCTAGCAAACAAGGCAGGTCTTCAACATGGATATTTAATGCCCTAGGGTGCTGGAGGTCTATAGTCATTGACTGATAGATGTGGGGTGTAACAGCCCAACCCCCTTGCCTATGTGAAGGGGCAATCCTCTGGTACAATTCATTCTTTAAAACCCTAAACTTCTCCAGAAACCTGTCTTTGCTCAGCTCTTTCCCTTGCCCCATCCTTCATTCCTCTCTCTTACATGTTTCACAACAAAATAAAAACTAACATTTAAATTTAAATAATATCACCTAAAACATCTAGGGAAAAAAAGGGAAAATAATACATTCATTATTCTGAATTTCAAATTATAGTTACATCATGAACCACGTAAAAGATCATTGAGAGTTAAAGGAAGTAACAATTAAGCTAGAAGAAGAATGTCTTTGGTTTGACTAAAAATCAAGTGCTTTCACCATTAAAATGAGACAAGGAGATAAAAATGGGAAATTCCTCCCCTGAAACAATCTTGCCTACACAAACACTGCATCCTTCATATCTAATTTCAATTATATTTAATATAAACCAACTTCAGTTTCTGATTTTCTGAATAATGCATTAGAAGAGCTCTCCACATTTGCCCTAATGTGTGCCAGGTAGATACAATCTCAGATAAGGAGAGAGAATAACAATCCATTACTAAAAATAGCATTCCATCCAAGAAAGAATGATTCAACAGAGAGTTTAGTCAGATAAAGATCAACTCAAATGCGCTTAAATAAGAGCGTAGATATTCATAATAACCAAGCTGATTCATAATGTCCCCAGATCATTGTTGTCAAACATAAATACATCCAGTGGTATTGCTAGGAAATGGTACACAAATCATATTATTAAGTAGAGAAACATTTTTCTTTTCAAATATCTACTAAACAAAGCTTGAAATGACAGGGATTCTGATGTACAAAGATTTAATTCACTATCTAAAACTCAATTTATCAGAAAGAACTTTATAAAACAAATAAAAAATCAAAACCAGTATGTATTATCACAGGAGCTAACATTTACAAAGCACTGAGGCACTAGGTGGTTTTCTCATAGGTTGTAAAAAGAAGGAGTTATTATTGTACTCATTTTAGAAATGAGGTATACACGCACAGAGAAGTTAATAACCTGTCTAACATCATACGTTTGGTACCCAGAAGGTAAGGTTTCAAGTCTATGCAGTCTGATATCAGAGTCTGTACTCATACTGCTCACAGAGCTACACAATATGCAGAATCATGTGGCGAACGCAAAACTAGTATCAGTTGATGAACAACCTGAAAACAGGCTCAAAACACATCAAAAAATAGATTTATTGTAATTTTTTGTTATATACTTATACAATAGGCTATTTATTTACAGTAATATTTCACTTATCTGTCATTATTGAGAAATGTGTTTCATATAAATAATTTTTCCCATTAGATGAATCCTATCCCTTTTTATTTTCACTGTTTCCTGATGGAAATCTGCCTAGGAAGTATACAATATATTCCTCCAACTTCCCAGCAGAAGATAATGAGCATGATTTAACCTAGTTTTGATGATTCAGAGCATCATTATGCATACTTGACAATACCCAGTCTCGTGGTTTGGACATGATTATGTAAGAAGACAGTGCTTGTGGGAGGCCTTGGACAATGGAAAGCCCTTCAGGAATGAGTGGGAGCAGAAGGGAGAGAAGGCAGTGATTTGCTGTACTCACGGCCCTCTGCGGGGCCAGTGCCTGCTCAAAGTGACTGTGTTGACACTTAGCTGCACTTGCCAGTATGTACCACCTTAAGTTATGTTTCCCGAAGGGTACCTGAGGCAATTTTAAGTGGTACACACACAAACTTTAAGATTTTGATAGTTAATATATTTAATATATATTCATCTGTACATTCTATTTATCTCTAGTGATACAAATTTCCATTTATTTCTTTAAAAAATTAACCATGATATATTGCAAACATAACAAAAAAAATACAGAAAATAAAACACACCTCACCATAACCTTCTCCTCTCACATATACAATTTAACAGATGGAAACATTTTGCCTTGTTTTTGTATATCTCTAAGGAAAAAGAACGGTACAGACATACCCAAAACCTTGTCTTAATATCCTTTCTTTTGCTCTCACTTCAGAGGTAGCTATTGTCCTGAAGTTGCTATGTAGCTCTCATATATATATGCCATTTTTTTCTATACTTTATATGAATAGCATCATACTGTATGTACTTTTGCAACTCATTGTCCACTTTCTGAGATTTATCTATCTAGTTACAAGTAGGCCTATTCATTAATTTTAACCAATTCCATCTGTCTGGTCAAAATTTTTTGTATGAATAGACCAGTTGATTTTTCATTTCTCCATTATTTATCCTACCCATTCCACAGATATTAGGTTTTTCCACATTCTGTGCTACCAAAACCAATTTTGCAATGAAAATCCTTGCATACATTTTCTTACACAGATGTGTGAGAATTTCTCTAGGATGTATTTCTAGAAGAACACATGCTGAGTGTGGGCTGTACACATTTTATGTTTTACCATATTGCTCTACAAAGAGGTTGTACCAAACTTACACTCTCACCAGTTATGTATAAATGTTCTCATTTTCTCACATTCTGGATCACTCATGGGGTTATGTGACCTTCTAGTTTTGCTATCTGTGAGAAATGATAAATCTTTGCTATCAAATTTGCATTGCTGCAATTACTAGTGAAGTTTAGTATATTGATTTACCTTTGGTTTTTTTTCTTTTGCTTATTTGTATCCTTGTTCAGTTTTCTATTTGGTTTTCCTATTGATTTGTAGGTGTTCTTTATATAACCAAATATAGTTCTTTGTTGACTATTATTTGTTGAAATACTTTCTTCCATTCTGTGAGGATTTTTTTTTACTTTATAATAAAATTACCTCTTAAAATTTTTAATTTTCAGGTAGTAAATTTATGAATATTGCCATTATGGTTTTACTTTTGTATTTTCTAAGAGTTCCTTTCTTTTTTTTTTTTTTTAATTTTCAACCACCTTTATATAAATTGCTTTTGCTATTTAAAAAAAATTGAATACACCAAATTATTTTGGATTAGAAATGATGGGAGCATTGGTTTTAGGAATTTCACTACAAATCTTGTGTGTTAACTTTGTTTTCAAAGGTTGTAATTCTTTTTTTTTTAATAACAATTTATTTTATTTTAGTATCATTAACCTACAATTACATGAGCAATATTGTGATGATTAAACTACCCCCTTCATCAGGTCCCCCCCACCAACCCTACCACAGTCACTGTCCATCAGTGTAGTGAGATGAGAATCACTACTTGTCTTCTCTGAACTGTACAGTCCCCCCCATGCCCCCCCACCCTATGTCTGCCAATCGTAATGCCCCTTTTACCCTCTTATCCCTCCCTTCCCACCCATCTCCCCAGTCCCTTTCCCTTTGGTAACTGTTAGTCCATTCGTGGGTTCTGTGAGTCTAGAGTTCCTTTCTTATGCCAACATCAAAATGTTTTTTCCTAAGATTGCTCAATCTTGGTATTCACATTTAAGTCTTTAATCCACCTGAAATTTAGTTTTGTGTATGAGGTGAGGATGGGATATGGTTTTAATCTTCTTCCAAGTGAGACTCAACTGCCTGAGTACAATTTGTTTATCATTTCCCAGCTGATTTGTAATGCCACCTCTGTCATATACTAAATTCCCCTGTATGTATGAAACTGATTCTAAACTTTCTATTTTCCAATTCATGTGTCAATACCATATTGTTTATACAAATATCATTTTATAGTAAAAACCTAGTGAGACAAGTTCTATTTTTCATTCTACTTCAAAAGTACCTTGGCTATCCTTAGACTTGTTTTCATATTTACTTTTAAAATTAGTTTGTCAAGTTCCATGAAAGCCCTTTTGGGCAATTTTTAAAATAATTTGGCAAGAAACGATAACTTAGAATTTGGGTCTTCCTACTATAAACTCCCATTCATAACAACTCTTCATTTATTCAGGTATTTTTTATAATTCTTCAAAAATGTTTTATGCTTTTCCTCTTAAACATCATGTAGATATTTGTTAGATTTATTCTTAAGTATCTTTTAGTTCTTATTGCTATTGATTTTTACATATTAATTTTTAAATCCAGTAACTTTGCCAAACTCTATTAATTCTCATGGCTTAATAGAATTTCCTGAATTTTTCAACATACACATTTCATCATTCTGGTGAACGGTTCTTTTGAACACTATGTAATAATGCTTTCTACTAGTCCTGCCTTTACCTTAAAGTCTATTTGGTCTGAAATATCAGCTCTCTTTTGCTTAGTATTGACTAAGATATCACTTCCATTTACTTTCAGCCTTTTTATGTTATGTTTTAAGTATATATTTTGCAAACAGCATATATCTGAGTATAATATTTTTATTTTAGTCTAGAGTCTCTGTTGTTCAGTTTTTCTTTCTGGGCTTCATTCAGGGCAGTTTCTTCTGATCTTTCCCTAGTTCATTATTGTTCTCTTCCACAGTGTCTAATCTTCTATTTTAAACTATCCACTCAATTTAAATTTAAATGAACATACTTTCCATTTTTCTTATATTCTTTTGTGCAGACGGCCATTCTTTTTCATGATGACTTGTCTTCTTCTTATGGTACCTTAACTAAAAATATACTTATTCTACAGATTTTTTTTTCACATTGCTTTTCTATTATACAAAGACTTGTGGGCACTATGCCTTACATTGTGTGTGTGTGTGTGTGTGTGTGTGTGTGTGGTGTGTGCATGTATGTGCAAACTAATTCTCCCTGAGTAGATTTTTTTTAACTTGGTGCATTTTATAAAATTTTCTTTAAAATTAGTAAGCTCATGCCAAACAAGGCATTTTTTTAAATTAAGGTATCATTGATATACACTCTAATGAAGGTTTCACATGAGCAACATTGTGGTTTCAACATTCACCCTTAGTATCAAGTCTCTCCCACACGCCATTGCAATCACTGTCCATCAGTGTAGTAAGATGCTATAGAGTCACTAAATAACACTTTTTATGTAGGAATTGTGGAAATGTTTCTCCAAAGTGGCTTTGTGTTGTTTCTGTCAGTTTTCCAAACTTATCATTTTATCAATGGAAGGGAATTTTTGTGTGTTAACCTATTGGCTTTAAAGTATTCACTAAAAAGATCAGATGGCATAAATTCAAATTCAAATCTGAATAAGGTACAGGGCTGTGGCAGATGTTTTCCCAGGGACATGTTTTTCTCCCGTGAGAGCCTAAGTGAGGAAGAGTTTCTTTGATATTTGCTTCTCTCTCCTTTCACTGCATGTACAGCTTTCTAAGACTCCTAGCTTGATTTATAGCTCTTCATCCTAATTTGCTTGTCAAAAATCCTAATGTCTTTTTTATTTTCCTGGCCTGGAATGTAAAATTCAAGGCTCATCCACTACCAGTTCTGATCAGAAAACATCAACTCACATGCTTATTTTTATCATTGCTAGCATGTGGGATTTCAGATTTGTAGCAGTAGGATTTTCATATTGGATTGCCCAACCATTTTGCTAGAATGGGAGCTCTTTAGAATTTTCTTTTAAAATAAACTAATTTACAAAAAAACCTGTGTTGATTTAAAGAAAAACTTTCAGTAAGTAATAGGTATCTAATGGTATGCAGATTGAATCCCCTGAAAAGCAGACTCTCAGAGTTCAGGGTGTTTATTAAATGCCCTTGGGTACTACACTTGGAGAAGAAGCTGGATGGGGCAGAAGGAAGGGGCTGTGATGCAAGCCCAGGTAAAACCCTGCCTAACCGACAGGGTTCTCTGGAAAGCTAAAATGCCTCTTCTAACTCACCCAAGTCAGGCTGAGATGGTCAGATCTTTATGACCCTGAACAGATTGTCATTGAAAATGGGCTACCCAGGGAGGTAGCATAACTTTGGGCTTTGCAGCTCTCTGGACCTGAGACAGTCCCTAAAGGGACTGACTGCTGAAGGCTGCCTGCCAACTGCACTCCTAGCAATTGAGCAACAAGTCCCACATAAAAGGGGGGCTTTGAATGGCACTTCACAGTGTCCTCCATGTCTATTCTAAAAGTCAATGAAGTAATAATAAACTCAGCCTAGCTGGTCACAGACCCCAAAGCAATAAAGAATGCCAAGACTACTTTAGAGGAAGACTCCAAGACACCTTGTCCCAGTCCAACCAAGAGCTGTGTAGTGATCTGGTCTGATCACCAAAATTAATGATTAATTCCAATAAATTCCAGAAAGGACCTGGTCAGGAAGGACATAGAAGGTAGTATTCCAGTTGGCTTCACTGTTCCTGCTACATGACTAATTACTGATTTGTCTTACAAACAATAAAGATAATTATTCAGAGAAGACAAGTAGTGATTCTCATCTCACTACACTGATGGACAGTGACTGTAATAGGGTTGGTGGGGGGGACCTGATGAAGGGGGTAGTTTAATCATCACAATATTGCTCATGTAATTGTAGGTTAATGATACTAAAATAAAATAAATTGTTAAAAAAAACAAAAAAACAAAACAAAACAAAAAAAGATAATTATTCTACTGGACTCAATTCTGACTCAGAACAAAGAATTAGTTGCTGAAGTTATAGTGATACGATACACTGAGGGAAATGAACATGCCATTTAAAAAAATATAATGGATGTGAAAGCATCGTGTTCAATTACAAAACACTATTCAAATGTACTCTAAAAATGTAAGGCTTTATTATTTTTATGTAGCACCTACATAGTAGTATATTGTAAAGAATACTGAGCTTAGAGTCAGAAGATCTGATTTTACCTCCTGGCTCTGTATGGAAAGAATTCAATTCAATTTAATTCAGTAAGTATTAATTCACATGAAGTATGTGACAGATACAATGCCAGGTACAGATCTTGCCCTGAAGTAATGGAGGTACAAACGCTTTTGGAAATATTTGATAACTTCTAGGTAAAGGGACAGGTGGAAGACAACTAAAAATGGGTAAATAGTTTCTCCATTTTCAAGATGTGAAGAAATATATTCATATTCTAGAAATAGCATGATGTTAATCTCTTTTAATTTCTCAACAGATTATCATGCATGAATTACTGAGATGTAATCACTAAGAATTAAGAAGGGTTTTTGAGAATTATTAGATTAAATCTCATTTCTCTTTTCTGAAGGACTAGGAAATGTAGGGAATATCATTTATATAAAACACCTATATCCCATATTTGATGATATCCTGTGCACAATATGTTGAAATGGGAACTGAATGAGAACAGAGTTAAATAAGGTTTTTACCCACCATCATAACCATGTGTATCCCATAGCCTTGGTCCATTCCACAGCTTGTGAAACTCAAACCCTCCCTCCAGAGAAGGTTACTTCTCCATGGCTTCCTCTACTTTCTTAACTCCTGATTCCATAGGTACTGTTCAGGGGCTGTTTCACATCCACCTACCGTGAGACTCAACATCTCTTGAGCTGTGGCCTCAAAATATTCACCTGTACAACACATTTATGAGGAATATAGATTTTTTTAATTAATTAATTAATTAATCTTAAAAAATAATTTATTTTGGTATCATTAATCTACAATTACATGTGCAATATTATGGTGATTAAACTACCCCCTTCATCAGATGCCCCCCAGCAACCGCATTACAGTCACTGTCTCAGCGTAGTAAGATGCTATAGAATCACTACTAGTATTCTCTGAGTTGTATAGCCCTCCCCATGCCCCCCCAACATTACATCTGCTAATCGTAATGCCCCTTTTTCCCTCTTATTCCTCCCTTCCGACCCATCTTCCCCAGTCCCTTTCCCTTTGGTAACTATTAGTCCGTTCTTGGGTTCTGTGAGTCTGCTGCTGTTTTGTTCCTTCAGTTTTTTTCTTCATTCTTATACTCCACATATGAGTGAAATCATTTGATACTTGTCTTTTCCCGCTTGGCTTATTTCACTGAGCATAAAACCCTCTAGCTCCATACATGTTGTTGCAAATGGTAGGATTTGTTTTCTTCTTATGGCTGAATGAATTCCATTCCATGTATGTACCACATCTTCTTTATCCATTCATCTACTGATGGACACTTAGGTTGCTTCCATATCTTGACTACTGTAAATAGTGCTGCGATAAACATAGGGGTGCATATGTCTTTTTCAAATTGGGTTGCTGCATTCTTAGGGTAAATTCCTAGGAGTGGGATTCCTGGGTCAAATGCTATTTCTTTTTTGAGTTTTTTGAGGAACCTCCATACTGCTTTCCACAATGTCCACAATGGTTGAACTAATTTGCATTCCCACCAGCAGTGTAGGAGTGTTCCCTTTCTCCACATCCTTGCCAACATTTGTTGTTGTTTGTGTTTTGGATGTTGGCCATCCTCATTGGTGTGAGGTGATATCTCATTGTGGTTTTAATCTGCATTTCTCTGATGACCAGCGATGTGGAGCATCTTTTCATGTGCCTGTTGGCCATCTGAATTTCTTCTTTAGAGAAGTGTCTACTCATGTCCTCTGCCCATCTCTTAATTGGATTATTTGCTTTTTGTTTGTTAAGGTGCGTGAGTTCTTTATATATTTTGGATGTCAACCCTTTATCAGATACGTCATTTATGAATATATTTTCCCATACTGTAGGATGTCTTTTTGTTCTACTGATGGTGTCCTTTGCTGTACAGAAGCTTTTCAACTTGATATAGTCCCACTTGTTCATTTTTCCTATTGTTTCCCTTGCTGGGGAAGATATGTTTATGAAGAAGCCACTCATGTTTATGTCCAAGAGATTTTTGCCTATGTTTTTTTCTAAGAGTTTTATGGTTTCATGACTTACATTCAGGTCTTTGATCCACCTAGAGTTTACCTTTGTGTATGGGGCTAGACAGTAGTCCAGTTTCATTCTCTTACATGTAGCTGTCCAG
>JAQQAC010020895.1:8871214-8942978 GCA_029783875.1 Phataginus tricuspis | reverse complement strand
ATCTTAGATGAAAAGCTTTCAGCTTCTCGCTGTTAAGTATGATGGTAGCTGTGGGTTTGTCATATGTGGCCTTTATGATGTTGAGGTACTTGCCATCTACACCCATTTTGTTGAGAGTTTTAATCATGAATGGATGCTGAATTTTGTCAAATGCTTTTTCAGCATCTGTGGAGATGATCATGTGGTTTTTGTTCTTCTTTTTGTTGATGAGGTGGATGATGTTGATGGATTTTCGAATGTTGTACCATCCTTGCATCCCTGGGATGAATCCCACTTGATCATGGTGTATGAGCCTCTTGATGTATTTTTGAATTCGGTTTGCTATTATTTTGTTGAGTATTTTTGCATCTACGTTCATCAGGGAAATTGGTCTGTAATTTTCTTTTTTGGTGAGGTCTTTGCCTGGTTTTGGTATTAGAGTGATGCTGGCTTCATAGAATGAGTTTGGAAATATTCCCTCCTCCTCTATTTTTTGGAAAACTTTAAGGAGAATGGGTGTTATTTCTTCTCTATATGTCTGGTGGAATTCAGAGGTGAATCCATCTGTTCTGGGGGTTTTGTTCTTGGGTAGTTTTTTTATTACTGCTTCAATTTCGTTGCTGGTGATTGGTCTGTTTAGTTTTTCTGTTTCTTGCTTGGTCAGTCTTAGAAGGTTGTATTTTTCTAAGAAGTTGTCTATTTCTTCTAGGTTTTCCAGCTTGTTAACATATAGATTCTCATAATATTCTCTTATAATTCTTTGTATTTCTGTTGGGTCCGTCGTTATTTTTCCCTTCTCATTTCTGATTCTGTTTATGTGTGTAGATTCTCTTTTTCTCTTAAGGAGTCTGGCTAGGGGTTTATCTATTTTTTTTTTCAAAGAACGAGCTCTTGGTTTCATAGATTTTTTTGTTTTATTTTTCTCAATTTTATTTATTTCTTCTCTGATCTTTATTATGTCCCTCCTTCTGGCGACTTTGGGCCTCATTTGTTCTTGTTTTTCCAATTTCAGTAATTGTGTCTTTAGACTGTTCATTTGGGAATGTTCTTCCTTCTTTAAATAGGCCTGGATTGCAATGTACTTTCCTCTTAGAACTGCCTTTGCTGCGTCCCACAGAAGTTGTGGCTTTGTGTTGTTGTTGTTATTAGTCTCCATATAGTCTTTGATTTCTGTTTTGATTTGGTTGTTAACCCATTGATTAATTAGGTGAATGTTGTTAAGTCTCCATGTATTTGTGAGCCTTTCTGATTTCTTTCTAAAATTTATTTCTAGTTTTATACCTTTGTGATCTGAGAAGTTGGTTGGTAGGATTTCAATGGTTTTGAATTTACTCAGGTTTTTTTTGTGGCCTAGTATGTGGTCTATTCTGGAAAATGTTCCATGTGCACTTGAGAAGAATGTGTATCCTGCTGCTTTTGGGTGCAGAGTTCTGTAGATATCTGTTAGGTCCATCTGTTCTAGTGTGTTGTTCAGTGCCTCTGTGTCTACTTATTCTCTGTGTGGTTGATCTGTCCTTTGGAGTGAGTGGTGTGTTGAAGTCTCCTAAAATGAATGCATTGCTGTCTATTTCCTCCTTTAATTCTGTTAGTATTTGTTTCACATATGCTGGCACTCCTGTGTTGGGTGCATACATATTTATCATGGTTATATCTTCTTGTTGGACTGACCCCTTTATCATTATGTAATGTCCTTCTTTATCTCTTGCTACTTTCTTCGTTTTGAAGTCTATTTTGTCTGATACAAGTACTGCAACACCTGCTTTTTCTCTTTGTTGTTTGCATGAAATATCTTTTTCCATCCCTTCACTTTTAGTCTGTGTATATCTTTGGGTTTGAGGTGAGTCTCTTGTAAGCAGCATATAGATGGGTCTTGCTTTTTTATCCATTCTGTTACTCTGTGTCTTTTGATTGGTGCATTCAGTCCATTTACATTTAGGGTGATTATTGATAGATATGTACTTATTGCCATTGCTGGCTTTAGATTCATGGTTACCAAAGGTTCAATGGTTGCTTCTTTACTATCTAACCGTCTCACTTAACTTTCTTGGTAAGTTATTGTGAACACTGTCTGATGTTTCTTTATTTCTCTCCCTTCTTATTCTTCCTCCTCCATTTTTTATATATTAGGTGTTTTCTTCTTTGCCTTTAGTTAGTATTTGGATGGTCTGCTTTCTTTGCTATGATTTTATTTTCTCTGGTGACATATTTTTAGCCTCAGGGGTGCTTCCCTCTAGAGCAGTCCGTTTAAGATATCCTGTAGTGGTGGTTTATGAGAGGCAAACTCTCTCAACTTTCGTTTGTCTGGAAATTGTTTAATCCCTCTGTCATATTTAAATGATAATCATGCTGGATCCAATATTCTTGGTTCGAGGCCCCTCTGTTTCATTATGTTAAAGATATCATGCCATTCTCTTCTGGCCTGTAAGGTTTCTGTTGAGAAGTCTGATGATAGTCTGATGGGTTTTCCTTTGTAGGTGATCCTTTTTCTCTCTCTAGCTGCCTTTAATATTCTGTCTTTAGCTTTGATCTTTGCCATCTTAATTATTATGTGTCTTGGTGTTGTCTTACTTGGGTCCCTTGTGTTGGGAGATTTGTGGGTTTCCGTGGAATGCGAGACTATTTCCTTCCCCAGCGTGGGAAAGTTTTCAGCAATTATTTCTTCAAAGACACTTTCTATCCCTTTTTCTCTCTCTTCTTTCTCTGGTACTCCTATAATCTGAATATTGTTCCATTTGGATTGGTCACACAGGTCTCTTAATATTCTTTCATTCCTAGAGATCCTTTTATCTCTCTCTGCCTCAGATTCTCTGTATTCCTGTTCTCTGATTTCTATTCCATTAACAGTCTCTTGCATCTCATCCAGTCTGCTGCTAAGCCCGTCGATCGCTTGCCTGATTTCTGCATTGTCTTTTCTCACTTCTCTCACTTCCTCCCTCAGCTCTTGCACATTTTTCTGTAGATCCATCAGCATGGTTATGACTTTTATTCTGAATTCTTTTTCAGGAATACTGTGCATTTCCAACCCTTCAGGCTCACTCTCTGGGGTTGTCTGGTTGATTTTAGTCTGGACCATATTCCTCTCTCTTTTCATGGCTATAGAGGTGGTCACTGGTAGTTGCCACATATGTCAGCTGGTCTCTTTAAGACTTTAAAAAGAAAAAAAAAGGGGAAGAAAAAAAAAGAAGAAAAAGAAAAGAAAAAAGAAGAGATGAATAAACAAAAAACAGAAAACAAACAAAAAATAACACCCACCGGGAGTGGATTCTGTGGGTATGCTGGAGGTGGCGCTGTTGTTCCACTATTCCGCAGCCATGGCCGTGCCGCTCTGCAGGGCCCTTTATAGCTCTGGCTGGGGTGGGAACGAAGGTAGGCTGTTGATCTCTGTGGGAAGTCTAAGTGTGGCCACCCTTTCTTAGTTGCCAGCTAAGGGGTCCGAAACTCCCCAGGACTCCCATCCTGCTGTGCTGAGTGTTCCTGGGTGATCCGGCCCCTCCGCTGGGCTCCTGTCTTTTTAAGACTGCTGAAAAAAAGCGTGTCCTTTTATTCTTTTTTTTTTTCCCCCTTCCTGGAACCGGCTGCAAGCACCCTGGCATGTTCCCCGCTCAGATCCTGCACTGTCTGTCTCTCCAATCTCTGCCACACCGCACGATGTGTGTCAGCGCTCCCCACGCAGATCACCGGGACTGGTTATTTCGCGGGCCTGTACTTCCACTTTCTCCCAGCTCTGAATCCTCTCCTCCCACCGGTGCGCTGGTTTGGGGGAGTGCTCAGGTCCCGCCGGGTCGCTGCTCCATATCTTACCCGCCTCACGGGGTGCCGAGTCCTCTCAGGTGTAGCTGCATGCTGTGCGCTTTCCTGTGTATTCTGGTCTCTCTTTTAGGAATAGTTGTATTTGCTGTATTTTCACAGATAAATATAGTGTTGGGAGGGGATTTCTGCCGCCCTGCTTACGCCGCCATCTTCCTAGAAGTCTCTAATATAGATTTTTTTTATCAAAGATTTCATAAAGCAGAATGAGATGACGATTAATTCCAAGAGCAAAAACAACTTTATTGGTCATCTTAGGCATCACTGATTTAAAAATATCAGATGGGTTCCCTCAGTTTTGGAGTTTTACTGGTTTCTCAAGTTAGCACAGCCAATCCATCTCTTTGTGTCCTTACAAGCACTCTCCCCATATTTCTTTCACTCTCTTTTCATCTTACTGTGGCAAAAATGGAATGACAGAGTTCTTCTCCCTGGCTGTGCAGTGCAATTTCTTTCCACCCTTGAATACTTGGAATGAGCCAGGCTTTTGTGTAGAGTGGAGGTCAGGCATCAGGAAGACGTCTTTGCCTACCTTCTACCCACAAATGCTTCAGACATCTTCTCACACAAGGGCGGTGTTCACTGTACAAGGCATTCTTGCAAATAACACTTTATTTTCTCAACCTCATCACATGTGGATTTTCATCTGACTGAACATTGGGTAAATATAATTATAGATATTTATGGTGGATTTTGTGGGCTCTAGGCTCTAAAACTGGCTCTGTCTTGCTAACTGTCCTAACAAGAACTTGGGGAAAGATTGGAAAGCATGCTTGTCAAAATTCTGAATGACAGAAAACTTGGAGAGAATGATTGATGAATTGAACAGTGTAATCCATAGGTTAGAATAATAGTCCAAAATGAGCACAATGAAATTTAATAGACATAAATGTAAAATATTACATTTAGATAAAAAATTTTAGATGAACATATAAGGGTTAGGAGATACCTGGGTGTGATGGTCAATTTTGTGTGTCTACTTGGCTAGGCTACATTTCCAGTTATTAAATGAAACATCTGGTTGTTGCTATGAGGGTATTTTGTAGATGTTATGAAAACCCGTAAGACTTTAAGTAATGGAGATTATCCTTGATGATTTGGGCTTGCCTGATTCAATTCGTTTGAAGTCCCTAAGATTGGAATTGGGGTTTTTCTGAGGAAGAAAAGGTTCCACCTGTAAAACAGCACCCTCAGTTTCTACAGGAGAATTCCAGCCTGCCTTTCTTGACAAATTAACCTATGGATTTTAGACTTGCCCAGCCTGCTCCCATAATCATGTAAGCCAATCCTTGCAATAAATTCTTTAATATGTATCTCCTACTGGTTCTCTTATTCTGTTGAACCCTAACTGATACTAGCTTAGTACTTTTAGGTGGGAAAACATTTCAATTTGCTCTAAGTTTGTTCGGCATCATCACTGTGAGTGGGCATCATCACTTTTTTTTATTAAAAAAAGTAACAGGATCTTAGAAACAGTATACACAAGCTATAGTATTCTGCGAGACAGGGGGACAGCTCCACTGTGGGAGTCCATAATGGGATTGCTATGTGCAGCTCCAACTGCCATAATTAAACACAGACTAACACCTAAGGTCACTGTTGGAAATCAATTTTGGTTTATCATAAGTTAGGAACATTATAAGAAAGATGTATTAAACAAAGTCACAATCTGCCTTGTATGATGTAATGGGCTTACTCACAGGTGTTTAAGTAGGAGCTGGTGCCATCTGCCAGGAATATCTGATGAATGATAGTAGACTAGATGACCTCCAAAGTCCCTTAATTAATTCTAAGAGTCTCAATTTTACTTTTAATAACTATGCTTTTGTTGCATGCCACTAAAAGTCCTCATCCTTTTCATGCCATCTAACTTCCCTTGTCTGGAAAATCTGTTGTGCTGGATATCTTCTGATTGCCTTTCTCTATCCTCTCCACCCTGCTCTATGCTCTGGGACACTAATCCATGTCAACTGCATCAATGGACTCCCTGCCCCTCCAGCTTCAGCTTAGGTTTGGCTAAAAGGCATCAGCAGGAAGTATGACTGGTAGGAGAGTGAGGTAGTATTTATTCCCTGGGCTCTTGATCTGTGTTGCTACAGGCTGGCTTTGTCTATTGACCTGAGGTCATAGTTATGTAAGAGGGCACTCCTTCACCTACTGCTTGCCTTTTTTCTCAGAACTCCAGTAGCCACTACTGCCCTGTGACCATCCAGGCATAAAAGTGGTAATGCCATTGCTGTCACTAGCCTGGGGATTACTCTGTGGTTTCCCTACATCCCATCTACACTTTCAGAAATAGGACCTTTATTAAACTTTTCCTAATTGACTCTATTTAAATGTGCCATTTGTTTCCTGTCAGTGTGCTACTGGATACTTCAAGTAACGTACATGTTAACATTTTTATGTCACATCTAGAGCCAACTCTTCAACTGACCAGTGAACCAGTCTTTCAAGGGAAATGGGGAAAAATACTCCTAAAATAATAAGATCAAAAAAATTTTTAAATCTTTGTTAAAGCAAGACTCTCCTAAAATTAAATAAGTAGTGACTAGAATCAGCTACCAAACTAACTTTTCTCTACTCTGGAATTCCTTGGCTCTCAATTTCTATCTACTGCTCTTATTAGTAGTGATCACTGTTTTATATTCTGTCAGAAGAAAACACTTTCCAATTTATGGAAATCTGTAAGAACAGGTATTGTGACTGTTATAAGACAGGGCTTCCCAAATGTCCTTTGAACATTTAGATGGGCAGTGATGAATGCTTTGTATACTCTCTAGAACTCTGGAGGACAGAAAGAGATTTCTTCGAAGTCTTGGGTTTGATAATTCAAAATGTGGATTTTTAAATCTACTGCCTACATTATAGCTGCATTAAAAATATTTTCAATTATTAAGCATTATTTATTTCCCTTAAAGCCTTCAAGCAAATTTGGTGCTCAGGAAATTGCAGCATCTTTATCATATAGTCTGTTTAGAACCATTTTGAGAAGCATGGGATTAAAATTTCTTAATATTGTCAGATTACTTTTGTTGAAAGGAACATGGCATAATGGCTAAAAGCTAGAGAACTTTGGCACTAGATGATCTAAATTCAAATCCTAGTTTTCCTACTAAAAATTAGTTTTGTAATGCTAAGCAAATTTCTTCATTTCTCTCTGCTACAGGCTTCCTATCTTATTAAGTGAAGACAATATGACCTATCTTAAACTAGGCAAAGCACTTAAAACAATTTGGGATGTGCTCAATTAGAGTTAGCTTATTATTTATTATTATTAAGCATAATATAACCACTTCCATATAAGGGAAAGAAATCTCATTTGAAGTGTGACATTACTCTTTTAAGCAGCAGAAACTCTCTTAAATAACATCTACCTACCCTATGTGCTAAATTAATCAATGCTTTTTATTTCTTCTATCCAACTCACTTACTGATGTCCGTAGAAAACCAAAGGCTTGTGTGTGGGATTCTCTTTAGTACATGTGTGCACTTCTGTTCCCACTCCTTGCGTGCTTACCAAAGATCAGGAGTGCTTGTTGCCTAACCTGTCTATACCAGTTGTGCTGTTATTATAATTACGGAATTTAATTAAACAATATGTAAACTGATTAAATATAAGCGCACAAAGAAAATGTTTCTATGTAATTGAAATACTATGAAAAAACTTGATAAAAGAGAGCCTTTTATTAAAAACTATCCAAGGTAATTGTTGGTGAAGCATCTATAAATGACTCGGGTTGCGGGGAGTCTGCAAATATCTGGAAAGATTCTGCCCACAGATTGTTCCATAATGTCTTTACTTCCTTGTTTCATTAAAAGCCAGAGATGGGAAATCATAGATGGTGCAGTTTGAGTGTGGTTTATACTAGAAACGCCAATCAGTAGATCAGTGCTCGTAAAAGGCAGGCCATGTTTTTATGTCAAAAAGTAGTCAAATGACTGACTCAAGTATATGATTTAGATTTAAAAAATATTAACATATGTCTATTTTTTTGCCATTAAAAATTGATGTTTTTACTTTTTCTCTGCCAAAGGACTTTCTCTCTCTTAATTAATATATTAATAATATATTATTAAATATATATCAATAAATAGAAATTCATACATATTGTTGGAAAAGAGAAAGCTTTCATGCATCAGACTTAAATCAAATGTTGAAAATTATTCTTAAATTTTATAATTTAAAATTATAAAGCACCAGTTAACTGCACAGAGAATCTATGGAGACATTGTTTATATTTTCTACACCATCCAAAGTTTATATGTTCTTGCATCCAAAGAAATCTATCAACTAATCAAGTATGTTTTTACTAGGTACAGTTTTAGATTGATAGACTAGAAAAAAGAAAAGGGCCCTATATTAATTTTGGTTTTATTTAATGTGCGAGGGGTTTCTATTAGCAAAATAGCTGACAAATGTTTTATCCATAAAATTTTAGAGTTTTTTAAATTCATGAGTCTTAACTATCAACCTTGCTTATTCTCATCCATACAAATTCTGAATCTAAGATGGGGGACAGAAGCAGACAAAATTTAAGGTTTTTGTGTGTATAAGTATCTATGACTATATCCTAAGACTTTCAGGTAATAGCTCTATTTGATTTTAGAGTACATGAAATCATTTTTAATTTACATGTGAGAGGGAATTCTACTTACAGTGCTTTTTATTTCTTTTTGAGACATCTTTATTGTGAATTCCTTTTATTCTTAATTTACGTTGATTCTTCTCCCTTTCTAAGAGATTTTCTCTTTTATTGGTTACTTTAATCAATTTTCTTCTTTCCAATGTATGCGATAAAAATTGTTTGACTTCATTCACTGGCACCTACAAAGGAAAAGATTTTTGCTCAATTTTTTCATGTGTAGCTTTTAAAAATGAAACAAGAAAGCAGAAAATTCATCTACTCATGGCAAAAACACTAGTTTAATGCAATCACTCAATTTCCTGTTTTTTTTCAAATCAGAATGATACACTTACTTCACTTTAAAAATTCATGTCTTTTATGAACAAAAACCTACACCCATTCCCATTGTCTTCTGAACTGCAGAGCCACGCATTGAAACCTAAATGTTGTAAATAAAATAGGAGAATTTAACCAACTTTATTATTCTTGTATTGTCATGGTAAAACGAATTGTGTGAGTTATTAAAAAAAAGATGTTGGTATGGCCCTAAGCATTACAACAAATTAATAATGGGTGGAAGGTATAGGAAATCTTGCTACTGGTTAGAAGGAAAATGTAAGATTGTTTTCCCAAGTACTTTCCGGAAGTTATATAAACTAATCTATTTTAATTAGGGAGAGGGATTTTTTTTTTGAGCGGTAGAAAATAGTGAGGATTTTAAGAGAGAAAATTTAAAAGCTTTATGGAGATACATATTCATAATTTATGTGCATACTCTCAGGGCGAATTATATTGAAATATTTTTTAAATTCCTTTATTTGTCAAGTACTACATCTATGAAGAGTCAAGGTTTTATTTGTTTAATTTCTTTTTCTTTTCAGTATCAATTTAAATTCCCCTTTTTCCAAGATCACTTTCTGGAATGCTTAATGCCATCCTATGTGGTAGCAAAGACCTCCGAGCAGTGACCCAGTAGCTAGATCATGTGGCAACATGAGATCATGTAAGGACTTAAATAAAATGCTTCACTGAGATATAATTCATATACTATATTATAAATGTATAATTTTACCCTTGAAGGTGCAATTCAATGGCTTTTAGAATATTCATAGATGTGTGTACCTATCACCACAATTGTAGAAATTGTTATCACCTCAAGAAGAAACCATCAGTCCTCTTGTTATTACTCTTCCTATTCTCCCATGTCTCCTACTCCCACCCCTTGCCAACATTCTGACTCCATAGATTCCCCTATTCTGGATCTTCATAGGAATGAAATCAGATAGTATGTAGGATTTTGTGACTGATTTCTTTCACTTAGCATGATGTTTTTAAGGTTGATCCACGTTGTAGCCTGTATCAGAACTACATTCCTTTTTATGGCCCAAAAATATTCTCTAGATGGATATACTACTTTATGTTCATCCATTTGTCTGCTCATGGACATTTGCACTGTTTCCATCTTTTGGGTATTATGAATAATGCTGCTATAGACATTCATGCACAAGTTCCTTTGTAGGTATGTAAGGACTTTAAATGTGATTCTTCTTATTGAAGGATCACCAGATTCAGCAAATAAAAATACAAGATGCACAGGTAAATTTAAACTTCACATAAGCAATGAATTTTTTTTAAGCATAAATATATACCAATATTGCACGTTAACAAATAGATCCACAATGTGTAATGGCTTCAAACCAATAGGCAGGTGTTCAAGTCTGTGGTAGCTCTGCTCTGTGCTATCATTTTGGGACCCACGCATATTGAGCTGTGCCAACTTCAACATATAGATTCCAAGGTTTCCCTGAGCGTTACTATCTAGCAGACAGAAAGGAAAGGAGCACGGAGGATCATGTACAGGAGAGGTTTTTGTTTTGTTTCATTTGGTTTGCTTTGTTTCCTTTTCTTTAATAAGTTAGACTGGAAGAGGCATATAGTGCTTTCAGCCACTTTACATTGGCTAGGCCTGGCAACAAGGCCTCACCCAGCTGTGAGGGGAGTTGGGAAGCATAATCTACCTGAGTATTTTTAAGAAGAGAACATGGTCTTTGATGAGCCTCTAACATTCTCTGATACAATATGATTATCTTGTTATTGCCATTAAAAGAAACTTAATTTTTCAATTAAAAAATAACCAACAACTAAGGTGAAGAGTCAGTACAAACTTGGCAAATGCCTCTGATTGTCTGGTGTTTTCTATTTTCTTCTTCTACGGAGGCCATTGTTTCCTGATTTTGACCCCTCTGTCATCCAGTGGGAGTGGAAGAACAACAGCAAGCTTAAGAAAGTGTTTGGGGCCCTGGCAGGCAGACAGCCTTTCTTTAACTCTCAAAGGCATCCAAAGATAATAGAGTTCTATAACAAGTGTTTATTGTCTATCTCGGGCTCTGGTCTAATAGCTGGGGAGACAACCATGAACAAAAAATTCTCTGCCCTCATGAAGCTGATGTTCTGGTGGGGAAGATAATACTTTACTGAAAAGAAGAGGTTAAAAAAAGACTCAAAGGATGGAATTGATGAAAGCTGGTATTATTTGATATAAGATAGTTAGGGACCATTTCTCTGATAGCATGTGAGCAAACCCTAAAGTCAGGAAGGAGGGAGCTAGTCATACAAATACCTTAGGAAACAGTGTTCTGGCAGAGGGCACAGCAAATGCAAAGGCCTTAAAACAGAAGTGCACAGGTGTACAAATAAGGTGGCATAGCTAGAGCAGAATGGTTTGGGGGAGGGAATTATAAGGCAGAGAGGCAACTCTGAGGCCAGCATCAGGACTGCAAATCATGTTTGTGTGGGAGAGACCCTGGGAGGGTTCTGAGCAGAAGAGGGGTACTGGCGGGCTTACATTTTGAAAGGATTTCTCTGGCTGCTGTGTGGAGAATATTATATTTTAGAGAAAAAGTAGAAGAAAAGGAAGTCATTGAAATAAACCAGTGAGAATTGATGATGGCAGTGAAATAAGAAGATGGTGGGGAGGTGGTTACAGTGGTTGGTTTCTGGATATTATTTCAGAGGTAGTGCTGGCAGGATTTTCTGTTGAAGGACTTAATGTTTTTAATTTTCAAACAGCAAACCCAATGGAAGTATATTTTTTAAAGTATGTTTTTAAACTACAAGTTTAAATTATGTGCTTTGAAAACGCATTTTTAACTCCCAAGGTCCACTTATAGATGAGCAATAGCTCTTAATCAGAATGACATGATAGGTGTTTGAATAATCTCTTACCAAGCCCTCCTGCCTCTTTACTTCCCTGTATCATGAAAATTCTTGCTGGAGTAGTTCTTCTCAAGCATCTGCTTGAACATATCACTGCCCATCTCAGAATCCCTCAGTCCTCAGTGACAACAGGATAAAATCAAACTGCTTTGCATGGAATCTAAGATACTTGGCAGTCTGGCCTAAAAATGTCACAGTAACCTTATTTCCTCCTACTCCCACAGCTACACAAACACCTGGAAGAGCCAAATTTTTTTGCTCCCTGTTCCCCAAATAGAATGGGTTCTTTCCTACTTCCTTGCCCTTTCTCTCCCAGTTTTCATTGCTCCCTCTTTTCTATTATCCCAAATATGACTCCTCTTTCCACGCCCAATTCAAATTCCTTCTCCCGAAGGCCCTCCTGTTTCACTCTGACCCACAGGGAGTCTCTTCCCTCTGACCTTGCAGTGTCTTCCTTTCTTGGTTATCAGGAGCTCATTGTTTTATATTCTATAAAGCTGAGTTCCTTCTACGGCATGTATTTCATACTCAACTACGTATGGATGCTTTGTAAAATTTTTAGGGTAGTTCTCAGTGCAAGTAGTGTGCCTTGACTAGAGGAATCTTAATGAGTATGTGGATTTCATAATCTTGGTGAAATTTCTTATTTTCTTAAAGCAGAGGAAAGGTGGGAGCATCCTCCCTCAAGAGAAATCAAATGGTCTGTGGGCTTGGAGGAAAGAAGGTTTGAATTTCTTACACTGCACTTTTAATCCTAATTTATTTGTGGCTAGATCATATTTCTGATGTTTTAGAGACTTTTCCACAGGAGGATTGGTACTTTGTCTGAAATACACAAACAAAAACAGGACTATGATGCAAAACCCATTTTTAATAACTTCTTCTTTAAAATAGTAAGCCAGTCTGCTAAGGCTAAATGCTCAGCTAGAGGGTTTTATGTTGTCTTGTTTGAATGATAATTAACTAGTTTTATTAAAACAACACACAATTTTACTTTTTAAACACAAGACACTTTGGTTATTTCTTAACATATGAGTGATTGTCCATTCTAATTGCTCATACAGCAAAATAAATGTGTTATAGATTTCAAAAATGTTCATTTGCATTCCTTTCTTAGTATTTCCTATTCACTACTAATTAGCTGTGTCTGCAGTGGGCAAGTTAATTAACCTCTCTGTGACTTACAGTAAATGTAAACTGTACATGTAAATGTAAAATGGGGGTAATTATGCTGAGTATTCACTAGGAATTGAAGATACACTGGCAAATAAGACAGAGGATCTGTCTGATTTTATGGAACTTCCATTCATTGGTGAGAAGACAGACAATAACCAGTAAACAAATGAACAAGTTAGTATCAGATATCGATATATGCTTGAAAAGAATAAGACAAGGAGATGTAAAAAGAATAAAATGCAGGGTAAAGAGGGGTTGGTACACAATTAATTTAGACTGGATAACCAAGAAAAGCTTCACTGAAGAGGTAACTGTGGGGGCAAAAATTTAATGACATATGCAAGAATTTTAAGTCTTGCATAGATATGGGGGCAGAGGGAACAGCAAGTACCAATGCTCTGAAGTGGGAGCAAACTTTTATGTTCTAGGAGTGGAAACAAGGCCCAAGCAGCTGAAGGAGTAGGAGCTAAGGGAAGAATTGTAAAAGGGAAAGACAGAGAGCAATAGGAGTCACATTATACAGGAACATGGACATTGTACAGAAGAATATCCTGGCTGATATGCGAGGAGCAGATTACACAGGATTAAAAGTAGGAACAAGAAGAACAAGAAGAGACTATTGTGGTCAACCAAGTGAAAGATGATGGGACTCAGATGAGTGCAGAACCAATAGAGATAAACTACAGGAGGATTGAGGATACGCTTGTGAAGTCGTGCAGATAGGGACTGCGTAGGGCTTGTGTAGGGATAAGGTAAAGGACAAAGTCAAAGGTGATTGTGTTTTGTTCTTCCAATATTTTGGCTAGACCAGCCGAGTGGATGGAGATTTCAGATACATGGATAAAGAAGAAAAGGGAGATGAGGGGAATTTTGGAGGAGGGCCTCGGTCTCACCCCACCCACATGCATACCTGCACATCTGGTAATGTCTCCAAATTGTGCGACTGTATATGAAAAACAAAAATGTGGAGTGAGTGCAAATCATGTTTGCTGTGGGAAGGAAAGAGAGTTTTATTCCTTGCATAGGGGAGATAGGTGAGAAATTGAAGAAGTGGAAGGTAAGGATTCTTTTCCTGTTAGTGACTTATTAACTCCCTGGAGCTCAAAATCAAAGGTATTTCTTGCTTTCCTTAACTATCTCTGTTCCTTGTTCTTTCCTGGCTCACAGCCCCCAAATAATTATTGCTCTTTGGCACTGTATAATGCCCTAAATTCTGCTGAGAAACTTCTCTGGAAAAAGAACACATAAAAAGCAAGGGGTTATTAAAGGGAAAGGGACTGGGGAGAATGGGTGGGAAGGGAGGGATAAGGGGGAAAAAGGGGCATTACGGTTAGCAGACATAATGTTGGGGGGGCACGGGGAGGGCTGTACAACTCAGAGAAGACAAGTAGTGATTCTATAGCACATCACTACGCTGATGGACAGTGACTGTAATGGGGTAGGTGGAGGGGAACTGATGAAGTGGGGAGTTTAGTAACCATAATGTTGCACATGTAATTGTAGATTAATGATACCAAAAAAAAAAGCAAGGGGTTATTGAAAGCATGGTGAGGGCAACAGGGGTGGCAAATGGAGAGTAGCTCAGCACCTCCTCATTAGTGGCCCTTGTCTGGGTGAATGAATGAGGTGCTATGGGGCCACGGCAGAGAGAAAAGCACAGGCAGCTGTCTTTGGTTTGGCAAGAGGGAGACACTGAACATCCACTTGCCACACTATATATAGATGTAGATTCCACCTATAGATTAGGCCACTCTGTTTCCAAGGAGTATGAACTTTAGTGGCCTAGGCATCGTCAGAGAAAAGCCAGGTTATGGAGAAGGCCAGGAAGTGGAAAAAAAGAAATGAGTTTGCCTATATGAAAATCAGGTGTTTAGGTCACTGGTTCTCAGAGTATGGTCCCTGGAACCGCAGGGCCAGCATCATGTGGGAACCTGTTAGAAATCCAAATTCCCAACTTCACTCAAGGTGTACAGAGTCAGAAACTCTGGGGTTGAAGCTGAACAATCAGTGTTTTGTCAAGTCCTCCAGGTCTGTGTGAAGCCCTAGGTCATAGTGTAGAAGATAGCAAATTAAAGTGGAATTGAGGAAAGGGGCAGAAAATTATATGTCAACATATAGCCATAATAGGTATTCATAATATAGGAAAAAGGTAACCTTAGAAAGCTGGTTTTTGTCATGAGTTTCAGCAGCTTTTTTTCTCATAACTTTCACTAGAATTACAGACAGCTAGTTTCTGTTCTGTCTCTGATACAAATATTGCTAAACAATGACATTCCTTCATTTACCAATATTTATCAAGCACACTTACTGTATTTTAGAGACTAATCAAGGTTGTAAGGTATTGAAGTTAGTAAGAAAGCAAAAAGCCTATATTCATGGAGCTCAGTTTCCAGGGTGGCATCAAATATTTACAATTAATATAGATACATCATGATAAGTGGCGATAAAACATATGCAAATCCAATCAGGGTAAGGGAATAGAAAGTGATGGAGTATGCTAATTTTAGATAAATAATTAAGAAGAGTTCTGTTTTAATTTTTTTTTTTGAGGGGGAAGCATATGAGTAGATACCTGAATGAATAGTGTGCTAAGGGCAACAAGGTGGATCATCCCAGACAGAAGGGGCCATGAAGTAGGGATATACTTGGCTTTCCAAACATATTATGAAGGCCAAGATGGCTGGAATGGAGTAAGGGGGAGGGGGGCCAGAGATCAGATAAAGAGTAAAGACCACGTCATATATGGCCCTGTAGGACATGAGAAAGGGTTTGATTTTGTTCTGTGTGTAATGGAACACATACTTCGAAGTGACTAGACTGCAGTAGGGCAAGAATATGGGCAGGAGACCAGGGAGTTGATTAGTACGGAGTCTAGGTGGGTAATGTTCGTGGCGGGTGGTAGAGCAGTTTAGTGACTGGATTCAGCACATATTTTTAAGACCAAGTGAGCTGGGGTGTTGGGTATGAGAGAAAGAAGTGGAGAGTGACTTTAAGGTTTTTACCCCAAGTATCTGGTGGATGAAGGAGCCATTTACTGGTATGAGGCACAGGTTTGGGGCTGAGGAAAATCAAGAGTTCAGTAGTCAACATGTCAAGCGTCAGATGCCTTTTAGACATCTCAGTAGAGATGTGGTTTAAATTTGTGTCTGGAGTTGAGGGTGTATATGTGATTTAGATGTTGGTAGATTGATACAGTT
Organism: Phataginus tricuspis; assembly: GCA_029783875.1. Classification (NCBI taxonomy): domain Eukaryota; kingdom Metazoa; phylum Chordata; class Mammalia; order Pholidota; family Manidae; genus Phataginus; species Phataginus tricuspis. Next base: position 8,926,978 of record JAQQAC010020895.1, on the reverse strand, counting down.
GGTGAGGATATAGAATCACTCTTCAGACTGTTTCTATTTTTTCATTAAGGAAAAACCCAGCAAAGCCATCAGGTAAGAGTGAGGAACAGATGTGCTAGATTTTGAGAAGAAGATATGAAACAGTCACCTTAGAGATGGGGGATAATAAATCTGACTAGGGAGATGTTCAGGTTTGCAGAGAAATTTGACTAGGAAGATGTTACAGTTTGTAAGCCTACTTGAGGCTTGTGGTCATGAAATTAAAATGAAACCGGTTTCCTTACTATGTTTATTTCCAGCCACATTCAGCTACTCACGTGCAGGAATTGAGTAGGTACAGAAGTGCATTCAGTCAAGTTGAGGTTTTACCACTAAATTGGATGGAGTGCAAAAGGAGTAACAAATAGTTTGGTGTCAAATGCAGGTGGTAGGAAACTTATCTGGACCTGATTTGAAGTTATTTATGTCTTGATTTATCTCACTTATTGTGAATATTCATGTTTTGCTGTGTAAATATTAGTGTGTTTGAAACAATAGATTTCCTCAATCTCTGCTGGAGGTATTCTATAATATGCATATGTATGTGTGTGTGCGTGTGTATAGTACTGTATTTCCACAATTAAAAAAACCCTGAATTCTGCTTCAAACTCACCTATGAGGCCAGAATTACCGTGATACCAAAGACAAGGACAAGAACACTACAAGAAAAGAAAACTACAGACTAATATTCCTGACAAATATTTATGTAAAAATCTTCAACAAAATACTAGCAAATAGAATTCAACAATAAATTAAAAGGATTATGTACCATGACCAAGTAGTATTTATTCCTAGAATGCAAGGATGTTTCAACCTACAAAAATTGATTGATGTAACATATCACATTAACAGACTGAAGGGAAAAAAACCTCATATGATCATTTCAATTGCTACAGAAAAAGCAATTGACAAAATTTAACACCCTTTCATGACCAAAACACTCACAAACTAGGAATAGAAGGAAATTGCCTCAACATAATAAAAGCTCTATATAGAAAAACCCACAGCTAACACCATACTCAGCAGTTAAAGACTGAAAGTTTTTTTTCTCTACGATTAGGAACAAGGCAAGGATGTCCATTCCTATCACTTGTATTCAACATAGTACTGGAAGTCCCAGCCAGAGCAATTAGACAAGAAAAAAGAAAGAAAAGGCATATAAATTAGAGGATAAGTAAAATTATCTCTGCTTACAGATGACATGATCTTATATATAAAATTCCATAAAAATCTGTTAGAACTAAAAAATAAATTTAGCAAATCAATTTAGAATAAATATCTTACCTAGAAGAAAACAAATTAAAAAAAGTTGCAAGACACAAAATCAACACAAAAAATCAGTTGCATTTCTATATACTAACAGTGAACAATCCTAAAAGAAAAAAAATTCATTTATGATAGCATCAAAAAGAATAAAGTATTTAGGAATAAACTTAGTCAAGGAGGTAAAGGGCTCATACCCAGAAAACTACATAATGTTGCTGAAAGAAATGAAAGAAGACAAAAATAAATGGAAAGACATCATGTGTTCATGAGGAGAAGATTTTAATATTGTTGAAAAGTCAATACAACCTAAAGTGATTACAGATTCAATGCATTCTCTATCTAAATCCCAATGGCATTTTTCTTCCAGAAATAGAAATATCCATCTTAAATTCATATGGAATCTGAAGGTATGAGACTAACCAAAACAATCTTGAGAAAGAAAAAAATCATTGTAGCTTTCACACTTTCAATATAAAATGTTTTACAAAGCCACACTAATGAAAACAATGTAGTAGTAACATAAAGATACATATGGAATAAAATAGCTATGAAGTAAACTCTCTCGTATATGGTCAAATGATCTTGAACAAGAGTGCCAAGACCATTCAGTGGGAGAAAGAACAGTCTTTTCAATATTTTTTTTGCGGGGAAAATTGTATATCCACATACAAAAGAATGAAGTAGTCCTCTTACCTTATACTAAAGGTGTATACAGAAGGTGACTAAAATATATTAAAGACCGAAGTATAAGGCCTGAAACTATAAAACTACTAAAAGATAACATAAAGAAAAGCTTCATGGCATTGGATTTAGCAATGATTTATTGAATATGAAACCAAAAGCACATGCAAAAAAAGTAAAAAATATATAAATTGGACATCAAAATTTAAGACTTCTGTGTATCAAAGGACACTATCAGTAGAGTGCAAAGGAAACATGGAAGGGATAAAATATTTTCAAATCATATATCTGATAAGTGGTTAATATCCAGAATATATAAAGAACTACAAGTCAACAACAACAAAACAAACAATTCTATTAAAAAAATAGGGGAAAGGTTTTATATAGAAATTCTCCAAAGAAGATCTGGAAATAGGAAATCAGCATATGAACAGATGCTCAATATCACTAACCATTAGGGAAATGCAACTCAAAACCTCAATGAGATACCATCTCACACCTGTTAAGATGGTTATAAAAAAACAACAAACGACAACAGAAAATAACAAGTGTTGATGAGAATATGGAGAAATTGGAACACTTTCGTACTATTAGTGGGAATGTGCAAATGAAGTAGCTGCTGTAAAAACAATAAGGCAGTTCCTTGAAAAATTAAAATTAGAATTACCATGTGATCCAGAAATCCCCTTTTGTGTATATACCCAAAATAACCCCAAAAAAAACAATTGAAGAGATAATTGTACACCCGCATTCATAACAGCATTATATACAATAGCCAAAAGTCGCGAGCAACCCAAGTGCCCATTGATGGATAAATGGATGAACAAAATGTGGTATATGCATACAATGGAAAATTATTCAGCCTTCAAAAGGAAGAAAATTCTGACACATTCTACAGTGTAGATGAACATTGAGGACATTATGCTAAGTGAAATAAGCCAGTCACAAAAAGGCAAATACTGTATGATTCTACTTATATGAGGTAACTAAAGTAATCAAATTCACAGAGACAAACTATGCATAATGGTGACTTCCAGGGGAGGAGTGGAGAGTTGTTGTCTTATGCGTATAGATTTCACTCAGTTTTGTAAGATGAAAAGAGTTCTGGAGATTGGTTGTACAATGTGAATGTACTTAACACTGGTGAACTGTACATTTAAAAATGGTTATAAGGGTAAATTTTATGTTATCTATATTTTACCATAATTAAAAAAAAAACCTTGAATTCTGAAACACAGTTGTTCTCAAGGGTTTTGGGAAAGGCACTGTAGTCCTGTAAGGATGAGCCATCTACTCTAAGTCAAGTAAGAATGGAAGTGAGGATGTGAGGGGAATGACGAGCAGTAAAATGAGCAAATGGATTTGAGGCCCTGGTGGGATTGAAGCATGGATGGAGAAACCTGGAAAGCACCAGGTGGTCTTCTGAGACTTGGAAGCTTAATACTGTAATTTGGAAAAGACACAGTCCATACTATTGACCATGGGAGTAGAGAGGAGGGAATAATTATTGCAGCAAAAGGTCTAAATAATGGAACTGAGAGGCTAAGATTCATGGACACTGAAATCTCCAAGAATATGAGAAGAGCAGATTTGGAGACAAAGACAAGTTACTTCTCTGTCCTCTTCTGCTATTATTCTCCCAATTAGAATGGAGCAATAAGGCAGGAGAAAGATCCCCAAGTAGGCCCAATATAACTGTTGTTTGCTTGAGAGGGCTGCAGGGGAAGAAGTTCTCAGGAGACAACTAGATTTCAGTTAAAATGAGGGTAAAGGTAATATTTGGAGAAGTATGACACCAACATAGGTGATCATAACCAAAGTCTTGTAGAGATGGGAGTAGCATAGTTAATTAAATCTGTAAAACTTTATTATATCTATCACATACAAAATATTGCACTCAAAAAGACTTAAATTATACTTTCTTGCCTCTCTGGGCTCAGACCTAGTTTGTGGTGAATAGCTAAACACTAAACAGTCTGAGCATTTGGTAAATATGAGACCTGTTATGGTGCCTCCCTCAGGAAAATGGTGAAGAAACTGACATTAGCTAGCACACCAAGTACACTTGCTTTTTCTGTGGCAAAACCAAGGTGAAGAGATGATATGTGAGGACCTGGTTTGTAGTTATTGCATGAAAATGGTAGCCAGTGGAGCTTGGGCCTACATCACCACTTCTGCCATCACAGTAAAGCCCACCATCAGACCACTGAAGGAACTGAAAGACTAGTAGAAGCTCCCCTATTTGAAACATTGTTAACCCCCCAAAAAAAGGGTTAATGTGTGTAACAACAATAAATATACTTTCTTACTCTTCAGAAGCTCACAATCAAGTTTAAGCAATATCAAATAGGGGTTTCACAAACCTAAAAAAGGAAAGTGAGAACATTTTGGAAATTCCAAATTCCATTAACTGTATTTGGTACATGGTAAGCATTGTGTTGAATGAATGAAATTTGTAATACAAAGATCTCCTGAGTGTGAATGGGCTTGTCTGTTCTAATCTGCAAAATGGGGATAATAATTAACCATTTAAATAGCCAATTAACATCCTTTACAGAAATGTTAGAAGGAATGAACAGTATATGTGAAAGAGTTTTATAAAGTTTAAAGTATTACACAACTGTAAGACATGATTGTGAATATGAATTATGAATGTAATAACATAAATCAAGGTACCAATACATGTAAAAAAAATCTATCTACTGGAACAAGATGCTAATCTCAAAAACAAGAGGAATGTATGTTTAGGTTAGGAATGAAACTGAGTACTCTGAGAACTCTGGTGAAACTGCTCGATGTTGAGAGTTGGGTTATCTTTTCTTGTTTTCAGATTTTCACTGTTGCTTTTGGTTGGGTGGTTGTTATAATGGCACCTTGAACAAACACCTGAATTGTTTCCTTAATGAGCCTCAGTATATTAGGTACCTGGTGGTTTACTACCTGTGTGATCATGATCATTCTTTAATATGAAAGGGAATAATACACAGAAATCCTGACAACATCGATCCTTAACACAAGACAAAGTGCCTTTAAATCTTTTTTTTAACTGTGTATGTATGTTTTTAGAAAGCTGGGGAGATGGAGGAGTAGATATTCTTTTGTGAATTGTATAGTTGTAAAGACAGAAAGAGAAAAGCTAGGGAAAGAGCAGCTATACTTAGGTGGGTGCTTAAAAACACTATAATGTAAATAGTAATTATTATGAAAGATAACCAGAATTTACCAGATCTAAAATAGGGGTAGAGTTGGGAGGCAGGTGTTTTCAGCCAGATAGAATCCTATTTACAGCAAAGGAGTCTTGAAACAATATGACAAGTTTAGTGAGCTGTGGTCCCTTTATTCTAGCTGTAGTGGAGCATGGGTGAGAGGGCACCTTGCAAAAGAGCCATTTATAGTCTTTGGTCTTTCACTGCTTCTGCAGTCTGTGTTCTATGAGGTGGGTACTAAAGGAAGGTTAAAAAAGCAGACCCTCCAGTGGAACTGGGTGAGATAAACAGTCTACAAACAGCTATACCGGCATGTTTTCCCATCTTTAACATGAAAATAATGCTTTTGTTTTCCAATAGTCTGAAATCTCAGTAGAGTGTAGTTTTCTTTTTTGCTTGGCTATACATGGATAGAGCTGGGGTCCGGGTCCTTTCCCATATTTGTTATATAGGCCTCATGTACTAATGCTGGACATTGGGGAGAGCACTTAGAGCCTGAGCAGTGTCCTTGATCCCGAGCAGTTAGGAGCTTTCATATGCTACTAGGCAGACACTGCATATTACAAGATATCAACAGCCCACAGGGAAAGAACAATGATCTGACTAAACTGATGTCTCTTCAATTATCTACCTGCCCAAGGATAAACTACAAGCTTTACGCCAAGGTCGTTTCTATTTCTGCTGAAAATAATCATGTAGCTAATTATGGGATGTGGAAGTTATGGTATTGGGGAGGAGCTAAATTGGGAGAGGTTTAGAAAATGTTGCCGTGTAGAAGGGAGTTTTTAATTTATATGAACAGGTTTTCAAAATGTACTCATTTAATCTGGATTGAAGATTATTCATTAATTCAGCAAACATTTATTGAGTGCCTGCTTTGTGTCAGGCACAGTTTTAGTTGCTGGGATAACAGCAGGGAACAAAACAGAAAAAAACAACAACAACAACTCTTTACTGTCATGGTGTTTATATTCTAGAGGAGGGAGAGTGACCACAAACATAACAAAATATGGTCTGTCACACAGTAATCCTTCCGAGGGGAAAAACAGGCAGGGGAGGGAGATAGAAGGTGTGATAGGGTTTGCAATTTTAGATAGAATGATTTTGCACATTTACAGAATGTCCAGGGAAGGACCCTCCAAAAAGAGGACATTTGAGCAAAACCTAGGAGATGAGGAAAGGTAGCCTCATGGATATCTAGATTCAAGGATGCTTCAGGAATAAAGAACAGAAAGGTGGGTGCATTCCTGAGGTTTCTGAGGATGAGCACAGAGACCAGTGTGTCCAGAGTGTTGTGAGAGATGGAAGATAGTAGCAGGAGATGATCTCAGAGAAAAATCCAGTGGAGCCAGACCATAGAGCTCAATAGGCAAGACATTGGTTTTACTCGGTGTGAGATGGGAAGCCACTAAAGGGTTTCAAATAAAGGAGTGACTTGAAATGACTTATTTACAGGATTATGCTAGTTGCTGGGTTGAGAATAGACTACAAACATTGAATCCTCTATTTCCAGGATGTCAGAAGACATCATGAGGTGAATAAACTTTAATGAGCATCTGTGATTCTATAAGCCAGACTGGTCTCTGTCCTTTTTGTTTTAATATTTAGTTCCTTAGAGAGGCCATGGCTCATGAGAAGGCTTGGGTCTGATAAGAGTCTTATCTTCTCATAGTAGAATGAGTAAATATTTGTTGGATTAATGAAGAAAAGACATTGAGAATGAAAAATAACAAAGCATAAAAACAGTAAATAATTATTTGTTTAAGAAATTCTGAGCATGCTGAATAAATATTACTAATAGTGCCTACAGCCTAAATTTTGTATTGGAAAAATATAATAACTTGGCAAAATATTTACCTGTGTGGTGATATTTCTTTCTTTTTGCTTTTTATTATGTTTTTCTGCTTCAATATCTGTAATACACAGAATATTTTTATAAAGTTTGAAAATTTGTCTTAAATGCCACTGAATATAATTTCTTGTTAAAAAACTTTCTAGATAACTTTTAGAACTCTAAGAATAATAGTTGAAAATAATTTACAATTTAAAGTTACTACTAATGTATTACAAAATAATCCTCTACTGGTAATTTTAAAGATGTAACATGACATCAGAAATAATCTAAGTACTTTAATCAGTCATCATGAAATTGAGTTAACATGAATGAGTTCTACAAATATTAGAGCTAATTACAATAGTGGAAAAGTTTCTGAGCTAGGACTTAATTAAAATGCATCTCTGAAAATAAATGCCATCCATTAATAGAGAATGTTAAAACCTAGAAGAGGGGATACAATCTTTTTTATTTTTAGATTCATCCATTTGTCAGAAAGAAACTAAAGATTAATATAGCTGAATGATATAAATGTCTCAGAAATGTAGACTAGTGTAATTACACCAGGATTTGAATTTGAGAAAAAAATTTTCATCAGCAATTTTTAATGAATCTTTTTATAAAGAATAGAATATATGTACCATATAAGAATACATGTGTAATCACTGATATATTTCATTTTGGCATAGTATTCAAAATTTCTTAACTTATATATTTAAAAAAATAAGTCTTTGAAAACCTGGTATCATGGCATATCAACTACATTACTAGGATTGATAATTTTCAGTTACTGAAAAATTATTTGACACACAGTAACAATCACCCTACATATATCCTGAAGTAAAACATGCATGTATGAGATATGTTCACATTTTATAGACTGAAGAATTTGACTCAGAAAAATATGGGTTAGTCAAAATTTCACATTTCCAAAAGCCATGAGCTTGTATTTTAAGAGCAGGCTATGAATTTTCAATGTTCTCTCTCACATTGTATTTATTAATTTAGATATATTTTACTCTATCTCTCACTGATGAACTTTAGTACTTGGCCTCACAATTCTATGTCCTGTTTACTTTGTAGGCCAGACTTATAGAAAGTGATCCCAGGTTGTTTGATATTTAGTCTTCTGTCAAATTATGGGAACAATTGGAAAATTCTAAACAAAAATTCAATAAGTGCATGGTAACAAATGTATTATATAAAGCATATGAAAAATGTTAAAAGATTATACATACATTTCATACAATTACATATACATTAGGATTGGCTCTTGGGGTTCAGGATGCAAAATAGATTATGCCAGGATAAGAATGTTATTACAAATGAAACTATCTCAAGTTTGCCAAGTGATTGCTTTGGGGCCATGGATACTCATTTTCAGAGGCAATATAGTGTCATGGTTCACCATGTGACCTTTGAGTCAAACAGGGCTGTTGTGTTCTAGTCTTGATTTTGTAACCATTTCATTGATTTGTTATAATAATCAAATGAGATAATCCATGTAAAGTATTTGGCACAGTACTTAAGACCTATAAAGTGCTCAATAAATGTTATATATTTTTATTTATAATATTTATTATTTATATATAATAAATGTTATTTATAAAAAACATATATATATATATAATTATTATGAGGCCTACTTCTTTAAAGGATTTCAGATCCTTCCAAGATAATAATACTTGTAAATTAGTATTTTAAAAGGCCATAGCAAATAAACATTATTAGAGACTTAATGTGTTATTAGAATTTATTAATGCTTTGTCTATAATATGACTTCTCTCTCAACTAACACATTTACTTCAAAACAAATTACTTAGCCTAATTATATTTGTGTATTACAAACCAGACAATGTAATGATATTATAGTCACTGTAAATGTCTAGTAATTTTTAAACTTCATTACCTCAACTAGAAAAAGTAAACTGGATTCCCATTATTATATTCCCCAAAGTACACAGAATAAAATCAGTATGCACAGAACATACAGACACAGAATAAGAAGTATGAGATGTCATGTGTATTACAGCAAGAGGAGACAGTCATGGATTTTAAATGGAATAAAGTTTGTATTATACACTGCACCAGAAAATCACACTGTCAGTGGCCAAATATTAACATGAAAATTACAGGGCTAAAAGCAGTTATCAAAGGTAGGATGTGTATAGATAAGAGAACTAATGCAATGGGAGGAGGTGTAAGAGGGTAATTGAAGGAACAAACTATTTAATAACTTAAAGCATAAAAAGAAGATAAAGGTAGTTGGTCAATATTTCCAGCAGATGCATAATAAAAAAAGAAAACAGTGTTTCTTTCCTAAATTTGAGGGTTATAGGCTTTCACCTAAAGAAAATTAAGTTTTGATTGGCTACTGGGGAAAAATTTCTGCTATAAATAGTACTTCACATAATGCTTTCTAGTAGGTCTTTTTAATATCAACTGAAACATTGGTGATTGCAGAAGACCTGTCTCACTATTTCATCGCTTCCCTCTACATGAAAACGGTTATCAGAGGGCAGAGCCAGGAGCCCAGAGAGTGTTGCAAGAGTGAAGGAGAACAAAAGATTAGGGAATTACTCCGAGAGAAGAACTGGGCCCTAATTAAGGAATACTGCATACCCCTGGAGTGGAGGAACCTGCCAACGTGCACCTGGCTGTATTTCCAAATTGCCACAGACCAGTGACTTACACACCTCCTCTTCCCCTTTTTTGACATCAGTGTCTAGTGTAGTGTGGTTTTTCTCTCTCTGGTGTACAATGGATATGTAAGAGAATAGGGGAATAACCTGTCATTTTAGTTCACAGATGTGTGATTCTAAAAACTGTACCCAAGGAGACTTAATGACATCATGACCTAATGCAGATTATGAAGTCATGGATTTGGAGTCAGATGCTGTGATCAGATGAGACTTAAGCAATCATTGAAGAGGGAGAATCTCATGGGAAAGATGTGAATCACTGAGGCCTGAAGGTCAACTTTTGAAGATTGTTACAATAATGGCCCCCAATGAAACACTACCCTGTTCATACCCTTTTACAGTGTGACTTGGCCCAATCTTCCCAGCAAGAGATAAAGACTGTTTTCTCCACTCTGAATGGGCTGCCCTTGTGACTTGCTTTGACCAACAGAAATGTGGCAGATGACATTGTTCAATTTCCGGGGTTACTCCTTAGGCCTTTTAGTCTCTTTTACCTTCTTGGAAAAATGCCCTGAAGAAGCCAGGGGTAATAGACCATGTGGAGAGAGAAACCCCGTTGTCTCAGCTGACCACCAGTTGAGTGGAGCTATGTGAGTAAGCGTTGGTGATACCAGAAGAAAAATGATCCAGTAACCCACACAGAATTATGAGAAATAATAAATCTTTATTATTTCAAACCATTAAGCTTTGGGTTATTTGTTATACAGCAATTGATAACTGAAATAAGTCTGTTTCTTCAGCTTGCTAGGACACCTTGAATAGAATTCTGAATTTTTGGAAGCTACAATAGACCAATAAATAATGCCAAAATAAATCACATATAATATACTCATAGCACTGAGGAAAGGATTAGAAGAAAATACTAGCTCAAAATATTGTTCTTTTCAGATCTACTTTTTCATGAACAGCTTGATACACATTAACTCCTGATTTACCATTCATTTTCTCAGTGTGGCTGACCTCCTTTCTTTTCAGGAAACAGTTCATCTTCCTTTGAATGGGACATTGGGATACCAATTAATGTGACTATTCCTTAACTGACTGAAGTTGTGAAAAAAAAACCCACCTCCCTACTTTATGGGGGAATCTATGCAGGGAGTTATTGGCAAATAAAATCTGTTTCTTTGTTCACACACATGTACAAATGAAACTAAACTTAAATATTTTATTGATTCTCCTGTCTTAGTTCTCTAAATTGGTGCTTCATGCCTCACTTTGGACTTCATCTGATTCATTTGCTTTAGATGTACTAATGGTATAAAAAAATATAAACTACTGGTTTCTTTCTAACCTTTTTGACTCTGTGCAGTACCCTGGCTCCTATGACATAATAGTAGATCTCCTTCTTCCTTTCAAACCTGTACTCGAGAGTTCCTCTTTGCTTTCTATATCTGCTAATACTTGTGTATCCTTAATACTCAGTCATCACCTCCTTTCTCTGGCATGATCTAAGGGTTGAGCTGGGTAGTGAGGATTTTGGAATGGACAGATGGTGAGTGGAAGGGGTCAATCTGCCAATTCCAGTGACTTCAGTATAAAGCCAGGGAATCAAACTGTAATGACTGGGAGCAGAAAAACATAGGTCACAGAAGAACCCTGAGAAATAATTCAAGCCAGAAGAGGTGAGACAAGTGATGAGAGACAAAGAAGGTGGCAACAAGGACAGTTTCAAAACCTGGGACTAAAATCATGGGAGCAGGTCAGGCTGGGAATAGAAGTGTTTAAGATGAATCTAAGTTATCAGAAATGAGTAGACAACTAGAAAAATGTAGGAGAAAGAAGAGTCAGGGTTTGCACCTACAAGGGTCCAGAAAGAATTCTGCTAAAGAGATTTTGTGGGGGCGAGTATTCAGTTTCTTGTGGGAAGCAGAAGATGTATCAGACCCTCATCATTTCTGTCTGCATTCTTACAACAGCTTCTAACAGATTTAATCATGATTCTTTTAGTTTTAATCTAACGTACATCTACCCTCTAAATAATCTTCCCAGAGTACTGTTTCCAGCTAGGCACACATCTGCTTAAAAACCCATAACCCCTGTTGCTTATTGAATAAAGGCTAACTTCTTGTGTTGGCTTCCAGTTTCTTCCACAATCAATTTTAACTCTACATTCACAGCTATTTTTCAAATTCAAATAATCTCTGTTTCACTAGTTACTATTTTGATTACAATTTTGAAATTTTTCTTCTTCGCTTTCTTTAATTTTAACAAATCCTATTGAATGGACTAAAAATTTTCTATTAAAATTTCCAATAAAACCCCCCCCACAATTTTAGGTCATTTGTTGGTTTGGTTTTTGAGATACTTAGCTGTGGACATCATAAAAATGATGTTCAGGACTAACACTTCATATCTCTTCACTTAGCCATGTGACCTTGGATAAGTTACTTAACCTCTTTGAGCCTCAGTTTTCTTTAAAGTGGGAAGAGCAATTCTGTACCTATTTCCTGGAGTAAATATGAAGAGAGAATAGAATTAAAGTGTAGTATTTGGTGTTTTATTAAATACATGGCAGCTAAGTAATAAATGTCAGTTCTCTTTCTCCTTTCCCAAAGGACTATCTCTTAAAAGAAAGAGATACTAGCATCACTTCTCTTGTTGAAATAAAATTAAGAAACTCATGGTGTAAACACCACCAGAGCATCTCCTACTGAGTTTTACCTTCTCTTTGGCTTTTTTTCATTGACAATTGCTGCAACCACCTTTCCCTTCAAACTCCTTTCCTTGGTTACTCTTAACACATCTAGAACAGACAGGCCTTTTCAAAATAGAGTTAATAATCCTGAAGAAAAACAAAGAAACTATAAAAGGCAAAGAGACAGTCCAGTATGTGCTGACAGATCTCCGGTTCTATGATATTTCAACTGCATTCTCCTTTGCCTGTCTGGAGGAATTTCACAAGAATCTTTCCCACCTACCTGGGAAAAGTGTCATTTTGCTTTCCACTCCATAGGGAATATTCTCCTTAACATCTGGTTATTTTTGTTATCAAGGGCACGAATACAACTTCCAACTCTGTCACTCACCTAAGGCCTTCCCATTCTGAGGAACACGGTCTTCTCTTCCCTGGATCCCTGACAGGATTGGAGTGACTTACTATCATACCTCACAGAAGACTCTATCTTGTAAATATAACAGCAGCTGAGTCTCCAAGAGACCCATCTCAATTATACAATAATTGTAACATCTATATAGCAAGAATTGCACTTGTACAAGGGAACTATTCCATTCTACCCTCAACAGGAATAATTTACAATAGTTATTTCTACATAATTAGATTAAATGTGGACATTATCAAAGTCTCTAAATACAGATATAAAGAAAATTGAGATTTACAATGAAAGGACTGTAGTAAATAATGAAAATGTTAGTATATTGTGGTAACTAATTGACCAATAAATACATTTTGATGTATTTATGTATTATATATTTGGTAATAGATTGACAGTTATATCAACATAGTAAGACGGTAGATTTTTTGGAAGTCTATGTCAATATCTTGAAAAGGGTAAGTATTTAATAACCCACTTTTCAACTTCCTTTTTCAAGTGCAAACATGGCAAAATTTCCATAAATACTAAAGTTACTGAAGGACTAGGCTAACAGTGAGTGAATAGTCCTTTGTTTTAATTTAACAGAGGTTGAATAGTTCTTAGTATTGCTAAGAGTATTCTTTCCAGAAGTCTACCAATTACCTACATAGTGTGCAAGAGCTTAACAGCAACCTTGAAGGAGTGTTCACGCAATTTGCCTCGTATAGTGCCTAGCACATAAAAAGTGCTTAATAAATGTTATTTTTATTATTCTTGGTTAGATGGTAACTAATTAGCGAGGAATGCAAATTATGAGTGGGAAAATATAGAATGTATTTGGTGATGCTATCTGATTTTTCCTGATATTTTTTTGTACCCTCTGTCCTTTTTCCCATTCAGCCAGTGAGTTGCTCATTGCTTCAGAAAAAAGTATAATGTGGCAGAAAGAAAGGGATGTCTTTTCTTAGCTGTTACAGGAAAAGAAAGGACTTACCACCTAGACAATAGAATGGATATAGGAGAATAACTGATATATAACATCAAGTTAATAACAAGGCCTTCTGTGCCCTCTTCCCAAAATGAGAAAACAGTCCCTGCACTAGGAGAGAGGAGAAAGCTGGAGGGGTAGCAAAGAGATTTCCACTATGATAGAAACTAATATTCCATTATTAAATTAAATTTTATTATTACAAAATTAAGAAAGCTGTATTTCTTGTACACTTGGGTATGTGGACTAAAATTTATAATGGATACATTAATTATTTAGTTAATTATATTCATAAAAAAAGTATGATGACTTCATTAATGGTGAGTGTGAAATGTGATTTGTCTTTTAGAAATTGGGCAATACAGCTTTTAAGTCTGGAGACACACACTGAGCAGCTTTAGTTGAAAGGCTGGACTCTGCAATTGATAGTTTCCAGTTAGGTTGTTGATGAAGAGTAGAAAACACTTAAATTACTTATTTACTTGTCACCAATTAGTATTGAAGTGGCTGAAATATGACTGAGTAGGCAGCAAGGTGGCCTGGATATATTGCTATCACCTCCTAGTCCCAATGTCCCCAAACTAAATCATTATTACTCATATGCCCCTTCCCTTTCAGCTTCCACTTTCTAATTTTCTGCTCCTGTCAAGGGGATCATCAATCTTCCAAGTTCAAAATCACAGATCATTTTTTAATTTATCCCATGCCAGTGTCCCCATGCCCAACCATAACTTTACTTTGTTTTTCTTTGAGTTGTAACTTGGGGTCCATTATCATTGTTATTAACTTAGTCAGGACTTTATGACATGACTCCTAGATGCTAAAATAGCCTTCCAAGTTCTAGTTCCATGTCAGCCCCTGTTGTTTAGACCTATTCTGCTTCCCTTACTAGATTATAGCTTATGAAAAGTCCATACCAGTGAGGAGTATGGAATCATTTCCTTATTCAAGTTCTTCAAATGGCTGTTTGCTACCATGTCAAGTGAAAACTTACAAAGCAGATGGGGTATAGTAGACTGAGCTCTGGAGTTGGAGTTAGAAAATATGAAATCAAATTCTTACTCAATTTTGATTCAAGTACTTTCAAGCTATTTGACCTTGAGAAAGTCATAAAACATCTGAGTCTGTTCTCATCCACTGAATAAGAAAATTCTTCTTGTCTTGTAGTGGGGGTACACTTGTGGGTGGGAGTGGGAGGAGTTGTACTGAGAATTTAATGAGATCATGGATATGAAATTACCTGACATGGGCTACGTACTTAGTAATGTCTCTTTAAATTTCTTCTGCCTAGAAATGTAAGGTTCTCAGTAGTCTGTATTTTTCTTAACCAATTTGTTTCCCACTATATTCTGTGCTTGTTGAATTGGTGGTATCCTCCTACCCTATATGTACACTCTACTCATTCTTACACTATGGCCTTTATTTGTATACTTTGAATTTGGAATTTATTCCTTTTCTTCTATTATCCAAATTTTATTCATCCTTCCAGGATGTCCTGTTTCAACACTGGAGCTTGGTGCCTGGCACAGTCCCTGCCCTATAATAGATTCATAATACATATTTGTTAAAATGACTAACAGATTTGCTCTTCTCCCAATAGGTTTCCCTGGATATTTGAGCCTTAAATAACCTCTGCCTCTTTGGAACTTCTTCAGGCCTTGTGTTCTGTATCATGCATGTTAGCAACCAATCACAGGTTGGAGTTTATTCTATGGATTGTAAAATCCCCAAGAGCAGGGCCTGCTTCTCCTTTTTCAATTTCACCCACAGCACCCTGCGTGGTGTCTCAATTAAAATATTGTTGGCTGATTAAATATTATTATGACACAGCATATAATTCTGCTCCTGGATCTAAAATTCAACTGAATTTCTTTTTAAGTTACTAAGCGAAATTCAGAATTAAAAAATCTCAGGTTTGGGGTTGTCAAATTACATTATATAGCCACAAAGACAAATCTTTTTCTTTTTATTAACAGAATGACAGTGGGTTTCCTTTCAAAAAAAAACTTTTTGCTGTTGCTATACTTCATCACTGAAGTAACTTTGAATTAATTGCTTCTATCCATGAAGTATTATTTTTAGTTTTTATATAATATTGCTTTTTGAAAATAAGGTGACACATAACTGTGATATTATTATTCTTTCTGCCCCCCCCCCCAGCTGTGCTAATGGACTTTTTATCCATATAACTCCACCAATAAAACATTACACATTTGGAAATGGGCTGACTGGGTTGAAGGTGCTTTTAAGTTTGTATGTTTTCATGTATGTGTGATTGATTGAGCCAGAGGAGGTAATTGACCCAATTACTTTTTAAAACTTGATATAGATGACTTGTTTTGAGTATTATAAGGACTAGATTTAAAACAGGTTTAGAACTCTTGAAGCTTTTAGCTCTTATGTCCTTTTATTATTAGTGTGTCTCTCTTTAAGGATAAAGAAAGGAGGAAACTAGTCTTCAAGTCTTGTCTTAGTTCCCTTTGTAAATGGGTACTAACTGATATTGGGCAAGGCACTTAGGCTTACCATGTCCTGTCTCCTCAAATGATGTAAATGCCCATGGCACCATGTAGCATTACCTGACATTGCTACAGTATAACAGGGGTGATTAAAAGTATTAATTATGCAATGGGAATTAAAACTGACAGATGTTCACAAATAGGTATTTTACCTGGTACTACTAAATTAACCAACACAAAAAATAACCACATAGAAGATCCCTAAAGCTTTTGTATTTTGTTATATTTTATACATATATAAAAATGCATCTGTAGAAAATTATGTGTATGATCTTAGAAATGTATAGTAATTTGATACTATAAGCAGTTGAGGTAACGTTCAACATCTGTTTGAATGTGAAGAAATTAGTTTGTGTTTTTGTGTAGGAATTCTGTCAATCACAGTTCTTGAGAACCTCTCACAAAAAATCCAGCATCTCAGGGTTAAAGAGAGTCACCTCTACAATGATTTTACATTTAATCATTTAATGGATAGACAATTATGGTGTTTTCAATTACTTTGCTATTACAAATACTGTAATTAATAACCTTGAACATGTTTCCTGTGAAACGTGTATAAGGGTTTGCTAGAGTAGACAACAGGAAATGGATCTGCCCACTTGAGAAACAGTACATCCAACTTAAATTTTAATGGATTAATGACAGATTGGCATTCCCCCAAAAGCTGCTCTTACACTTACACACATTATTTATATTAGAACATTAATTTTTCCTCACCCTACCCAGAACTTTTCAATTTTTGCCAATGTATTGGGATAAAACTGGTATTTATTGTTAATTTCCATTTGCATGATTCAGGGGCATTTGTATTTCCTCTCCAAGGGACTAACTGAAATATTTTGCCCATCTTTCTACTAGCGTTTTAAAATAAGTATCTTCATGATTTCTTTACATATTCTGGATATTATTTGATTGATGTGTATATTGGAAATAATTTTCCAAGTTGTTCCTAGACTTTATACTGTTTATGCTATCCTTTGCAGCAGAGTTTTTAAATTCTGATGTAGTCAAAAGTATCAATATTTTCTTCACACACCATTTTTCTGTGTGTCTTGTTCAAGAAGGCTTTCCTTACCAGTAATCTGAATATATATTCTCCTGTATTTCCTTCAGTTATTTTTACAGTTTTGCTTTTACTATTTATGTTTTTTACTTATATGGAATCAATTTTTGTGACTGGTATGAAGTGGAATCTGATTTTTTTTCCCCAAATGAATGGACAATTTGACAAAATCATTCATACAGACCATCTTTTACTCATTGCATTAAAATCCATTCTTTCAGGACTAAATTTTCATTGGTACATTGGTCTGTTTTTAAGCAACCTGCTCTGTTTTCTTGATCTACACTTTTCTACTCTTCTGCCAATATCCTAAATACTGTATATTTATAGTTGTACATTTTACTATCTGGCTAAGCAAGAACCTCTCTGTGCAGATACACACACACACTCTGTCTCATGTTGTCCCTCTTTTAAAAACTAATATTGGGGATTCTAGAATAATTTATTTTCTAGATGAATTTTAGAAAGACGTGGCCAGATTCATTTTTCAAATGTGTTGATATTTTCACTGGGATTGAATTGGATTTACATATTAACTTATGAAGACCTAGCATATTTGCAATATTGAGATCCTTTCATTGCAATATTGAGATCCTTATTCAGATTTTCTGTTTCATGCTTCTCAGAAAATTTTTATTTTTATTACTGATACATGTTGTTTCACTTTTATTAAATTTATTTGTAGCTTTTTAAATAATTTCTATCGTTATCATGAAAGGGGATTTTTAAAAATGAATTTGAGATTGAACATTTAGATTTATCATCAGTCTTAAAGGTTTCTTTGCTACCATTGATTTTTGGTGTTCCTCTTGAATTTGTGTTTTATTTTGTTGGAGCATATTTTCTCGTCCATGTTTCAGTTGGGATTTGAGGCTGATAAATTTTGAGAATCCATTCATGTCTGAAAATGTCTTATTTTGCCATTACACTTGTCTGATAGTTTGTCAGGTTATATAATTCTAGATTCAAAATCACCTTAATACTTAAAAAATATCCCTCCAGTGTCTTTTTGTACCCAATGTTGCTAGTGAATTTGAAGTCAACATGGTCCTTTTCCCCCTTATAATGTATTGTTCTCTTTAGAAATTTGTAGGATTTTCTAATTATTCACAAAATACTAAAATTTTACCATTATTATTAAAATTTACTGTTAAGTGGGTCTTAGACTTCTCAGCACTTAGTGGAACTTAATTAAAAAACTCAAGAGTTTTTCAAATATGGGGTATTTTGCTTTCTCTATTTCTTCCTCTTGGTTCTATTTTCTCTTTCTGGGAATCCTATTATGTGGATTTATAACTTTCCATGATCATATCTGGATTCTCTAAGTCCTTTAACCTTTATTTCATACATGTCATCTATCTATTTGCATTGTGATCTTAAGAGAATTTCTCAGTTTGATCTTTGAGCCTCCAGGTTGCTCTTCAGCTCTGTCAATTTTGCTATTTTGTCTTGAGGTTTTCATTTTTTACTATCATATTTCATTTCCAAAATAACCTCATTTTTTCTCTCATTAAGGCCTACTCTTGTTTCACAGAGAAAATAACCTCTGTAAATGAACTTTACAGTAATCCTTTTATGTTTTAAAGTCTTCAGCCATTTGCTCTACTTGTTCTGTTTTCTCAGGTGTTACTGGTGTGTGTTGGGAGCTGATGCTGTTCTTTCATGTTGTTAGCTTTTCTTAAGTGTTTGGTGATTCCTGATTGTAGTCATACTGGACTTGGATTTTCCTTCTTAACCTGTCTGTAACTGCGTTAACATTAGCTCAGATTGTCACCAGTAACTTTGCAGTGTTGTGGGATATTCTATCAGGACGAGACAGGAGCTAGTCTTTTGGGAATAGATGCTGAGTGTCACTAGCCATTTTAAGTAGTTGCCTACATCTCTGCCCCAAATGCACATCCAAAATGTTCCCACCTCATGATGCTTTGTCTTCTTATGTAGTTAAGTTATTTTTACTACATGCTGGAAACCTTATCTGAGTGGTTTCTTTGAGATCTATGATGAACTAGCCTTCCTGAGGAGAGAACATGAATTTACTTTGCCAGGTACCTGGGGCCCTACAAGTATAGGATCTAGTTCTAGGCTCAGGGTGCCTGAGACTACCTGGACTGAAAATCTCCAGGATGGTCTTTGAACACAACTTCTCAGAAAAGTGTTTTTTCTTTTTCCTTTTCTCCCTCCTCTGCTACGTGTCAAGTCTCTGCAGATTCCTGGACTTGGGAAGGGGTGGATTTACTTCATCTGCCCTTATTATAAGAGTATAGCACTTTATGATCCTAGGTTAATGTTGTTAATAGGTCTTCTATTACCCCTCACCATGGACAGGTCTTGAGCATTAGATTCCATCCTCCTTGCTTTGTGGGGCTACTGAAACCAAAGTCCAAGTTTTGTCTGGCTAAGGGCAAAAGCTGCTTTGATGATCAGGTACAGGGCTGGGACCAGTGCAAGGCAAGTTTGGATCCTGCTCAGGTGCTCTGTGCTTGTTTCTTTGGATTCTAGCAATTCCTTATATTTTTGTCTGGTGATTCTTTACTATCAATTTTTTGATGCACTTAAATAGTTTGTATATTTTGTGTACCATTTGTTTTCAGTGGGATTGTTGGACCAAATAACCCAGTCACCTAACCTTTTATTGCTAGCCTCTTCTTTGCAGATGGTGGTAGTAGTGGTGGTGAGTGGGGCAGGGGTCTGAACTGGGAGGCTGCTCCTATTGTTGTTTCCAATCAACAACCCTCTCTTTTTGCCCCCAGGCTCCTTCATTTTTTCCTGAACCCACATGAATGTCTTTTCTAGCTATATTCTCTTTTGTACATTTTTGGGCAAAAGTTTCTTCTTTCAATATGTTTGCATCTCTTATTTTGTATTTTAGGTACTTCTAATTTGTTTTTCATCAAGGGGACTCCTACTTGTTTTCCAGAGCTGATGAATTAAAAAAAAATCTTTTTGATCAGCTGTAGGGGTGTACATAAATTTTTCCAATCTGGGAATAGTCTCTTCAATCCCAGCACTGTAACCTTGGCTCCAAGTCTGTGGAATAGACTTAAAGAAGTCTTAAGAAACCAGTTTTTCTTGCCTACCATATCTCATTGACTGATGAACTATGTAAATAAAATTAGATGGCTATAGTAAATACATTGAAGATGCCAGTAAAATGAGAAAATCAAAGAAAAACTAATAAAATGCCACATGTTGGAGTTTATGCAATCATCACACTGTCAAAACAACTGGTTGAAAAATAAATAATCAATCACCCAGGTGTTTTTTCTTTCTAGAAGCAAACATATGTATCTTACATTTAAAAATATTTGTGGATAATTGAATTTTTTATTTTTCATCTGGCTGTTTGGTAGTATGCAGAAACAGCCTGAGGCAACTAAATATGATTGTGAGGCAAATATTCAGAGCAGTCCACTTTGGAGCATACAGACTTAGAATAACAAACAGGTGATATGGAGTAAAAACGTAAAACCAAACAAAACTTGATTTCCATTAGGGGATTCAGGTATTACTAAACTCTATACCTCAGGGTTTTGAAAACATCTGTAAATTTAGAATATAAACATCTGCATGACCTACTCTATAGGTTTTAGGAATCTGTTTTAAAAAATTTTAAGTGTTACATGGATATTAGTTATTATTCCATTTTACAATGCTAACTGAACATCTACTGTGCTCCAAGTTCTGCAATGAGCTATAAGAAATATAAAAGATAATTAAAACAAAATCTCTGCATTCAGGTGGCTGACAAACTAATGAGGGAATTAAAAACTAACTCATTTATGAGACTGTGATACATAAGGCACAATGTGCTATGAGGAAAGGCCTTGGAAATATTTTTTTTTTTGAGGAAGTAGAACTTCAGATGAACCTTAAAAGATGAGCAGGATGTTATGCTATAGACTTATGGTGGTGACGAGGAAGAATATGGGATGACAGTCCATTCCTGTAGATGGTCTATCACTGCAGACAATCCATCTGCAGAATAGATTGAGAAAGACATGGAAATGACAGAGGTAGGTATACTGAGTAGCTGATAGTTTGAATTAGTTGAAATAAAATATGTGTGTAACAGAGACAAAATAGAAAAGAAGTAGGGATCTAATTACATAGAATTTTGGCTGCTGGACTAGATGTTGGAACTTTATTCTATATAAAGTAGGTGTTTGAACAGGGGAAACATCTTTATCAGATCTGGCATTTAGGAATATTATTTCTGGCAGTACTGTACTGTAATTAAGAGAAGGGAGAGTTAGAAGGGCACTAATGTAGATTAAAGATACTAAAATGAGATTATAAAGTGAGACATGAAAATGCACAGATGGTACTGTTGAATTGAAAGGATTTGGTGAAAGAATAGAGTAATGAATAATTACAAAGGATTAGGAGATTCTGGCTCCAGTTGTGGCTTTGAGTTTCATGGAAGACACTCTGGGCCTCAGTCTTATCATCAGCAAAGATCTTGAATCAGATGACACTTAATGCTTTAAAACTATATAATCATGTAACTTTGAGGCTTAGCACTTGAGAGCTAGGATGGCAAGGAAAGATGTTGATGCCAATAACAAGAGAAGAAACGTAGAAGAGGACACACTTTGAGAAGAAATGTTGAATTTAAGATGTTGGCAGACCATACATACAGTATTCATGACCATTATGCAGGTGACATGCAAACGTGGAGATTATAAGGAAGGTCTAGGATGTAAAAACATATGTAAATGAAGCTGCGAGATTTGGGTGAGGACACCGGAGGCATAGAATATGAAGAGTAAGAGAGCAAAACACTGAACTTATGTATAGTATATTAAGGGAGGGTTGACAAAGACAAACCAGTGAAAGCATCTAAGAAGATTCTACAAATGTAGAGGGGTAAAGATGATGATGAGTGGTGTCAAATGCTGCAGGGAGGTTAACTAGTCACAGTGGCAAGCCACCCACTGGATTGGTCATCAATGGACTATTGGTGTTCTATGAGAAAGCAGTGTCAATAGATGTGGGATAGATCTTAGGATCGGTGAGGAGTAGGTAGAGGGCTATCATTGGTAGGAAGATTTCTTGGAGTAGGTATGTGATAAGAGGGACATATGAGCTCTTGAATCAAGAAAATATAGTAGAATTGGGAAAAGTGATCACTGGAATGACAAAAAGGACATGTCAAGAGAGGGCAGTTCCTCCAAGCAGCCTGAGTAGCTTGAACGAGAGCTGATGCATGGGCATCGATGGGTCAGCAGGGTGGGGTGAGGTGGAGCTTTCTTCTCCCCAGGTTGAGCACTGCCCTGTTTCCACTGAGCGCTGTCCTACTGGATGGTTCCAAAGAGTAGTAGTTATTGGTTAATATAGAAACTTTTCACATGAATCCACAATATCAATACAAGAAAAAGCCTTATATCTTTCAGGACAATTCACAAAAGTAAAAGAAAAATGAGCTTCCTTACTGATCCCTAACACAACACAGCACTCAAACTTCTCTCTAGGAGTCAACAATCCCACCTGCCCAAACCCACAGCTGCTCTCTCCTGCTTCTCTTCAAGGAAAGATGCCCCAGATAATTGTAATTCATTCTTTCTCTGTGTAGAGGTATACTATAGGAGAACTGAAAGGAAGCAAAGATTAATTTATAATTCCTAGAATTCCTAGATTTCACAAGTTATTCAAAACAGCACAGGTAAGAGCAAGAACATTTCTGAAGCAGGAACATACTGCTTGCTTGTACTGCTTAGGTTCAGCATCCTCTGCAACTTGTCCAAGACTCAGCCTCAATGAGGCTCCTCTCTGGACCTGACAGAGACCTATATATGAATGTTAGACAATTGCTTTGTGACCTCTGGTTAGTGTGAAATTGATGCCTTTTTCCACTGGGAGGGAGAGTTGTTAGGTGGGTTAGTGTCAGGGGAGAGAGTTGCTATGAATATGTTATTATTTTACTATCTTTAAAAAATTTTCTCTAATTGTAGAAGTTGTACGACAGTGAGGAATTACTACTAGAAAGAGATAGACAGGATAGAGCAACCTTGGATCCTGGATAATCTAGAGCCAGAACTTCTGGCAATGTTTTTCCTCTGTCTCTGATGTACCTCACACTACCTTAAATCAGAGCCTGGATTGGTAGGATGCATTGAGAAAAAACACAATTTTACTTCCATTTTGGAAGCCATACTTTGAGATGGACTGCTCATTTGTTCCATCAGCATCAGCTACTCTGTTCTGAGGATTTATCACAAGAGAAAAATAGAACTTCCCTGGGTGAATGCAGAGTCAGGGACAATCACATGGTTACTGCATCATCCTTTTTTGGATTAAAAAAAAACTGCATCAGTATTTTTTATGTAGGTGAAATCAATGTACACTGAGCATCAAGTGAAAAAAAATACATGAAAAGGCAATATGCAAGCTCACAAGGTATATGTGAGTGAAGAAAAGGCAGACGTGCATGTTTTGCTTTGATAACTAGGGGTAGAGAGGTAGAAAAAGGAAAAACAGTGGGTGATTTTAGGTATGAGTCTTAGGTCTTTTAGCACTGGCTTGTAAAGCAACCATCTTCTCCCCCACTATTTCCCTGGATCTCTGTAGACCTGAAACAAATAAATGATCTTTTGAAAACTCAAGTCTGACTCTACAAAATGTCATAATCCAGGAAGAGCAACTTTCTCTACTTTCTGTCCTCCTCTTAGCTCCTACCCATTGGAGCCAGGTTTTGTCCCTGCTTCTCTGATAAAACTGTCCTGGAAATGTAAAGATTCTCCAGCTATTGAATCCTGTGATTACTTCTTGGCCCTTACCTCACCTCCCCACCCTCTCTGGCATTTGGCATTATTGGCCATTCCCATCTTCTTGGCACACTCTCACTCTGGACTCTTCTGACACTATTTACTCCAGTCTTTTCATCTATCTCCTCTCAGTCTCCACTGCTATTACTATAGCTTAAATCCTCACCTTACTGGTAATATTGTCACCAGAGTTATATAGCTAGAATCCTTCCACCTCTCTACTGACAGTCATATTTGTAGAGCACAATTCTATTTATGCTCCTCAATGAGTAAACCCTTAAATGGTGCCCCATTGCTCATAGGATAAAGTCCAAACCTCAAGCCTGTCATGCAAACTCTCCACCTACCACTCCAGCCTCATTTATTGCTGTGTTCCTTTCTTTTTTTTTAAATTTGTTTATTGAAGTATACTTGGTACACAATATTATATTGGTTTCAAGTATACAACACAGTGATTCAACAGTTACAGACATTATTAAATCCTCACCCCAACTAGTAAAGTTACTATCTGTCAGTATAGGAAAATGTTACAGAACCACCGACTATAGTCTCCATGCTCTACTTCCATCCCTGTGAGCAACTTATGAATGAGATCTTTGTGCCTCTTTATCCCCTTCACCTGTTTCACTAATCTACTCCAAACCCTCCCCCATGGTAACCATCAGTCACTTCTCAATGTCTATGTGTGCACTGCTGTTTTGTTCATTTTTTTTGTTTTGTTTTAAGATTCCACTAATAAGTGAAATCATATGGCATTTGCTTTCTCTGCCTGGCTTATTTCACCTGGCATAATACCCTCTAGGTCCATCCACGCTATCACAAATGGCAGGATTTCTTTCTTTTTATGGCTGAATAATATTCCATTGTGTATATGTACCACATCTTCTTTATCCATTCATCCACTGATGGACACTTTGGTTGCTTCCATATCTTGCTGTACTTCTTCTTGTATCCCACATCACAGCAAGCTGATATGCTTATTTATAGGCCATGGTCTTTTATTCCTCTGTGTTTTGTCTCTTTACCTGGTCTTCAATGTTCTTGTTATCCTTTGCCTGCTTGGTAAGCACTCACTAATTTTTCAAGATTCAGTTCATGTCATTTCCTTTATGAAGCCCTCTGACCACTCCACACACTGGTAGAATTGGCCACGCCCTCATTTGTGCCTTACAGTACCCTGTGGGTATTTCTATTTAATAACTACAAAACTTTACAATTTATTCACTTGTTTTACTTGTTTTTCTATTCCAGACTCTAAGCTGTTCGAGGATAAGGACTGTTTCTTAAATATTCTTGCATCCTCAATACTCCTGATACCTAACTTTTATTAAGTATTTTTTTCCTACAATTCAGTGCATTTTAGGATATTCACAGATTTATGCAACCCTCACCACAATTCTAGAACATTTTAATTACCCCAAAATAGATCTTGTAGTGCTTAGGTATCATCTCCCCAAGGTTCCTATAACTTCCAGGGTAATCTACTTCATGTTCCTGTGGATCTGCTTATTCTGGACATTATATGTATTTTACACACATAAACACACACACACATATATATATATATGTAAAACAAAATACGTGAACTTTTGTGTCTAGTTTCTTTGGCTCAGCATAACATTTTCAATGTTCATCTATATTGTACTTCATTTCTTTTTTTTTGCTGAATAATATTCCATTGTATGGATATACCATTTTATTTATTTTTTTATTGGTTGGTGGACATTTGTTATTTTTCCCCACTTGTAGGCTACTATGAATGATGCTACTATTTGTGTACACGTTTTTGGCCATTTGTGCACACGTTTTAGTATGGAACTAAGCTTTCAATTCTCTTGGGTATACACATGGGAGTGGAATTTCTGGATCATATGGTAATTCTGTTTAATCTTTTGAGGAACTGTCAGACTGTTTCCCAAAAAATGAACCATATCAAAAAATTAAGGTGAAATTCATAACATGCACTTAACCATTTTAAAGTGTACAATTAAGCGACATTTAATGCATTTACAATGTTGTGCAACCACCATCTCTCTCGTTTCAAAACTTTTCTATTACCTCAGAAGTACACTTTGCACTTACTAAATAACTCCTCATTCTCCCCTTCCCCACCCCCTGGCAACCACTAATCTGCTGTATGTCTCTATGGATTTGCCTAGTTTGGGTATTTTACTTAACAACCATATGATATGTGGACTTTTGAGTATGGCTTCTTTCATTTAATAATGCTTTTGAGGTTAATCTAACTTGTAGTATGCATTATTCCTTCAGGCGAACAGTATTTAATCGTATGTATGTATTACAATTTGTTTATCCACTCACTGGCTGATGAAATTTAGGTTGTTTCCATCTAATTTAACTATAATAAATACTGTTTTTATAAACCCAATTGTGTACAAGTTTTCTGTATGAACATATCCTTCCATTTCTCTTGGATATATACTTAGTGGTGGAATTGATGGGTGATATGGTGATTCTATAATTAACTTTTTGAGGAACTGATGAACTGTTTTCTACAGTGGCTGTACATTTCGCATTCCCACCAGCAATGTATGAGGGTTCCTATTTGTCTACATCCTTGCTAAAGCTTGTTATTTTCTATTTTTTAAAAATTATTGCCAGCCTAATGGGTATGTTGTGGTATCTCATTGTGGTTTTGATTTGCAATTTCCTATGAAATAATGTTGTTTATCAATGATGTTGAGTATCTTTTCTTGCATTTGATGGTTATTTGTACATCTTCTTTTGAGAAGGGTATATTCAGTTCTTTGCCCATTTAAAAAATTGGGTTGTTTCTCATTTTGTTGATGAGTTGAAGGCTTATTTATATATTTTGAATACTAAACTCTTCTGTATTTATTATTCTTCCATTCTGTGAGTTTTTTCAGTGTCTTGGTTATGTCACTTGAAGCATAAAAGTACTTAATTTTGATGACTTCCAGTTTGTCTGGTTTTTCTTTTACTTGCTTGTGCTCTTGGTGGCATATCTAAGAAATCATTGTTTAATCCAAGGCCACAAAGATCTCTGCCTATACTGTCTTCTAAGAGTTTTATAGCTTTAGCTATTATATTTAGGTCTCTGAACCATTTTGAGTTAATTCTTATATATGATTTGATGTAGGTATCTAAATCTATTCTTTGCAAATAGCTATCCATGAAGAGATTATTGTCCCTCTCCTCATTAAGCTATGTTAGCATCCTTGTGAAAAATCAATTAATCATAAACGTGAGGGTTTATTTCTGAACTCTCAATGGTATTCCATTGATCTACATGTCTATCTGCATTGCCAGTACCACACTGTCTTGATTATTGTGGCTTTGTAGTAAATTATGAAATTGAGAAATGTTAGTCTTCCAACTTTGCTCTTTTTTTTTCAAGAAAAACAATTGTTTCTGTATTAATTTTCAGATAATTTTGTTAGTTCTTGCTAAGATGTCAACTAGGATTTTGATAGAACCTGTAGGTCAATGTGGAGAATATTGCCATCTAAGAATATTAAGTTTTCCAATCTGTGAACATGGTATTTTCATTTATTGAGGTTTTCTTTAATTCCTTTCAACAATTTTTGTAGTTTTCAGAGTATGAGCTTTGCACTTCTGTTAAATTTTTCCTAAGTACTTTATTCTTTTTGATGCTATTGTAAGTGAAATTAATTATTTCCATTTTTGGTTTGCTCATTGTGATGACACAAATAGAATTGATATTTGTATATTGATCTTTTATCCTGCAACCATGCTAAGCTCATTTATGAGTTCTAATAGTTTTTTGGTGGATGCCTTATCTTTATATAAGATTATGTCTTTAGTGCATAAAGATAGTTTTACTTCTGCTTTTCAGTACTGATGTATTTATTTTTCTTATATATTTGCCTTGGCTAGAACTTCTAGTCCAATGTTGAATAGAAATGGCAAGAGTGGACGTCTTGCTTTGATCTTAGGGGGAAAGCATTTAGTTTTTGACCATCAAATATAATAGATGAAGTTTTTTTTAAGGATGCCCTTTATGAGGTTTAGGAAATTTCTTTCTATTCCTAGTTTGCTGGGTGTTTTTATCATAAAGTGGTGTTGAATTTTGTCAAATGCTTTTTCTGCATCAGTTGGGATGATCTCGTGGTCTTTGTCTTTTATCTATTGATATGGTATATTAGATTAATTAATTTTTGGTTATTATACCAACCTTGCATTTGTGGGTTAAATGCAAATAAAAAATTTTAATTAAATTCATAATAAGTAAACTATCCAAGGACTGAGTAAAAATTAAGTCAATAAATGGCCAGAGAAACAAAACTAGAAAATAATTTCCATTTTAAGATAGCAACTAGTTAGGATCATGGAAACTTTGGAAGTGGAATTGTTATTGTGCAAAGATTAAAAGTTTAGAAGAATATGTATTAATGTACTTTTCCACTAATTGAGTTTTATACTTCTCCTCTGAAGTTCTGGAACTAGAGTTTCATAATATTTTAGATTTAAAAGAACAACCACCTGTCTCAAATACTCCTACTCATAAAAATTACGGTAATGTTCTCCTTATAGATTTGCTCAATGGTTTCTCCCTACTTATCTGTCTGTTTGTCTCTCTCTCACACATCCCTACACACAAACACACCCACTGTCCTTCCTGTGTATTCTTCTAAATGAGAGCATTGTTACTATCTATGCTTATTGGATATTTTTAAGTATTTATCCAACAATGGAGTTAACTGGGAATATAGTGAGGTTACTCCTGATTTTCTAATCAGCTACCACCTTTACTGCTATTAAAGAGAAAGATCCTCATATAGAACTATAAGGACAAAAATACTTACTTTTAATTGTGACCCCAAGAATGATCAATATCTCTATCAATAGGGACAAGGGCTTCATCTTTGAAATAGCTCTTCCTCACTGTAACACAGGCAGAACTAGGTGGCTGGCCTACAAGCTTCCTCTTTTCAGGTCTGTGGGGATCAGGACTCAGTTGCTAAGCAACCATTTCCTTACTCTTGGGCCAATGAGCCGCCAGGGAATGAATTCCTTTCAACCTGGAATAAAGGCAGCTGCTGGGGAGAATGGGCTGTGGGGAGTGAACCGTATCTAGTCTGCCACTCCTCTAGTGAGAGAGAAGGTGTAAGCTTAGAATTGGTAGGCGTTGTATTCTGAAACTAAAGGAAGGTTTCAGTTTGTACATGTCCACACTAATGTCCAAATAATATCCAGAGTTTCTGGAAGTTCTTGTTTGTATGTTACACCAGAGGTGCAAGCTGCATTTATGTGAAAACTAAGTACATGGCTGACCCGACATCATCCTTTAATCGAATATCTCAAGGCTATGGTGGACAAGAAACATATAGAGCAAGTCTGCTCTGGTCCCCATCTTGGTGAAAATGTTTATACTCTGTTTAAGTAATGAACTGCTGAGATTTTACTGGGACAAACAAATCCCAGTCATCAATGACATTTTAGAAAGACATTTCATTAAATTTCCATTAAAGGGCATTTAAAAATGCCTTCTTTATCATCTTAAATAATATGAGCATTTCTCAAGGCTAGGATCAGAAATCAAAATGAATATTCAGGTAAAAGTATGGGAATATTAAGAGTATCCAAGGACTGAAGCTAGTTGAGAAATTATGCCTAAAATACATTGAACTTTTACAGTGTCCAGGTAATTACTTCAGAAACAGACATATTTGTTGCCCTGCATTTCCAGATTTACTCCCTTTATTAGTTTCCCATTACTGCTGTGACATTTTACCACGTAGTTAGTGGGTTAAAACAGCAGAAATGTATTCTCTTACAGTTCTAGAGGTCAGAAGTCCAAAGGATTCTTACAGGACTAAAATCAAGGGTAAATCTTATTCCTTCTGGAGGCTCCATCAGAGAATCCATTTCTTGCCTGGGTTTTCCGAGGTTTTAGTGGCTGCCCACATTCATCAAATTGTGCCTACATCACCTCAATCTTGGCTCAGTCATCACTTTGCCTTTACTTCTTCTGTAGTTTAATGTTCCTCTTATAAAAATACTTGTGATTATGTTTAGGTCCCACCAAGATAATACAGGATAATCTCCCCATCTGAAGATCCCCAGCACATCTACAAAGTCCCTTTTGCCAAATAAGGTATCATTCATAGGTTCTAGAGATTAAGTCCTGGAAATCTTTGGGACCATTATTCAGTCTACCAGAGCTCCTAAAATCTTTTCATGGGAGTTCAAAATAGAACTTTCCCAACTTCTATTTTCTTTAAAATTGCCCAAATATAATTTATTTAAACTCTTAAATATCATCCATTAAACACTCTCCAAATAATATATTTTTTATTCCCATTTGGATCCAGATTTATCAACATCTTTTGGCAGATGATGTTGCCTCCTACTTTCACTGAAATTAAACTCGTTTGACCTATCTTCTGTAGATTTTCTTATGTAAAACATAAATTGAATCTCTATCTATTCATTCTTTATCTGATTTATTTCAAAAGATGAAATGCTCTTCCTATATTCTAAGTCCAAGACTACCTCTCTTACTTTTGATTCTATGCACATTTACTTTCTGGAGTACTTTAGTCTACCTAACATCTATTGTTCTTTTTCTTATTCTTCTTGTTCTTTTCCTTCTTCTCTCTCTCCCTCTTTGTTTCAATCTTTTTGTCACCAGTCTTCTTAATTTAAAATCTCTTCATGCCACCTCTCCTTAAAAACCTTTTCCTTGACCCTTGTATCTTTACAAGTACATTCTCTTCTACTTATCCTTTAGCCCCTACCCATCTCAAAAGAATAGTCCATAATCACTGCTTCTAGCTTATTGCTTCTCACTTAAGTCTTCAACCACTTGTTTTTATTTTCACTGATTTATATAGACTATCAATCCAATTATCTTTTCTAAGTTCTCATCCTATTTGATCTCTGTGAGCCATCTGACATTTCTGACTGCAAACATCTTCTTGAAAATATATTACTGGTTTCTATGAAAATTAAATTGTAATGATTTTTCTTTACCCTTAAACACAACTTCATATTCTTCTATCACTCCTTCACTCATTCATTCATTCATGTACTGAATACTTATTCAAGGAGTTTTTAAGACCAGAGTGAAAGATAAGTATTAATAAAATAATCACAAAAATAAATGTAATCACAAACCACAAAGCATGCTTTATAGGAAAAGAATTGAGCATTGAAGGCACACAAGAGGAAACTTTGGGTAGAGCTCAGGTGGGCTCAGTCAGGGAAGGCTTTGCTAGGGAGTAATGTTTAAGCTGAACTTTGAAGACTAAGAAGGGGTTAACTAAGCAAATCAGATCCCAGGTATAGTGACAAACATGTGAAAAGGCCATGTGATGATAAGATGCGTTCAAGGAACTGAAAAGCTCTAAGGGGTGATATGATTGGAAGCAGAGATTGGGTGGTGGGTGTGGATCATGGTATAAGATAAAGAAAAATTGGTAGGTGATAGTCACTCTATACAGTCAGCTTGAGCTGCCATAAAATACCATAGACTCAGTGGTTTAAACAATAGAAATTAATTTTCCCACAATTCTAGAGGCTAGAACTTCATGATAAGGGTGCCAGCATGGTCTGGTTCTGGTGAAGGCTCTCTTCCTGGCTTGCAGATGGCTACCTTCTCACTATGTCTTCACATTGTGGGGGTGAGGGATAAGGGATAGGAGTGGGGAGAGATATTCCTTTTCTTATAGGGCCACAATCCTACTGGATCAGAGCCCCACTTTTCAACCTTAGTTACCTCCTAAGACCCTATCTCCAGATATAATCACATCGTGGGCTTGAGTTTTGACATAGGAATTTTAAGGGAACCAATGCAGTCCATAGCAAAGACCACCAGAAAATCACTGAATGACTGACAACAGTGAGATAGCATGATCACATTTGACAAGATAATGCTAGATGGGGGCAGAAAATGGGCAGAACATGAGGCCAGTTAGGAAATCTTTTGTGGTAACCCAGTTATACTCAGACGGAGTTTCCCACAGTGCTATTGGAAATGGAAGTGATTCAAGAGTTACACAGGAGATAAATTGAGAAGACATAGCAATTCATTTGAAATTAGAATAAAGTTATAAGAAGTACCAGGGATGGTTCTTAGGTTTCTAGATTGTTTCCTCAATAAGTGATAAAGCCATTCAAAGAGATAGGGGGCACTGGAAGAGGTCTAAGTCTTGGGAAAGATCATGAGTTCACTGTGGTATATAGTACATTTCAGGTATTTTTGTGACATTAAATATTGATACTTAACACTTTAATGATAATTGTATTTTGTCAGAATAATTAGTACTAAATGCTGAAACATATACCCTCTAACTACCAATGCCTTAAGAAAATAAAAGCTTCTTGTTTATATTATAGCCTGATGTAGTACTTTTGGATCCCCAAAATACTCCTCTAAGCAGTGATTTAGGGTTTCAAGCTCCTTCCTTCTTGAGATACTACTTCTGAGATTACCATGGAGACAAAGGAGAGAATATGGATGAGTGCACAGGGGATGTGATGGAAGTGGATACATCACATTGTCCCATAACCTACCTAAAATGCAGTCACATGTCCTAAGTAACTTCAAGGAAGGCTGAGAAATATAATCTTCTGATGGGCCAAGAGTGAGGAAATTGTATTAGTGAGCATCTGCCACAACCACTATGTGCTAGTCACTTTAATTCACTTAATCCTCACATTGTAGATGATCAGATAGTATCTGCTTTATAAGATTGATGTGAGGATTAAGTGAATTAGTCACTTTAATTCACTTAATCCTCACATCAATCTTATAAAGCAGATACTATCTGATCATCTACAATAGATATGAAAATCCAAAGTGCAGAGACTTTGAGTAACTTGCTAAGGGTCTCACAGTCAGTAAGAATAAATCTAGCATTTGAATCCAGATGCTCTGGCTCCAGATGCCTTTTAACCAGTACATAACACCACCTCTTAAAGTTGAGATACAGTATATGGCAGCACGTATAGATCTGAAGCACATGAAGAAATTTTTGCTGGAGATAATAAATTTGGGAGTTATTGGTGTATCTCAGGGTTTTACAGCCTCAGCAGTACTGACATTTTGTTGTGGACAGCTGTCCTGTGCATAGCAGCATCTTTAGCCTCTTCCCAGGAGACGCCAGTAGCATTCTTCCTCCAGTTGTGACAACCAGAAATGTCCCAGACATTGCCACTGTCTCATGGGTGTCAGAATTGCCCTTAGTTGAGAATCACTGTTATAACTGAAGCCATGAGTATAGAAAAAATTGTTCAAAGACATAACAGGTATCTACAGACTTTTGGAAAGAAAGGAGAGGCAGTAGCTGAAGGGTGTTAGGGATCATAGGAAGTTTTTTTTTTAAACATGGGGGAGACTTGAGAAAATTAAAAGTTGATGGATTGGTCCAGATATTTTAGTTGACATAAGACAAAGGTTAATAGTATAAGGTTCCTAAGAAAGCACAGGTGGGAGGACTGGCTTTAGGTTGGGGTAGAAAGTTTTCCTGTTGTAATAGAAGGGAAGGATACCAGTATGATGCACTTCCCTGCAGACACCTTACACTTAGCATTTCTAAATAAGAACTCAGTATCTTTCCCAAAAACTTCTTTATTGTCTAATATTAATGATATTGCTATTCTCTTAACTATCCCATAAACCCTGATCTTCTTTCTTTTTCTCATCCTTTTCCCAAAATTGTCTCCATTACCAATTTTTATGGATTCTATGTTGGTAATGTGTCTTGAACCAGAGCTCTCCCTTTATTTCCATTGCCAATAAATGAGTGAATATTTTTGTTACTAGCTCAAATGTCACTTCCCTCTTCTTATTTCTGTCAGTCAAATAAATTTTTACATATTTCACAACACTAAAATAAAAACAGGAGTGACAATATCAAAATAAAAATTATTACTATGTTATGAATCATTCTCATGAGAGTAAACATTTCATTCTTTACTATTCTTAATGGGACCTCCCCCTTTCTTCCTTTTATTAAAAAAAAAGTGTTCCAAATAATCATTTGTGCTTACACATTTGGCTTAAGTATAACACATATAATGCAGTACCCTAATCATCAAATAAATGTGGATTCACCATATCCACCAAGTCAGCCTTGCATATGCTTTGATATTTAGAAATGCAATAAATTTGGGGATGGGGTTACCAAACTTCCCCTAAATTCTAGGTCACCCTACTTTTGTGGTGGACTCTACTATAACTGGATATTCGGAAAATGGACAGATTAGTATTACATAGAATCGAGCCAATACTTTATATCAAACCTTGACTAGAGTCAATTGGTGGAGGAACAAAACAATGAGATGACATGGCTTTTGTTAACACCCACTTGAATTTGCTTTAATGTAAAACTTGTTTCCAGTATAACATTTTGTTGCTAGACCCTCCCTGGTTCTTAAAAGCCTTGAATAGTCAAGTTTACCTTTACTCTTTCAGACTTCATGGAACTCCGATGAAATATGTAATTTTTTTACAAGGTCGAGCAGCTAATTGTTTATGATCTGGAACTATTTCCCAACACTTTTCACTTCTTGTGGTTACATCTGCCTGTCAAGAGGAAAGCTTCAAAATCATCTGATTAAACCCGTCCAGACCCGGCAGTTAGAGTGACCATGGCCAATTCGTGTTGACTCACCTCTCCTCCCACTTCCACATCTTGTAGTTCCTGAGGAGCATTCACCAGTGCGCTCCCCGGGAAGCTGGCTTACCTGGCCCACCTGGCCCACCTGGCCCTATAGGCCACGCCCTGAGGTCCTCCTCGCGCGCTAAACGCCGGTCGCTTCACGCTCTTCCCGGGCGTCCGCTCCACGCCCCGCCCCGCCCCCGTCGCGAGGCTATCTTCAGACCCCTGTCGCTCTGGCTCCGCCCCTTCCAGCTCCCCAACGTCTTTGGCGTCCGGCAGAGCCTGCGCCTGCGCGTGAGCCCTGGGGCTGAAGTCGGGGCGCGCGGTGGCTGGAACCTGGAGAGCGGCGGGCGGTACAGCCAATGGGAGGCGGCGCTGGCTAGCGGCTAGGAGGCGGGGCCTGCGCGAGTGTTAGGTTAGCGCGAGGCGTGACCTAGTTGACAGGCTCTGAGGTGCTGCTGTGGCGGCGGCCGCGGGGCTGAGGCGGGTGGGAGCCGAAGCCTAGCGCGGGCCGAGGGAGGAGGGCGGCGACCAGAGAGCGGAGAGCGGCGTGGGACGCGGAGCCTCTTGCACTTTTTCCCTCCCGAGTGCCTCCTCCCACCCCTCCCACTCCACACACACCCTGTTTGCTCGTGAGCCTGGGGAACTTGCAGCTTAAAGCCAGCCACCCCCACGGCAACATGTATCCCAGCAACAAGAAGAAAAAGGTGTGGAGAGAGGAAAAAGGTAACCAGCCCGTCGAGTCCCGGGGGTGCGGGGAGTGGGGGTGGGGTGAGGGCGGGGGTCAGGGCTGTGTGTGCCGCGGCGCCCGTTGCCCGAGCTCCCGCCTCGAGCCCGCCCGGCAGGTGCCGCCTCCCTCGCGGGTCCGTGTGTACACACGCGCGCGCACAGCCGCGTGCACACGCCGCCCCCGGGCACCTGCAGCTCGCGCACGTGTGGGCGCACGCCCCTCTCTGCCGCCGGGCGCGCCCGGTCACCTTCTCTCGGTGCGGAGCTACCTTCGCCTCGTTCGCGGCGTGAAGCCCCGCGCAGCAGCCCCCGGGCGCGGCACAACTTGTTCAGGTCCCCCACCCTGTCCCCGGACCTCAGCTGGGACTTTCGGACCCCTGGCCGGGGTGTCCCAAGGACACGTGCCCGCCGGCGGGCGCAAGGGCTGCAGCTCCTGCTGTGCCTCCGCGCCCCTCCGACCCTCATGCATTCACTTCTTGCCTCTGTCCCCCCTAACTCCCAGCTGACAGAGTGTCTCCACCTTCTGGTGTTTATCCCTTCTCTGGGTCCCCTGTTTCTGCCCCGCAATGTGACTTTTAAAACCCGAAACTCTAGGCGAAACCTGAAAGGAGCGTCTTGACAGTGAAGATAAGTGCCTTCAGAGAAGTCTGAATGAGCTTTTCTCTGCAGTGTGTTTCTCTATATTCCATTCGCATTCATAGCCTGAAGTCGCTCAGAGTGAAATTGTGAGACTGATGTCACTCTCTGTGAATGAGCCTACCTCTGAATTTTGTGCATATCGATTGAGGTTTATCTGAATCAGCTAGATTGACAGTGGCACTGATTTCTTTAACACACAAGTGTACGCGATCAACGCTCTTTTCTGTCCTTTTATCTCTTTCTCTCTGGCTTCATAGTTATAGATAATATTCTAAGGTAAAACTTGAGTCTCTAGATTTTTTTTCTTTCTTTTCACACCCCTGTTTTTACTAGTTAGCTTTTTACAGAAATGTAGCAAAAAGTACTTGCATTGCTACTGCTAAGATAAGTACACATTAAGCAGTATAACAAGATTGAGGTGGGTTGAGGGTAGTGCAGATGTCTCCTAAGTATCCCATATTCTTCATAGAAGGATAAAGGGAGACCAGGTTGAAAATTGATTTCCTTAATAATGGCTCTTTAAAACCTGTAGATTATTTCAAGTCCTGGCCTTTATAAACATCATTGTTGAACTGGAGAGCAACAAACAGTGGAAGTAAGAAAGGGAATGAAGGAAAAAGAATCTTCTATACAGAGCCTATTTCAATCAATGCATGAGGAAAGGGATGAGGAGGAACTTTTTCCAAATTATTTTCAAAATGTAACAAAACATAATTGAACACCTCAATTAAAATGGTCTTTAAAATATTGAAAGATTGGTTGTATGTCATTTAATTATATTTTAATGATAATGGACATATATAGTACTAGAAATTCTAGTGTCACGAGAATATAAAATAATTATGCTTTGCTTTGCATTAGCAGTTAGTTACTTTAGTTTCAACACACTTTCAACAAAGATTTGCCTTGTAAGCATTAAAAAATCATGCCCATTTTTATTGATGATCTGGAAATGTTAGATTTGTATCATTGATAATAATGAAGGCAAAATAGTGGAAGACAGAGATTGTTTCAATGTGTGAATCATTGATGACATAGTGATTGCTTAAGAACTACTTTTCTGTCATAACAGATATGTTCTTAAAGTAACAGTGTAGCGGTCCCTTTATTTAACATCTATGCAGTTGGACTGTGAGAGTAGGTCTTTTAGAATGTCAAATGCCTTGATTTTTTTTCTTCTTTTGTTTTTAACAATAGGGAACATAACCAAGTTAATATTTTCTAAATAAAGAAGCAAATGCACAAAGAAGGCAGTTAGCAAATCTTGATTTTTTTTCTTCTTTTTAATAGGGAAAAATAATCAAATTTAATATTTTCTAAATCATGAAGCAAATGCACAATTAAAGATGGCATTTAACAAAGTAAATTTCTCTTTTCCAAAACTAACCTATTTTTGTGTGAAGTTTAATGTTAAAGGAAAAGTTATTGTGACGTGAAGACTTTAATGTATGTCTCAGTATCTTATCAAGATGTCTCTTTTTGGAATATTAAAAAATTTATATATTATACCATTAATATGGAGCTAGGGATTTCCAGTACAGTAGGTAGTTTTAAGAAGCTGATGGGATACATGACCTTTTTATTTTCATTACACCTGAGAGGATGGTGTCATATTTTTGCAGCTGTTATTTAAATCTAAAGGTAGGCTTACCTACCTCATTGAAATGTCAAGGCATTCTGTAAACATATTTTAACTCAGTAAGTATACCATCAAATAAGCAGGTCTGCTTACTTACATGTTAGTTCACAGAGAAAAGATTTACTGCAAAGGTGAAATGAAGCATTCTTTTAGGAAGTTTTGTGTAATACCAAAGAAACTGTATATATGTCTGTGACCTCAGTTTGTCTCATGATTTGAACAAATAACTAAGGAATTCTGAAGTACACATATGTTAACTAGTTTATTTCTCTAGTATTTTGAGCCCCAATTAAAAACCAGTTAATTTGTATTATCATTTCAAGTACTGAATCTTAAATTATCTCATTGTTTTACATTACTGTCTCAGTATTGATCTTGTTTTTGTTCTAAGTGTCTATACTTAGCTTTTAAATTAATGGCATGGCAGAGACCAGGTTGCATTACCTTATGTATTTTCTGACATTAACCAAAACTTCAAGTTGCTTCATAATATCTTTCAACCTGATCAGTGACACTGCAATATTTCCATATCAGTGATCTGACCTTTTTTAGTAGTGCTTTGGTAAGTGCTTGTCACCCCCTTTCCTCTTCTGTGTGATTATTCCAAATTTACCATTCCTTTCAAGCTTCCTATTCCAAGACCCCATCTTCCTGTACTTAATGGATGATAGTGCCTTTTAATTCACATAGAAAATACATGTCATATAACATGAATAGCTCTCCCATCTTTCTGCATAGTCTCATTTGTCTGTTTCTTTACATGTCCTTTGTTCTTAGAGGAAGCACTTTTCTTCTTCATTTTAAGGTTAATGGATCTGCTTGTGCTCTTTATCTCATCTGTGCCCTTTGAGATCTTGTGCTACCACTCGTTCCCTTTGGTTATGTTTAGTTTCTCAGTGTTTTCAGGCTCCTCTCCTCAGCCTGAAACAATGCTCAAGTATCCTCTATTCTAAAGTAGAAAATTTGTGTTTTCTTCAGGCCCTCAATCTCCTGAATCTCAATTATACTCTAATGAAGCTAATGGTCCTAAAGTCATTTCATTATAATGCTGATGGTACTAATATAAAAATCATTACTATTTGAGTTCTATTTGTATGCTCAGCACTATTCTAAGTACAGCAATGCCCCCTTTTCCATGAGAAATATGTCCCAAGACCTCATGTCGATGCCTGAAACTGTAGATAGTATTAAGCCTTGTTTATACTATGTTTTTTCCTATACATATATACCTATGATAAAGTTTAATTTATAAATTAGGCACAGTATGAGATTAACAGCAATAATTAATAATAATGAATAGAACAGTTATGACATTATACTCCAATAAAGGTTGATGTGAATGTGGTCTCTTTGTCTCTCAGAATACCTTATTGTATTGTACTATCTCTTCTTAAGATGATGTGAGATGATGAAATGCTTATGTAATGAAATGAAGTGAGGTGATGATGTAGGCATTGTGATGTAGTGTTAGGTTACTACTGACCTTCTAACAGTGCATCAGAAGAAGGATCATCTGCTTCTGAATCACAGTTGACCTTGCAAAACTGAAATTGTCAAAAGTGAAACCATGGATAAGGAGGTACTTTTTGTACCTTATGTGTGTTATGTCACTTAATTCTCACAACAGCCCTATGAGGTAGTATTCTGTAGGGTCAAGAGCTTTGAACATCATTTATGTGGCTTTGAATCCTAGCTGTACTGCCTACTAGCTGTGGCACCTTAGGCAAGCTATTCAACCTCTCTGTCTTAGTTGCCTCATCTATAAGTTGAGAATATACCTAATTCAAGAATAAATTGAGCCATAAAGAGATTAAGTAATTTAAGATTTATATGATTCGGGATTATCACCCAATCAGCTGTGTTAACCACATTGCTTTCTTTCCAGTGCTGTTCATGACACAGTTGATAAAACCATTGGCTTAGTTTTTACTCTTCCTGATCTTCCTATAGCAACTGACAATATTTCCCCTTTCTACTTATTAACTCTATTTTTCTGCTGGTTTCCATGTTCACTGGGACCTTGATTTACCTTGTACCACCAGTGACATCTAAGTTTTATTTCATTTTTCTCCTCTGTCTCTTCCCTAAAAGTTGTTTTTGAGGTTTGGTCCTTTCCTTTCCCCTCTTATATGAACTTCCTGGAAGGTTAGATTAACTTTCAGAAGTAGGTTACAATTTCCAAATCTTTAGGCTACACCTCTTTCCTGAGTTCCAGATTCTTTACTTCAACTTGTATGCCCTGTAGGCATCTTAAATTCATACAGTGTTGACCCTTGAGTTTTGTAGTATTGTAATTTGAATATGTCACATCTGCTTAAAATACCTTTTTTTTTTTTTTACCTTCTAATGTGGCTGAACAAAACTGCAGTTCTAGGAGCAGAAAAATGTCTCCCTGTTCTTGTTCACTTGTGCTTCCATTAATATTTTGCAGTTTATTTCTGTGAAAGAATCTTTTAAAGTGATTATTTTATGAGGGTTAGATTATCTAAAAGTAGATACTATCCATAAATCCATTCACCTTATAATTTGCTGAAAGAGAATTGGGGACTATCAATATCTCTATATTGTGGAGACCTTTGGTAAAACATATGATCCCTGACAGCTGATGTACAGAATGAGTGAGGAGGATGCCTGAGTCAGTTTATATATTGATTTCTTATTTCTTTAGTTTAAAAACAAATATAAATAGAATTGCTTACATTATTTCCCCCCGGGTCCTAGTGAGATTGTTTTTATGTACCTTCTGGGTTATGCACAATCAACTTTGAAAAGTAGTGGTCTACTTTACAGGATAAAGGTTAAACTGCTCAACATGGTATACAAGTTCCTATACATTTTCATTTTAACTTCACTTCTATGGCCACTTCTCATAGCATATCATGCAGCTTCATCAAGCTACTTATATCCCCTAATCTTTGTTTACATTTATTTATTAGTCTGAAATATCCTTACTTGTTACCTCTTCATGGCAAAATTCTACTTATCCTTCAGGGACTAGCATACACATCCCCTCTTTTTGGGGAGCTTTTCCTGAGAAGGTAGTACAGTACAGTGGCTACAAGTATAGGCTGTACTTTTTGTCTATTGGGATATATGACTTGATTTTAATGAAAAGCTCTCTTGCTTTGGACAAACTACTGAACTTTGATGTGCTTCATTTCCCTATCTGCAAAATAGAGGTAATAATACTATCAATTTTGGTGAGTTGTTGGGAAGATTATTTCAATGCAATTATACATGTGAAGTACCTGGCACATAGTTCTTTATAAGTGACACAACTATTATTAATTCTAAGATACATTTAAAAATAATGTTATAATCAAGATGTATATTTAAAGTATTGCTTATATTATCCCCACAATGATATTATTAAGTTAAAAGTATACTTTTATTGTTGATGACATCATAGGAAATATCTTGGTGGCTGCCTTTCTTGTACTCTTAGCATTTGTACATACCTGTCTTAGGATTTTGTATTTTATTTGTGTAGGTATTATTTTATATCTTATCCATTTCCTCTTGTCTTCTATTATCCCCAAGGTTAAGGATTACTTTTGTACCTGCAGCATATAAACATATCACCTGACACATAGTAGACTGTCAACAGATGATAGTAGAAAGAGTTTACTTATTTCTTGGACTACCTACCACAAGAGAGTCTTTCTTATCAGGCTTTGATGTTTCTTTTTTTTTCTCCTGCTAAATATAGTATTAATTTGACACCTTTCAACTCTCAAATATGGAGTCATTGGCATTTTGGTGTTCCTCAAACTGATACCAATTCTTTGGTTAGTTTAACATGATTAATATGTAAATTATAAAATAATTCCTGAACTTAAAAGTTAAGTACAAATGGAGATTCTGCTTTTATTTTGCAAGAACGGTTACTGAAGATGACCTTAGAGGAGAGACGCAAAGAATACATAAGGGACTATGTTCCCCTGAACACCGTCCTGTCGTGGAAGGAGGAGATGAAGTGCAAGAGCCAAAATGATGGTAAGTTTCTCAGAACATTTTTCAGGTAGATACTGTTCTCATTTATTTATGACTTCTGCAGGACAGTTGTTAACAGAAATGAATAACTGGCATTCAGTAAAGAGATGACACTTTTACTATTTGGAATAATTGCTCAGTTGTCATTTCATTGTTTTTAGCAATTTATTATATGTATTTAAAGAAATAATGAAATTATATTAACAACTTATGTTTTGAAGTATATCACATTTATATTATGGTACTTATAGGTACTTTAAAAAAATTATTCTGCATTAGTTCTTGGAGCAGGTGATATTAGGAATTTGCTACTTTGGTGGTATGATTTTTTTGTTTTTATTAGGTTCATTTATATGCTATTTCTTCAACTTGTTTTAAGGATTGGATACAGTTGAAAGACAGTGTATGAGGAGGGATTGAGAAAAACCTAGTAACATTTCACATAATTTTAAAGAACAGTATAAATTTTGCATGTTGAGGTATCATGTCTACATATAAAATATTTGTATGATAAAATTTATTCTTTCTCAAAGTCTTTATGATTTGATGAGAGCCTAGACTGTTTGAGGGAAAATATGCATTAGAATATAAATGAAATTTTAAGTATTAAAAAGAAACATGGAAAAAATTCTAAAGAACACAAGTTTAATGGATATTTAATATGCTTGTTTCTGAATTAATGCTCATTGATATTAATGGTATAGAGGTGAAGTTTAGAAGAAGCAGGGTGCTTTTTTTAAGGATACTTAACAGTTGAGAAAGAAAGTTAACTTTATGAAAGGGGCTTGGAACATGCTAATTTCATAGGTTGTGGTCTTAGATAGATGGAACTATACAGGATACCATGACCCAAGACAAAAAGACTAGCATAGAACTCCTGTGAAGAAAATCTGTAGGAAACAGCAGCCAAATTATGCTTTGTTTCTATAAAGAGAACACATTTACCTGAATGTTTGGGCTTAGAATTTTGTTTTTCTAAGAAGTTAAAGCATGTGGGTTTTTTAGATGCTACTCTGCCAGGAAACACGTTCAACCTTGGCAAGTGGGTAGTGGCTCTACCCCAAGTTCTAATGGGGTCTTTGGACAAGCTGATTGGTATGTGCACATCTTACCTACTTGCCTAGTGTCTTCAGTAAATGCTGGTTGTTTTAATAATGGTCTAATTAAGAAATTAAAAGAGAAGGTATTGTTGTGTAATGGAAAGAACAGAGGTCAAATTACAGAGTTCTGGGTCTTGTCTGACTTAGGGCCATATGCCTCTTCATGTAGTTTCAGTAATTCTTCTTTTGTTTGCAAGAAACAGGTATCAAATACTTAAGCTCCATTTTTTCATGGCTAGTAGATCTCTCTTTTTCAAGTGCTTTATTCATCTGTTTTTCTTGGCTGGTATTTAAGCTGGTCCAGTTTTTTAAGGAGGTATTGCCATGTTGTTCTTTTTAAATAAATTTTTCCAGTGCTATAGTAGATAGATTGCTGTTGCTTCCAGACAATTGACAAATCAGTGATACCCACTCTGCATTGCCCTATGTGGAGTCTGCTCACCTTTGCATATAGGCTTGACCTTTATGTATGTAACACTGTAGGGTTGGACAGCTTGTTAGAGAATTCAGAGTTGGATGTTTTCAATGATACCACACACCAAAATATGTCTCCCAAATCAAAAAAGACACATTGAAAAACACCTGACATTGTTATCCTATAACAAGATCCCACGTATTTAATTCTGTCTGCAAATATGAGCTTTATAAGTGGTTTACAACTGCTCTATGTATTTCATTTTTTTCCTTCATTTTGTTTTGAATGTGAAAGTCCTTCAAGGGAATGAGATGATTTGATCAAAATTGTATTTCTTTTAAACAGTGTTTTATTCTTTCCATCTAATGTTACTTGCTTTCTGTTGTGACCTAGAAATTGGTGACTGGCCTTTTCTTTTTTCATGAAACAGAATGGCTCATTTTACAAGTAG
Organism: Phataginus tricuspis; assembly: GCA_029783875.1. Classification (NCBI taxonomy): domain Eukaryota; kingdom Metazoa; phylum Chordata; class Mammalia; order Pholidota; family Manidae; genus Phataginus; species Phataginus tricuspis. The sequence goes on along the minus strand of JAQQAC010020895.1, from coordinate 8,883,329 downwards.
TATCTGTTCAATTTTTGACATGATATGTATCTTTCATAAGTGCTTTCTTCCAGTGTTAACCTATTCAGTGCTCAGTTGCACCAAACTGTTAGTCAGCAGAGTTTTAGTATTTTAACAGTTTGAACTATCCTTTAAAAACATAAATTAGAAAGTGATAAAGGACAAGTATAAATATAGTTAACACTTTTATATTTTATTTTGAAATGTTTAAGCTAGTGCTTTAAATATATATGTATATAAGTAGATACTAATATTTATGATTAGTTTTTTAAGTATAAGAATTCAAACTAAGTTTTTAAAGAAGTCTATTTATAATTCTTTGTCACACAGTTTCTGATTTATAGGCGATGAATAGTATTTATTAGCAAAGTAGAGCAATTTTAAATTTATTAGTTTATTACTCTTATCTATATTTTTGTAGGCTATTTTAGCCTTGATATCCAGATTACATTGGAAGTTCTTTTTGTTTTTACTTTGCTCAATTTTCTTTTCTTTTAATTTAATTAAATGCCTCTTGTTATTATATTGTAGTAGAAAGTTAAATAAAAAGGCTGGGAATGGCTATATGTGTTTGTCATAATTTTGATTTTAAGCTGTTTTAACAAAAGGAAGCCAAAAATTGCCAAACAATATTATGTTTACTTTGAGTTACTACTTTAGCAATATTGAAAATCTGTGCAACAGAAGAGGAAAGAATGAGAGATGATTACCAAAGAAAAACACCCCAAATCCCATTTGCTTACTGGTCATGTTCATAGTTGTCAACTATTATTAGTAAATTTCTGGAATTATATGCTTCTAATTACTTCTTCCTCTTATTAAGAGTTATATAATAATTTGACTTCATTTTTTTGTTGCTCTGTTGTAAAGCATTTAAAAATGCTTGTCTCTCTTATTATACTGTCTCTAGCACCTTGGAATAGTGCCTTATGTAGAGGTGGGCTCAATCAGTATGTTAAACAAGAATTCCTCAGAGGATAACAGTCTATAAAGGATAATTCTTCTTCCTTTTTTCCCAAACTTTAAAATGAGCATTAAAAAACATATAAAAATAGATATATAATGAACCTTCATGCACCCATCACCCAGTTTCAACAATACATGACCAATTTTATTTAATCTATACCAGTGCTCCTTGTACCTTTCTCCCAGATATTTTGAAGCAATTCCTGTACATCATATCAATTTTATCTGTAAATATATGTATGTGTGTATATGTATGTATCTCTGAAATATTGGGACACTTTTTTGATGTTTTAGTATAATAACCACAATACTATGATCACACCTAAAAATTAATAATTCTTTAATTAAATATCCCATTCACATTTTTCTCACTGTCTCTTAAACGGCTTTGCTTTTTTGTATAGTTGGTTGTTTTAAAATCTAAACGAAGTCCACTTACCGCATTTAATTGATGTATTTCTTAAGGTTTTTAATCTATAGTTTCTTCCCTCTCCTTTTCCCCCCTTGTAATTTATTTAATGAATAAAATAGGTTATTTGTCTTACAAGTTTTTCACTTTTTGGATTTTGGTGACTGCATCTTTGTGGTGTCATTTAACATGATCCTCTGTCCCTGTTTTTCTTATGAACTGATAGTTAAACCCATATCAGACTGGGTTTAATTTTTTTGAAAAGAATACAGATTATTGTACCTTATTTTTCATAATATCACAAGGCACAAAATATCTGGTTATCTTTGTGGGTGGTTATAGGATTGATCACTAGGTTCAAGTATTGTTAGCCTTATCCATCTATTAAAAAGTTCCCTATCAGCTTTTCACCTAATGGTTTTAGCAGGTTGCTTAGATCCATTATTTTATTAGAGGTTGCAAATAGTGTTATTCTAATTTTATCTTTTTGTTCTCATTTATTAGTTGGATTTGTATAAAGTCTTTTGTTAACTTTTTTTTGTGTGTGTACAGTACAGTTTATATAGAAAAGGCAGAATAAATGCTAGATTTCTTCTTATTTACCAGTTTTCAGGTTGAGTCAATTCCCCAAAATCTTTCTAAGATAACCAGAGTCCTTTCTTTTTAATTTTTAACTGTCATTTTAAATCTCTTTCTCTTTCCCCACCACACATGTATGTTAAATGGGAATGCCCTAATGTGAATAGTCTACAAAGGATGTGTATGTGTGTGTGTATTTAAAAGTTATAGCTCCCATATAAATACATACAATTACTAAACTGTAGTCCTAGGGTATAGTAGAAAGGCAAAGATAGATACAGAAATATAAATGGATGGATGGATATGACAGAAAGATGGTATTGCTTTGTAGGGACAAAAATTCAGTTCTCAAGTTTAATTGTATGTATTTTTGTTTCTCCTTTGCTGTTTCCACACTAAGGTTCTGTCTACTAAAACACTAGTCAGAGAAGCATTATTGTTACTCTCTTTGATTTGGGCAAGGCATTGGCAAAAACTTTTCCATACTTATATGCTAATTTTCTACTGTTTCGTATCAGGGAAAGTAGCTATAGCTGTAAGTTTAGATTGATTTGAATCATTACTTTTAATGTTTATATGGAACAGCAGAGGAGGAAAAACATGATGAAGATGGACTAAGTGGAAACTATAAAATTATTTTACTCAGGTATGACTAAATATTTTTTAAATGGGTAATTTAGAGAGAAACTTCATATTTCATTTCTTATATGTATTATGTTATAATCTAAGTTTAGGTTATTTGAAAACACTTGACTAGAAAATGTGAATTGCCACGTCTTTGTAAGTCTGAAATCTCTTTTTATTAAGGTGTATAGAAATATTTTGAGATACCTGGTTTAACTAGAGGCATGTGTGTAATCTTTTGTTTCTTTTATATTAAAAATACTGGCATGGTTAGCTTAGAAGTTCAGCCTTATTTGTTAGAACTAATTTTATCTGTTGAATTATTTCTACAGGAGATGATGGCTGACCAAAGAAATAAAAGTTAAGTTCAAACTCCTGAATCTGTCAGTCACTTTGAGATCTTATTTCAATGTGAGGATTGAATTTTGTTTTCCTATGTTCCAAGTTCACTGTTGACACTTAGAAATCATCAAAGTGTATCTTAGTCATATTTCAATCCCAGTGGCTAGCCCAGCACTTTTATCCTTAGTAAATTTGCAATTATTTTTTCAATGTCAATATCTTTATTTATTACTAGGAATGAGGCAATAAGAATATAAATATTTATGTTACTGAATATCACATGGAAGGGGTGAGGATCCTAATGGTAAAAGGAATTGAAAAAATTTTAATAACTTATTTGGTGGGCACTGCCTCAGATTTTTTTTAACTGTATCAACTACATTATTTTATTTAATATTTGATGTTAGTTGGAAGACAAGCTACAATTTAAAATGACTGACAGGAATGGTATTTAAAACAGAATGGAATTCAGTAGGGGTGAAAAAATTGGAAAGGAATGTTTCGTATGTAATCTTTTGATTTTGATTACTTTTTTATGTTATCATATTCAGTTTGAGCACTGTACTTTAGGAGTGAAATAATCTGTAGAAGCAGAAGGAGGTTCGGAGCCTCACCCAGCTTCCTAGATACAAATCTTTTATTTTGAGTGGGTGGTGATTTTTTTCTCCCCTCTCATATGATCTTAAAATGAATTTTATTCTAAAAAAACCTCTATTTTTGCTTCAAATAACTAAGACCACTCTGGCTTATTGTTTAAACAATTATTTGTGAAACTTCCATTACCTACCAAGATGTCCCACAAATAGAACTTATATTAGAAATAGAAATTTTCACTTTAGACATGAAAAGTAAAGAATAGGATAAAGAACAAAACCCTAAAATAGCCTAAACTCCTTTATGATCTGGCCCCTTTCCTATCTGGCATCTTGCTATACCGCTTTCTTTCTTGATCTCTGTATTTGGCCACACTATCCTTTCTGTTTCTTGAATGTACTGGTCTCCCTCCCAGTACTGGGTCTTCACTGGATTTTTTTCTCACCATTTCTGTCATCTTCTTAATTTTTCTTAGCTTTCAGTTCTCAGTTGAAAACCTTCTATTCTCTCTGAAGTCTTCCCTGAGCCCTTACTCTGGAACAGTTCCTTTATTATAAGCTTTCATAGTGCTATGTCCTTTTCATAGAGCATTTGTATTAATTTGTTTTTATGTATCAATCATAGGATTATGTGATCAGGTTCTATTTCCTTATGAGATTGTAATTACTATGAAAATAGGGATGGTGTTGTCTTAATTCTGCTTATATCCCTGGCATCTGTCATAGTGATTGGTGCATGGAAGATACTTAATTTGTTGTGTGAATTGAATAAATGATAAACTATTTGTCTGATGTTATTTTTATGCATTATTTCATTTCTTCCCACCTTTTCTTCAGTTCATTGTACTGATTCATGTAGGAATGACAGACTTAGAAATTAAGCTACATGTTCTTTAATGTACATAAATACTTTAAATCTCTGAAAGTATGAAGTCAATTTTATTAAGTTTTTAAAGTTTGATAAATTACAATACAGATTTTACTGAAGTATTATGTAGATATTCAATTAGTTGAGACAAGAATGAGAATTCATGTTTTATGTGTATTCATCAGCATTATATATTATTTAAGGTACTTAATAATAAAATGTCATGATTTCAATTTCTGTGAGTTTAAATGTCAAAAGAGCTTAATTTAAATGAATGTAAATGCAGGAACTTAAGCCTGTTACTTAATAATATTTAAAATGTAGAAAAATCTTAAAGTATTGCCATTCTAAATACATTTACTTTGGTATTACTGATTCTTGACACATAAAACAACTGTAAGAAATTATTTTAATATTATATCCCCATTTAAGCCCTTTGCTGAGTTAGTTTGCTTCAAAAAACAACTTGGCTACAGACAAAGGGTTTGGTTCCTCATGGTAGAATTAGGCTAAATAACTTCTAAGACTTTTGAGAATAAATAGTATTTAATATAATGTATGAAACCATTAAACATTTTTGTAGAATGATAGTCTGTGTGAAGGTGTGATCACTGGTTTAGTGAAACATTTGTGAAGTAAGGTTAACTTCCTAAAATGGAAAAACAAATGAAATTATATAGGGATTCATGATTTACTACATGGCTTTGTTTTCCCTCTTCCTTTATTTCATTCTTGGTCCTTTTAACTACTTTCCAGGATTGTTGTAACAACACATAAATAAGTTTTATTGTGCACTGCAATGTGTACCACTAAGTGCTATGTAAATTGTCCTTGTGTTTAAGCTTGTTTTAAAAATAATGTAGAAACAAAAATACCTTTTGTAAAAAATACATATTTAGATGACTTAATGTTAGACCTACAAGATGAAAAGCTCTTTCTGAGTGTTTGTAAGTGTACATACTTACAAGTATGTAACTTCACCACAGAGTCTATTAGTTTTCTTTTTAACCCATTAAATGAATTATACTACTAAATGTGGATTTTACATAAATTCATTTTAGTCAGTGCAGACAGATACTTTGAGATGGGTTGCAAGCTGGTGGTAGTCAAAGCCAACCTTTCTTCCCCCATCTCTGATCATCTTTCTATGTAAAAGAATCTTTATAAAGTTTTTGTCTTCTTTTCTGAAATATTTAGTTATTGAATTTTCATGTATGTAATGAAAACAAGGATTTAAATACCATTTGCTATTTTATCTAAGCTTTTGATTTAGAACTACTGTGGGAGGTGCTTTGTGGAATTCCTCAGTTCTTGTCTTCTCAAAGGAAAGAATGTGCAAGTTTGTATTAATTATTTTTCCCATGAGTGCCTAAAGACACAGTAGGGCCCCAACTGCAATGTAAATGATACTACAATGATATTATAATGGCCTCATGGTTATTAGCAGACAAGGTTTTCTTAAGTGCACGTGCTCCAAAATTGGGAAAGTTCTAGTGACTTATATCTTTCGCTTACCAGTTTGTGCCAAACCACAAAAGGGGCTGGTGTGAGGGAGACAAAGTGGTATTTGGGCAGAGACTGGATAGTCTGCCACCCTCCTTTCTTCCCTTCTGCTCATGTCTGTCTAATTTTCCACTCTAACAGAACCAAGTTGAGGATTACTGATGAAACAAGGAACAAAATATAGATAGTAAGTACAGTTCAACATAAGTCCATATGTCTGACTACAGGTATGCCAGGGTAGTAGATGTATGTGTCTTTGGTGGTTTGGAAATGAGGTTTAGTTTGTTCTATTTGTAGGGCAAACTATGGATTTCAGATTGCTGGTTTTCCCCAGACACTGGACTAGGATATATTCAGTTTTTCAATAATCCAGGCTACCTGGATATACAGGGAATTATCCCATCAAATTTAGATTTGAAATTTTGTCTGCTACAATGAAAGTAACAGATTTTCCAAATTTTATACTTTTTATTAGTGATTCTGTTGGAGTAAAAGCTTTGAGGGTTGTGTGTGTGTGTGTGTGTGTGTGTGTGTGTGTGTGTGTGTGTAAATAATTATTTCCATTAATTCAATATACATATGTATCTTCTATGTTAGCTCTAGGAATGCAAAGGCATTGGGATTGAACATATCTGGCAAAAAATTTCAATTCTTCTAGTCAATTCCCTAACCCTGTCTCTTTGTATATTAGTTGCCACAGAGAGGCTGTTTATTTCTCCTTCCAAAGTTGTCCTGAAAATTAATTGAGGGAGGACATCAGTGGGCCTAGATAGCTCCAATACTCTCTTCTTATTCTAGAATGCACCTTCCTCTTGCATGAAACTTCTTGTGACTCTGCTCACTACTTCTATTCATATCTATGCTCTTAGCCAATATATAACAGATTTTTTTTCTATGCCTGTAACTGTAACTACATGTACAGTCTGTTTGAATTTGGAATGTTTGCCTTGGAGGGTAGGAACTGTGACTGCTTATTGAAATTTTATTTTAGGGTCAAGTAGAGATTCTTGTGTATGTATGTATCCTTGGAGTAGTTTGTGGTAAGCATACCAAGTAGGGTTACAACAGGTCAAGGAAGATTTTTTTAAAGACAGTTGGATATCTGGAAACATCTGGAATTAACATTTTTGTTTCTTCTGAATGCTTGTATATTGTTTTAAGAATTTTGAAATTTGTACTATCAGATTTGAGAGGAAAGGGGGCATCTAAAACTGCAAATAGTTTCTGCATTAAAGATTAATATTTTAAACTTTCTAAATTTCTTGTTATTGAGCATTTAGTAGGAGCACATATGCTAATAAAGAATCTCTGGCCTACAGTGTATATGAATTCTGTCATTGAAAGGGAAAAGAATGTCTTTAAAACAAGAGTTGACTGAACAAGGTCACTTACTAAAGGAAAAGCATAATACACATATCAGAGAAGATGGCTTTTTATTGAGGAAAATATCATGACTCTTTGTGGAATACATGTCTGGAAAGGAAGGACAAAAAAAGAGAGGAACGACTTCCGGGAATATGGCGTCTTGAACGGACTAGCAGAAAAATTCCTCCCAACATTATATTTATTCACGAAAATACAGCAAATACAACTATCCCTAAAAGAGAGACCAGAATACACAGGAAAGTGCACAGCGTACAGCTACACCTGTGAGAACTTGGCAGCCGGTGAGACGGACGGGCGGCGATCCGGTGGGACCGAGCGCTCTCCCCCCCAGAGCTCCAGCGGCCAGACACGCCGGACAGAGGACTCGGCATCCGGCGAGGCAGGACGAAAACACGATCCAGCGAGACGAGAGCGCCCCTGCACCCCAGCACTCCGACGGGAGTCTCGGCAAGGCGGGTAAGGTACGGAGCCGCGAGCAGACCGAGCGCTCCTCTCCCCCAGCGCTCCGGCGGGAGGAGAGAATTCAGAGCCGGGAGCCAGGGGAAGTCTGAGCCCCGAGCGCCCCTCCACCCCAGCACTCCGGCGGGAGTTCCGGCAAGGCGGGTAAGGTACGGAGCCGCGAGCGGACCGAGCGCCCCTCTCCCCCAGCGCTCCGGCGGGAGGAGAGGATTCAGAGCCAGGAGGGAGTGGAGATCTGCGGTGTAGCGGAGATTGGAGGGACAGAGGGCACAGGGTCCCAGCCGGGAACGTGCAAGTTGCCCGCGGCAGGCTCCGGGAAGGAAAAAGAAAGGAGAAAAAGGGGAAGAAAAGCGCGCGCTCTACCCCAGCGGTCTTAAAGAGACAGGAGCTCAGTAGAGGGGCCGGATAGCCCCGCGAACTGAGCCCAGCACGCTGGGAGTCCTGGGGAGCTTTGGACCCCGTAGCTGGCGACTGGGAAAGAGTGCCCGCCATTGAGACCCTCACGGAGATCAACAGCTTCCCATTGTTTCCAACCCAGCTAGAACTATAGTGGCGCTGGAATAGTGGAGCAACAGCGCCACCTACAGCACTCGCGCAGAACCCACGCCCGGTGGCTTTTTTTTTTTTTTTCTTTCCCTCTCTTTCAACAGCCTCCCATCCATTCTCACCCGGCCACAGATTTAAAGGGCCGTGTGGAGCGACGTGGCCGCGGCTCTGGAATAGCGGAGCAATAGCGCCACCTACAGCATTCGCACAGAAACCACCCCGGTGGGCTTTTTGGTGTTTTTTTTTGTTTTGTTTTGTTTTGTTTTGTTTTGTTTTGTTTGGTTTTGTTTTGTCTTGTTTTGTTTTGTTTTGTTGTTGTTCTTGCTGTTTTCTTTTAGGTGTTGCTGCCTTTTCTTTTTCTTTCTTTTCTTTTCCCTTCTCTCTCTCTCCTTATACTTTTATATTATTAGTAGAAATCTCTTTTTTTTCTTGTCTCTCCTTTCTTATCTCTCCTTGCTACCAACAACCAATTCTACAGTCATGAGAAGACAGAAGAATATGATACAGACAAAGCTTCAGACAAACACCACGCCAGAGAAAGAATCTGGAGAAATGGACATTCACAGTCTTCCAGAAAAAGAATTCAGAATAAAAGTCATAGCCATGCTGACAGATCTACAGAAAAATGTGCAAGAGCTGAGGGAGGAAGTGAGGGAAGTGAGGAAAGACAATGCAGAAATGAAACAAGCCATCGAAGGGCTCAACAGCAGATTGAATCAGGTTCAAGACACGATCAAGGAATTACAAGACAGGGACCAGGAATACAAAGAAGCTGAGGCAGAGAGAGATAAAAGGATCTCTAAGAATGAAAGAATATTAAGAGAACTCTGTGACCAATCGAAGCGTAGCAATATTCGCATTATAGGAGTACCAGAGGAAGAAGAGAGAGAAAAAGGGATAGAAAGTGTCTTTGAAGAAATAATTGCCGAAAACTTCCCCACGCTGGGGAAGGAAATAGTCTCACAGTCCACGGAAGCCCACAGATCTCCCAACACAAGGGACCCAAAGAAGACAACACCAAGACACATAATAATCAAGATGGCAAAGATCAAAGACAAGGACAGAGTATTAAAGGCAGCTAGAGAGAGGAAAAAGATCACCTACAAAGGAAAACCTATCAGACTGTCATCAGACTTCTCAACAGAAACCTTACAGGCCAGAAGAGAATGGCATGATATATTTAACGTAATGAAACAGAAGGGCCTCGAACCAAGAATATTGTATCCAGCACGATTATCATTTAAATATGACGGAGGGATTAAACAATTTCAAGATAAAAGAAAGTTGAGAGAATTTGCCACCCATAAACCACCACTACAGAATATCTTAAACGGACTGATCTAGAGGGGAACATCCCTAAGACTAAAAAGATGTCACCAGAGAAAATAAAAGCATAGCAAAGAAAGCAGACCACCCAAATACTAACTAAAGGCAAAGAATAAAACACCTAATATATAAAGAAAAGAGGAGGAAGAATAGGAAGGGAGAGATAAAGAAACATCAGACGGCGCACACAATAACTTAACAAGAAAGTTAAGTTAGATTCTTAGATAGTAAAGAAGCAACCCTTGAACCTTTGGTAACCACGAATCTAAAGCCTGCAATGGCAATAAGTACATATCTATCAATAATCACCCTAAATGTAAATGGACTGAATGCACCAATCAAAAGACACAGAGTAACAGAGTGGATAAAAAAGCAAGACCCATCTATATGCTGCTTACAAGAGACTCACCTTAAACCCAAAGATATACACAGACTAAAAGTGAAGGGATGGAAAAAAATATTTCAAGCAAACAACAAAGAGAAAAAAGCAGGTGTTGCAGTACTTGTATCAGATAAAATAGACTTCAAAATGAAGAAAGTAGCAAGAGATAAAGATGGACATTACATAATGATAAAGGGGTCAGTCCAACAAGAAGATATAACCATTATAAACATATATGCACCCAACACAGGAGCATCAGCATATGTGAAACAAATACTAACAGAAGTGAAGGAGGAAATAGACAGCAATGCAATAATTCTAGGAGACTTTAACACGCCACTCACTCCAAAGGATAGATCAACCAGGCAGAGGATAAGTAAAGACACAGAGGCACTGAACAACACACTAGAACAGATGGACCTAACAGATATCTACAGAACTCTGCACCCAAAAGCAGCAGGATACACATTCTTCTCAAGTGCACATGGAACATTTTCCAGAATAGACCACATTCTAGGCCACAAAAATAACCTCAGTAAATTCAAAAATATTGAAATCTTACCAACCAACTTCTCAGATCACAAAGGTATAAAATTAGAAATAAATTTCAGAAAGAAATCAAAAAGGCTCACAAATACATGGAGACTTAACAACATTCTCCTAATGAATCAATGGGTTAACGACCAAATCAAAACAGAAATCAAAGAATATATGGAGACTAATGACAACAACAACATAAAGCCACAACTTCTGTGGGACGCAGCGAAGGCAGTCTTAAGAGGAAAGTACATTGCAATCCAGGCCCATTTAAAGAAGGAAGAACATTCCCAAATGAACAGTCTAAGGACACAATTATTGAAATTGGAAAAAGAAGAACAAATGAGGCCCAAAGTTACCAGAAGGAGAGACATAATAAAGATCAGAGAAGAAATAAATAAAATTGAGAAGAATAAAACAATAGAAAAAATCAATGAAACCAAAAGCTGGTTCTTTGAAAAAATAAACAAAATAGATAAACCCCTAGCCAGACTCATTAAGAGAAAAAGAGAAACTACACACATAAACAGAATCACAAATGAGAAAGGAAAAATAACGACGGACCCCACAGAAATACAAAGAATTATAAGAGAATATTACGAGCATCTATATGCTAACAAGCTGCAAAACCTAGAAGAAATGGACAACTTCTTAGAAAAATACAGCCTTCCAAGACTCACCAAGCAGGAAACAGAAAAACTAAACAGACCAATCACCAGCAATGAAATTGAATCGGTAATCAAAAAATTACCCAAGAACAAAAGCCCTGGACCGGATGGATTCACCTCTGAATTCTACCAGACATATAGAGAAGAAATAACACCCATTCTCCTTAAAGTTTTCCAAAAAATAGAAGAGGAGGGAATACTTCCAGACTCTTTCTATGAAGCCAGCATCACTCTAATACCAAAACCGGGCAAAGACCTCACTAAAAAAGAAAATTACAGACCAATATCCCTGATGAATGTTGATGCAAAAATACTCAACAAAATATTAGCAAACCGAATTCAAAAATATATCAAGAGGATCATACACCATGATCAAGTGGGATTCATCCCAGGGATGCAAGGATGGTACAACATTCGAAAATCCATCAACATCATCCATCACATCAATAAAAAGAAGAACAAAAACCACATGATCATCTCCATAGATGCTGAAAAAGCATTTGACAAAATTCAGCATCCATTTTTGATTAAAACTCTCAACAGAATGGGTATAGATGGCAAGTACCTCAACATCATAAAGGCCATATATGACAAACCCACAGCTAACATCATACTTAACAGCGAGAAGCTGAAAGCTTTTCATCTAAGATCGGGAACAAGACAGGGGTGCCCACTCTCTCCACTGTTATTCAACATAGTACTGGAGGTCCTAGCCACGGCAATCAGACAAAACAAAGACATACAAGGCATCCAGATTGGTAAAGAAGAAGTCAAATTGTCACTATTTGCAGATGATATGATACTGTACATAAAAAACCCTAAAGACTCCACTCCAAAACTACTAGAACTAATATCTGAATTCAGCAAAGTTGCAGGATACAAAATTAACACACAGAAATCTGTTGCTTTCCTATACACTAATGATGA
>JAQQAC010020895.1:8671353-8866214 GCA_029783875.1 Phataginus tricuspis | reverse complement strand
ATGATACTAAAATAAAATAAATTATTAAAAAAAAAAAAAAAAAAGAGAGGAATTTTGAATTTCTTGGGCAGCCTGAGAGAGAAGTGTGGAGGATGTAGAAACAAAAGGAGGAGATTTAAGGAGGGATGGCGGAGAGCAGGGAATTCCACCAACACTGCAGGAAGCCACTTCCCATGTAAAGATAGTCTATGTATCCTCAAAGAATATGGAATAGGATTGGGGCTTGAAATATTTGTCTTACTTGCTTATTAAAAAAATAATATAAATTTCCATCATCTGTACCTAGATGGAAATGCCAGATGCCTGACATCTTGGTTGTTTTAATGACAGTAGAAATTATATGACTCATAAAAATAGTGAATTTAATCATACTTAAGAGTGTCTTTGACAAATACAAAAAATACATGCTCTATAGTCTCTTATTTTTTCTTGTTTAAGTGGTATGTGGCTGGGCAGAGATAAAAATATATACTGGTAGTTTACTGAATATGTGCTTATCTCAACCAAATAACTATTTCAAATTTCTGGTAACTTGACTCAGTCATTAAGTGTATTTAAAATCTGTTTAACCATTGTAAAGTGTACAATTCAGTGGCTTTACATACATTTACAACATTGTATAACTATTACCAGTACCCATTTACAAAACTTTCTCATTTTCCCAAATAGAAACTCAGTTTCTCATTAAATAATAACTCCCCATTCTCTCTCCTTCCACCCAGCTTCTGGTAATATCTATTCTAGCTTCTGTCTCCATAAATTTGCCTGTTCTAGACTTCATATAAGTAGAATCATACAATATTTGTCCTTTATGTCTGGCTTATTTCAGCATAATGCTTTCTACATTTATCCATATTGTAGCATGTATCATTTTGTTTATTCATTCATCTTTTGATAATTAGAGTTTCCACCTTTTAGCTATTATGAATAATGCTGCTGTGAACATCAATGTACAAGTACCTGTTTGAGTCTCTGTTTTCAGTTCTTTTGTGTATGTAAGTAGGAGTGGAATTACTGGATTATATGGTTATTCTATGTTTAACTTTTTGAGAAACCAGACTGTTTTCCACAGCAGCTGTTCTATTTTACATTCCCACTGGCAATGCACAGGGGTTCTTCCACATTCTCATGAATGCTTGTTATTTTCTGTTTTTTTTAAAGATCATAATAATAGTAATAAAATATGAAGAATAATTTCTTCCCAGCAGTGTTTTATAATTTTTGTTGTATAAGTCTTTCACCTCCTTAAGTTCATTACAAAATATTTTATTCTTTTAAATGCTATTACAAATGGAATTGTTTTCTTAATTCCTTATTGATTGTTCCATTGCTAGTATATAGCAATGCAAGTGATCTTTGTGTGTTGATTCTATATGCTGAAACTTTACTAAATTCAAGCTAAAAATCTTTTGGGTTTCTACATATATGATCATGTCATCTGCAAACAGATATTTTATTTCTTCCTTCCAGTACAAAGGTGTGATTCCTTTTAAGGCTGCTGCTAAATTCAGTTCATATCTTGAGGATTTTTACACAGTTATTCATAAGGGATATTGGCCTGTAGTTCTCTTGTAGTGTTTTTTTTCTGGCTTTGGTATTGGTAATGCTGGTTATATAGAATGAGTTAAGAAGTGCTCCCTCCTCTTTGTTTTTTTTTTTTGGAAGAGTTTGAGAAGGATTAGTGTTAATTCTTCTTTAAATGTTTGTTAGACTTCACAAATGATGCCGTCTAGTCTGGGAATTTTTTTTGTTAGAAAGTTTTTGATTACTGATTTGATCTGTTCAGATTTTCTATTTCTTTATGCATCAGTGTTGGTAGGTATTTCTAGGTGTGTTTTGGGTATCTGTCCATTTTATCTAGGTTACCCAATTTGTTGGTGTCTAATTGTTCATAGTATTCTCTTATAATCCTTTTTATTTATGTAAAATTGGTATTCATGTCTCTATTTTTATTTCTGATTTTAGAATTTTAGTCTTCTCTCTTTTTTTCTTAGTACAGATAAAAGGTTTATTGATTTTTTAAAAAAGCTAGCTCTTAGTTTTGTTTTCTTTTATTATTTTTCTATTCTCTATTTTTAATTTATCTCCACTAGTCTTTATTGTTTCCTTTCTTCTGGTAGCTTTGCATTTAGCTTGTTTTTTTTAGTTCTTTAATGCATAAAATTGGATGATTGATATGAGATCTTTTTCAATGTAAATGTTTACAGCTATAAATTTTCCTCAGCACTTTTGGCTGCATATCATAAGTTTTGATATGTTGTGTTTTCATTTGTTCAATGTATTTTCTTATTTTTTCCTCTGCCAATTTATTCAAGAGTGTGTCTTTTAATTTCCACATAATTGTTAATATTTCAGTTTTCTTTCTGTTATTGATTTTGTAGTTTCATTTCATGTGATCAGGAAAGATCTTTGTGTGATTTTAATCTTTTGAAAAATTTATTGAGACTTGTTTTGTGATATAACATCCCAGATAACGTTCCATGTACATTTTAGAAAAATGTTGTTTTATACAGTGTTCTGTATATGTTTGCTAGAACCATTTGGTTTGTAATGTTGTTTGAATCCTCTGTTTCCTTACTGATCTTCTGTTTGGTTGTTCATGCATTATTAAAAGTGGGATATTTAAATCTCACTGTGGAACTGTATTTTTCTTTTCAGTTATGTCAGTATTGCTTCATATAATTTGGGGGTCTGTTTTTGGTGCTTATATATTAAAAATTGTTTATATCTTCTTGATGAATTGAATTTTTTATCAGTATATGATGTCCTTTATCTCTTGTAGTAGTTTTTGACTTAAAGTCTTTATTTTGTCTGATACTAATATTGCCACTCCTGCTCTCTTTTGGTTACTATTTGTATGGAATATCTTCTCTCCTTTCAATTTTTACATGTTTTTAAAAAATCTATTTTTTCAATCTCTGACTTTTAATTGGAGGGTTTAACTGTTTATATTTCAAGTAATTACTGATAAGGAAGGTTTCCTTTGCTATTTTGCTATTTGTTTTCTGTATGTCTTAAGGCTTTTTTGTCTCTTATCTCCTACATTACTCCCTTCTTTTGTGTTTAGTTGATCTTTTGGTAGTGACACCTTTTGATTCCCTTATTTCCTTTTGTGTATGTTCTGTAGACATTTTCTTTGTGATTACCATGGGAATTGCATATAACATCCTAAAGTTATGAAGTTATAATCTTTATATTTATAAATTTATTATCTAATCAACTTGATGCCTTTTTAACTTGAATTGCATACAAAAACTGTTATACAGCTCCATCATCTTGCCCACATGTGCTATTGAATTTACAAATTGCATCTTTACACATTATGTTCCCAGGAACATAGATTGATTATTTTTTATGCATTTGTCTTTTAAATTATTTAGAAAACAGGAAGTATTAGAGTTTACAAAGTATAAAGTTTACAAACCAAAATTACAGCAAAACTGACTCTTTTATTTGCCCATTTATATATCTTCCTGGAGATCCTTATTTATTCATATAGCTTCAAGTTACTGACTAACACACTCTCATTTAAACCTGGGAGACTCCTATTAGCATTTCTTATGTGTAGTGGTAATGAAATCCCTCAGCATTTTTCTAGGAATGAATCTATTTCTTTCTCATTTTTGGAAGACAGTTTTGCTGACTATGGAATTCTTTGTTGACAGATTTTTTTTCTTTCAGCCCTTTAAGGATTCATCCCCTCCTTTTCCTTCTGGCCTCCAAGGTTTCTGATGAGAAATCAACTAATAATCGTATTGGGAAATCCCTTGTATGTAATGAATAACTTCTTGTTTTTTACTTTCAAAATTTTCTCTTTGGCATTTGGCAGTTTGATTATGTGTCTTGGTGTGAGTTTCTGAATTTATTGCACTTGGAGATCATTGAACTGTTTTGATTTGTAGATTGATGTCTTTCATCAAGTTTGGCAATGGTTTGTCCATTATTTCTTCAAATTATCTTTCCATTCTTCTGAGGCACCCATAATGCATATGTTCATTTTCTTGATGGGGTCCCACAAGTCCCATTGGCTCTGATCATTTATTTTTATATTTTTTCATTTATTTTTAAAAATTTTGATATCATTAATATACAATCACATGAGCAACACTGTGGATACTAGATTCCACCCATTATCAAGTCCCCACCCACATACCCCATTAGAGTCACTGTCCATCAGTGTAGTAAGATGCTATGGAGTCACTACTTGTCTTCCCTGTGCTATACTGCCTTCCCCACGCTCCAACCCTAAGTTATGTGTGCTAATCATAATGCCCCTTATTCCCTTTCTCCCTCCCTTCCCACCAACCCTCCCCAGTCCCTTTCCCTTTGGCAACTGTTAGTCCATTCTTGGGTTCTGTGAATCTGCTGCTGTTTTGTTACTTCAGTTTTTGCTTTGTTCTTATGCTGTACAGATGAGTGAAATCATTTGGTACTTATCTTTCTCCGCCTGGCTTATTTCACTGAGCATAATACCCTCTAGCTCCATCCAGGTTGTTGCAAATGGTAGGATTTGTTTTCTTATAGCTGAATAATATTCCATTGTGTATATGTACCACATCTTCTTTATCCGTTCATCTACTGATGGACACTTAGGTTGCTTCCATATCTTGGCTATTGTAAATAGTGCTGCGATAAACATAGGGGTGCATATGTCTTTTTGAAACTGGGCTCCTGCATTCTTAGGGTAAATTCCTAGGAGTGGAATACCTGCATCAAATGGTATTTCTATTTTTAGTTTTTTGAGGAACCTCCATACTGCTTTCCACAATGGTTGAACTATTTTATATTCACACCAGCAGTGTAGGAGGGTTCATCTTTCTCTGCATCCTCACCAGCGTTTGTTGTTCCTTGTTTTTTTTATGTTGGATATCCTAACTGGTGTGAGGTGATATCTCATTGTGGTTTTAATTTGCATTTCCTTGATAATTAATGGTGTGAAGCATCTTTTCATGTGCCTGTTGGCCATCTGAATTTCTTCTTGGAAAAGTATCTGTTCATATCCTCTGCCCATTTTTTAATAGGGTTATTTGCTTTTTGGGTTTTGAGGCATGTGAGTTCTTTATATATTTTGGATGTTAACCCCTTGTCGTATATGTCATTTACAAATGTATTCTCCCATACTGTAGCATGTCTTTTTGTTCTACTGATGATGTCCTTGGCTGTAGAGAAGCTTTTTCGCATGATGTAGTCCCATGTGTTCATTTTTTATTATGTGTCCCTTGCCCAAGGAGATGCATTCAGGAAAAAGTTGCTCATGTTTATATTTAAGAGATTTTCGTTTTGTTTTCTTCTAAGATTTTATGATTTCATGACTACATTCAGGTTGATTTTACTTTGATCCATTTTGAGTTTACTTTTGTGTATGGGGTTAGACAGTAATCCAGTTTCATTCTCTTGCATGTAGCTGTCCTGTTTTGCCAATACAAGTTGTTGAAGAGGCTGTCCTTTACCCATTGTATGTCCATGGCTCCTTTATCATATATTAATTGACCATATATGCTTGGGTTTATATCTAGGCTCTCTAATCTGTTCCATTGGTCTATGGGTCTGTTCTTATGCTAGTACCAAATTGTCTTGATTACTGTGGCTATGTAGTGGAGCTTGAAGTCAGGGAGCATAATGCCCCCTACTTTATTCTTCCTTGTCAGGATTGCTTTGGCTGTTCGGAGTCTTTTGTGGTTCCATATGAATTTTAGAACTATTTGCTCTAGTTTGTTGAAGAATGCTGTTAGTCTTTTGATAGGGATTGCATTGAATTTATAGATTGCTTTAGGCAGGATGGTCATTTTGACAATATTAATTCTTCCTACACAGAAGCACGGGATATGTTTTCATCTTTAATTTCTCTCCTGAGTGTCTTGTAGTTTTCAGAGTATAGGTCTTTTACTTCCTTGGTTAGGTTTATTCCTAGGTATTTTATTCTTTTTGATGCAGTTGTGAATGGAATTGTTTTCCTGATTTCTCTTTCTGCTAGTTCATCATTAGTGTGTAGGAATGGTATTAATTTTGTATCCTGCAACTTTCCTGAATTCAGATATTAGATCTAGTAGTTTTGAAGTAGATTCTTTAGGGTTTTTTATGCAAAATATCATGTCATCTGCAAACAGTGACAGTTTAACTCCTTCCTTGCCAATCTGGATGCCTTTTATTTCTTTGTGTTGCTGATTGCCATGGCAAGGACCTTCAGAACTATGCTGAATAAAAGTGGGGAGAGTGGGCATCCTTTTCTTGTTCTTTTTCTTAAAGGAGAAGCTTTCAGCTTCTCGCTGTTAAGTATGATGTTTGCTGTCGGTTTGTGATATATGGACTTTATTATGTTGTGGTACTTGCCCTCTATACCCATTTTGTTGAGAGTTTTTATCATGAATAGATATTGAATTTTGTTGAATGCTTTTTCACCATCTATGGAGATGATAATATGGTTTTTGTCCTTTTTGTTGATGTGGTGGATGGATTTTTGAATGTTGTACCATACTTGCATCCCTGGAATAAATTCTACTTGTTCATGGTGGATGATCTTTTTGATGTATTTTTGAATTCGGTTTGCTAATATTTTGTTGAGTATTTTTGCATCTATGCTCATCAGGGATATTGGTCTGTAATTTTCTTTTTTTGTGGTGTCGTTGCATGGTTTTCATATTAGAGTGGTGCCTCGTAGAATGAGTTTGGGACTATTCCTTCCTCTTCCAGTTTTTGGAAAACTTTCAGGAGAATCCATATTAGTTCTTCACTAAATGTTTGATAAAATTCAGCAGTGAAACCATCTGGTCCAGGAATTTTGTTCTTAGGTAGTTTTTTTGATTAGCAATTCTATTTTATTGCTGATAATTTGTCTATTCAGATTTTCTGTTTCTTCCTGGGTCAGACTTGGAAGGTTGTATTTTTCTAGAAAGTTGTCCATTTCTTCTAAGTTATCCAGTTTGTTAGGATATAATTTTTTCTTAGTATTCTCTAATTATAATTCTTTGTATTTCTGTGGTCTGTAGTGTTTTTTCCTTTCTGGTTTTTGATTCTGTTTATGTGTGTAGACTCTCTTTTTTTCTTGATAAGTCTGGGTAGGGGTTCATCTATTTTGTTTATTTTCTCAAAGAACCAGCTCCTGCTCTCATCGATTTTTTCTATTGTTTTATTCTTCTTGATTTTATTTATTTATGCTATAATCATAATGATGTCCCTTCTTCTACTGTCTTGAGGCCTCATTTGTTCTTCTTTTACTAGTTTCAATTATTGTGAGTTTAGACTGTTCATATGGGATTGTTCTTTCCTGAGATATGCCTGTGTTGCAGTATTCTTCCCTCTTAGCACGGCCTTCACTTCGTTCCTCAGATTTAGCAGTGCTGAATTATTGTTGTCATTTGTCTCCATATATTGCTTGATCTCTGTTTTTATTTGGTCATTGATCCATTGATTATTTAGGAGCATGTTATTAAGCCTCCATGTGTTTGTGGGCTTTTTCATTTTCTTTGAGTAATTTATTTCTAGTTTCATACCTTTGTGTTCTGAGAAGCTGTTGGTACAATTTCAATCTTTTTGAATTTACTGAGGCTCTTTTTGTTGCCTAGTATATGATCTATTCTTGAAATGTTCCATGTGCACTTGAGAAAATGTGTATCCTTTTTAAGATGGCGTGCTCTGTAGCTGTCTGTTAGGTCCACGTCTTCTAATATGTTGTTCAGTGCCTCTGTTTCCTTACTTATTTTCTTTCTTATTGATCTGTCCTTTGGAGTGAGTGGAATGTTGAAGTCCCCTAAAATTAATGCATTTATTCTATTTCCCCCTTTAATTCTGTTAGTATTTGTTTTACATTTGTAGTTGATGCTGCATTTGATGCATACATATTTATATGCTCTTGTTGGACATACCCCTTTATCATTATATAATGTCCTTCTTTGTCTCTTGTTACTTTCTTGTTTTGAAGTCTATTTTTTCTGATACAAGTACTGCAACTCCTGCTTTTTTCTCCCTATTAGTTGCATGAAATATCTTTTTCCATCCCTTCAGTTTTAGTCTGTGTATGTCTTTGGGTTTGAAGTGAGACTCTTGTAGGCAGCATATAGATGGGTCTTGTTTTTTTAACCATTCAGTGACTCTATGTCTTTTGATTGGTGCATTCAGACCATTTACATTTAAGGTGATTAAAAATAGGTTTGTACTTATTGCCATTGCAGGCTTTAGATTCATGGTTACCAAAGGTTCAAGGGTAATTCCCTTACTATCTAACAGTCTTATTTAACTCACTTAGTATACTATTACAAACACAACCTAAAGGTTCTTTTTTTCTCCTCCTTTTTCTTTTTCCTCCATTCTTTATAAATGAGGTATTATATTTTGTAGTCTTTGTCTATCCCTTGATTGATTTTGGGAGTAGTTGATTTGATTTTGCATATGCTTAGTAATTAATTGTTTTACTTTGCTGTGGTTTTATTTCCCCTGGTGACCTCAGTTTAGCCTTAGGAATGCTTCCATCTATTGCAGTCCCTCCAAAATGCAATGTAGAGCTGCTTTGTGGGAGGTAAATTTTCTCAGCTTTTGCTTATCTGAAAATTGTTTAATCCCCCTTTCAAATTTAAATGATAACCTTGTTAGGTAGAGTATTCTTGGTTCAAGGCCCTTCTGTTTCATTGCATTAAATATATCATGCCACTCCCTTCTGGCCTGTTAGGTTTCTGTTGAGACGTCTGATGATAGCCTGATGGGTTTTCCTTTGTATGTGATATTTTTTCTTTCTCTAGCTGCTTTTAAAAATCTGCCCTTGGCCTGGATCCAAGCCATTTTAATTATTATAAGTCTTGATGTTGTCTTCCTTGGGTCCCTTGTGTTGGGAGATCTGTGCACATCCATGGCCTGAGAGACTATCCCTTCCCCAGGATGGGGAAGTTTTCAGCAATCACCTCCTCAAAGACACTTTCTATTCATTTTTCTCTATCTTCGTCTTCTGGTACTACTATAATGCTAATATTGTTCTGTTTGGTTTGGTCTCAAAGTTCTCTCAATATTCTTTTCATTCTTAGAGATCCTTTTTTCTCTCTGTGCCTCAGCTTCTTTGTATTTCTGTTCCATTTATCGTCTCTTCTACTACATCTGATCTGCTTTTAAATCCCTCCATTGTATGTTTCATTTCAGATACTGGATTTCTTAATGATTGAATCTTCTTCCTAATTTGTCCCTGAGTTCTTGAATAGTTTTCTTTACCTACATTAGCATGTTTATCATTTTTATTTTGAACGCTCTTTCAGGAATGTTTGTGGGTTTAGTTTCATTTGGCCCTTTTTCTGGTGTCAGTGAGATTTTTGTTTGAACCAGGTTCCTTTGATGTTTCATATTTCTATGTGTCACCCTCTAGTGCCCAGAAACTCTAGTCTCTGGAGCTGCTCAGCTCCTAGAGTGATGTTGGGGGTCACAGGGGAACAGTGCTGGTGCCTGGGAGGTGTAAAGAGGTGTTTCCTGCTTCCTGGCTGCAGTGCCTGTCTCCACTGTCAGAACCAGTGGGCCAGCACAAAGATTAAGCCTCTGTGCTTTGCGTCTGTAGCTGCCATAGGTGGCGCCTCCCTCTGGCTGGCCTCACACCAGGGCAGGGACTGCTGGGTTGCGAGATGGTGCCAGCAGGGTAGGGGGAAGGTGCAGCAGGCTGCTATCACATTGAGGGTCTTGGAGCTGAGTGGGCAGCCAGGGGGATGGAGCGCCTGAAGCTCCTGAAAGTTCCCAACCTGCTGGGCAGAGCATGCCCAACCTTGTTCACCTATCCCTTCTCCTATGCTGCCAGCTCCATGAAAACCCCTCCCCTTCAGCAGCCTTCTCGCTGCCAGGAAACGTCTCAGACCGCCTGCCTTTCCTTTGTCCCAGAGCAGCTGGATGTGGATCCCTGTCCTCTACAAATGGTTGGAATCTCAGTCTCTCCATGTATTCCCCCTGTCTTAGCTTTCCAACCTCACTGATCTCCAGAGCATGGAGCAATGTAGGTTTGTACTCCGTAGCAGTTCTCCAGGGCTGGGTGTTCAGCAGTCCTAGGTTTCCACCCCCTCCCTGCTCTGTTTATCTTCTTCCTGCTGGTGACCTGGGGTTGAGTAAGGGCTAAGGTCCCACTGAATCAAGGCTTTGGTTTCATGAGGTCTGCTTATTTTCCAGGTATATGCAATCTGGTGGAGCCTTCTTTCCTGTTGCTCTTTTAGGATTAGTTGTATTAACTATATTTTCATAATGTATGTGGTTTTGGGAGGAGTTCTCAGTCTCACTTCTCTCCCTACCATCTTGAATCGCCTATCCTCATTTCTTCTGATCATTTATTTTTATTTTGTTCCTCAGACTTAATAAATTCAAAATGTTACTGTGAAGCTCTCTGACTCTTTCTGCTGGAGGTTCCTTTCTTCTATCGAAGTCCTCTAGTGAATTTCCCCTTTCAGCTATTGTGCTTTTCTGCTTTGTGTGTTCTTTTTTATAATTTTATAATTTCTCTCTCTTATTTAATATTCTCATTTTGTTTGTGCCTTGTTTTCCTGATTTCCTTTTCAAAATGGTTGTTTAAAGGTCATTGTCTAGTAAGTCTGAAATATCTGGGCTTCCTCTGAGATTTCTTGTCAGTTGATTTTTGTGTTTAATGGGCCATTTTTAAAAATGCCTTTTATATTTTATTGAAAAGTGGGCATTTAGCTACTGTAATGTGGTGACTCTGGAGTCAAGTTCCCTCTCTTCAGAGTTTGTTGCTCTTTTTATTTTTCAAGCTATAGTCCATTTGTTTTGAGGTTTTTCCAAACTATTTTTGCATAGGCTTTTCCTAGTGGCATGTGATAACTGAAATCTTTCTTCCTTTAGCTTTTGTTCAGCTCTGGTTTTTTATTTTTAAAACTTTTTTAAAGGTATTATTGATATACACTCTTATGAAGGTTACACATGAAAACATGAAAAAACTATGTGCTTACTACATTCACCAATGTTATCGTGTACCCCCCAATACCTGATTGCATTCATTGCCCAAAAGTATAGTAAGATGCCACAGAGACGCTATGTGCCTTCTCTGTGCTACACTGTCTTCTTACCCATGATGCCCCCAACACCAGGTGTGCCAGTCATAATACCCCTCACCCCCTTATCTCTCCCTCCTCTCCCTCCCTCCTCCACCCCTCCCCCTTGGCAACCACTACTACCTTATTGGAGTCTGTGATTCTGTTGCTGTTTTGATCCTTAAGTTTTGCTTTGTTGTTATACTCCACAAATGAGGGAAATCATTTGATACTTGTCTTTCTCCGCCTGGGTTATTTCAGTGAGCATAATATCCTCCAGCTTCATCCATGCTTTTGCAAATAGTAGGATTTGTTTCTTTCTAATGGCTTAATAATATTCCATTATGTATATGTGCCAACTCTTCTTTATACATTCATCTACTGATGGACACTTTGGTTTCTTCCATATCTTGGATATTGTAAATAGTGCTGCAATAAACATAGGTGTGCATATGTATTTTTGAATATGAAAAATTATATTCTTTGTTGTAAATTCCTAGGAGTGGAATTCCGAGGTCAAATAGTATTTCTATTTTTAGTTTTTTGAGGAACCTCCATATTGCTTTCCACAATGGTTGAACTAGCTAACATTCCCAGAGCAGTGTAGAAGGGCTCCCCTTTCTCCACATCCTCACCAGCATTTCCTGTTCTAAGTCTTTTGGATACTGGCCATCCTAATTGGTGTGAGGTGATACCTCATTGTGGTTTCTATTTGCATTTCACTGATAATTAGTGATGTGGAGCATCTTTTCATGTGCCTGTTGGCTATCTGAATTTCTTCTTTGGAGAATTGTCTGTTCACATCCTCTGCCCATTTTTTAATAGGGTTATTTGCTTTTTGGGTGTTGAGGCATGGGAGTTCTTTATATATTTTGGATGTTACCCCCTTGTCAGATATGTCATTTACAAATATATTCTCCCATAGTGCAGGATGCATTTTTGTTCTGTTAATGGTGTCCTTTGGTGTACAGAAGCTTTTTAATTTGCTGTAGTCCCATGTGTTCATTTTTGCTTTTGTTTCCCTTGCTCAAGGAGATGCATTCAGAACAAAGTTGCTCTTGTTTATATTCAGGACTTTTGCCTATGTTTTCTTCAAGAGTTTTATGGTTTCAAGACTTACATTCTGGTCTTTGATCCATTTCAAGTATGCTTTTGTGTATGGGGTTAGACAATAATCCAGTTTCATTCTCTTGCATGTAGCTGTCCAGTTTTGTCAACACAAGTTGTTCAAGAGGCTGTCATTTCCCCATTGTATATGCATGGCTCCTTTATCATATATAATTAACCATATATGCTTGGGTTTATATCCTTGCCAGCATTTGTTGTTCTTAGTCTTTTGGATGTTGGCCATCCTTACTGGTGGGAGGTGGTATCTCATTGTGGTTTTAATTAGCATTTCCCTGATGATTAGTGATGTGGAGCACCTTTTCATGTGTCTGTTGGCCATCTGAATTTCTTCTTTGGAGAACTGTCTCTTCATATCCTCTCCCATTTTTTAATTGGGTTATTTGCTTTTTGGGTGTAGAGGTGTGTAAGTTCTTTATATATTTTGGATGTTAACCCCTTGTCGGATATGTCATTTACAAATATATTCTCCCATACTGTAGGATGCCTTTTTGTTCTGTTGATGGTATCCTTTGCCATACAAAAACTTTTTAGTTTGATGTAGTCCCATGAGTTCATTTTTGCTTTTGTTTCCCTTGCATGAGGACATGCATTCAGGAAGAAGTTTCTCATGCTTATGTTCAGGAGATTTTTGCCCGTATTGTCTTCTAAGAGTTTTATGATTTCATGACTTACATTCAGGTCCTTGATATATTTTGAGTTTACTTTTGTGTACGGGGTTAAACAATAATCCAGTTTCATTCTCTTGCATGTAGCAGTCCAGTTTTGCCAACACCAGCTGTTGAAGAGGCTGTCATTTCCCCATTGTATGTCTGTGGCTCCTTTATTGTATATTAATTGACCATATATACTTGGGTTTATATCTGGGCTCTCTAGTCTGTTCTTGTGCCATTACCAAATTGTCTTGATTACTGTGGCTTTGTAGTAGAGCTTGAAGTCGGGAAGGGTAATCCCCCCCAGCTTTATGCCTCCTTGTCAGGATTGCTTTGGCTATTCAGAGTCTCTTGTGGTGCCATATGAATTTTAGAACTATTTGCTCTAGTTTGTTGAAGAATGCTGTTGGCCTTTTGATAGGGATTGCATTGAATTTGTAGATTGCTTTAGGCAGGATGGTCATTTTGACAATATTAATTCTTCCTACACAAGAGCATGGGATATATTTCCATTTATTGGTATCTTCTTTAATTTCTCTCATGAGTGTCTTGTAGTTTTCAGAGTATAGGTCTTTCTCTTCCTTGGTTAAGTTAATTCCTAGGTATTTTTTTCTTTTTGATGCTATTGTGAATGGAATTGTTTTCCTGATTTCTTTTTCTGCTAGTTCATCGTTAGTGTATAGGAATGCAACAGATTTCTGTATATTAATTTTGTATCCTGCAACTTTCCTGAATTCAGATATTACATCTAGTAGTTTTGGAGTGGATTCTTTAGGGTTTTTATGTAAAATATCATATCTGCAAACAGTGACAGTTTAACTCCTTACCTGCCAATCTGGATGCCTTTTTTTTCTTTGTGTTTTCTGATTGCCATGCAAGGACCTCCAGAACTATGTTGAATAAATATGGGGAGAGTGGGCATCCTTTTCTTGTTCCTTCTCTTAAAGGAAAAGCTTTCAGCTTCTCTCTGTTAAGTGTGATGTTTGCTGTGGGTTTGTCATATATGGCCTTAATAATGTTGAGGTACTTGCCCTCTATACCCATTTTGTTGAGAGTTTTTATCATGAATGGATGTTGTATTTTGTTGAGTTCTTTTTCAACATCTGTGGAGATGGTTATGTGGTTTTTGTCCTTCTTTTTGTTGAGTGGTGGTGATATTGATGGATTTTTGAATATTGTACCATCCTTGTATTCTGGGGATAAATCCTATTTTATCACGGTGGATGATCTTTTTGATGTATTTTTGAATTTAGTTTGCTAATATTTTGTTGTGCGTTTTTGCTTCTGTGCTCATCAGGTATATTGGTTTGTAATTTTCTTGTGCTGTCTTTGTCTTGTTTCGTTATTAGGATGATGCTGGCCTCATAGAAGTAGTTTTGAAGTATTCCTTCCTCTTCTAGCTTTTAGAAAACTTTTAGGAGAACGTGTATTATTTCTCCACTAAATGTTTGATAAAATTCAGTGGTGAGGCCATCAGGGCCAGGTGTTTTGTTTTTAGGTCGTTTTTTGATTACCAGTTCAATTTCATTGCTTGTAATTGGTCTGTTTAGATTTTCTATTTCTTTCTGGGTCAGCCTTGGAAGGTTGTATTTTTCTAGAAAGTTGTCCATTTCTTCTTGGTTATCCAATTTGTTAGCATATAATTTTTCATAGCATTCTCCAATAATTCTTTGTATTTCTGTGGTGTGTGTAGTGATTTTTCATTTCTCATTTCTGATTCTGTTTATGTTTGTAGACTCTCTTTCTTGATAAGTGTGGCTAGGGATTTATCTATTTTGTTTATTTTCTTTAAAACCATCTCCTGCTTTCATTGATTCTATTGTTTTAGTCTTCTCGATTTTATTTATTTCTGCTCTAATCTTTGTTATGTCCCTCCTTCTACTGACTTTGGGCCTCATTTGTTCTTCATTTTCTAGTTTCATTATTTGTGGGTTTAGACTATTCATTTGGGATTGTTCTTCTTTCCTGAGGTAGGCCTGTATTGCAGTATATTTCCCTCTTAGCACGGCCTTCGCTGTGTCCCACAGATTTTGCGGTGTTGAATTACTGTTGTCATTTGTCTCATATGTTGCTTGATCTCTGGTTTTATTTGGTCACTGATCCATTGATTATTTAGGAGCATGTTATTAAGTCTCCATGTGTTTGTGGGCTTTTTCATTTTCTTTGAGTAATTTATTCCTAGTTTCATACCTTTCTGATCGGAGAAGCAGGTTGGTATAATTTCAATATTTTTAAATTTACTAAGGCTCTTTTTGTGGCCTAGTATATGATCTCTTCTTGAAAATGTTCCATGTGCACTTGAGAAGAATGTGTATCCTGTTACTTTTGGATGGAGTGTTCTGTAGATGTTCGTTAGGTCCATCTGTTCTAATATGTTTTTCAGTGCCTCTTTCTGTTTATTTGTTTTCTGCCTGGTTGATCTATCCTTTTGAGTGAGTTGTGTGTTGAAGTCCTCCAAAATGGATGCATTAAATTCTATTTCCCCCTTGAATTCTGTTAGTATTTGTTTCACATACGTAGGTGATACTGTGTTGGGTGCATATATATTTATAATAGTTATATCCTCTTGTTGGACCGACCCTTTTATCATTATATAATGTCCTTCTTTGTCTCTTGTTCTTTCTTTGTTTTGAAGTCTATTTTGTCTGATACAAGTACTGCAACTCTTGCTTTTTTCTCCCTATTAGTTGCATGAAATATCTTTTTCCATCCCTTCAGTTTTAGTCTGTGTATGTCTTTGGGTTTGAAGTGAGTCTCTTGTATGCAGCATATAGATGGGTCTTGTTTTTTTTATCCATTCAATGACTCTACATCTTTTGCTCTATGCATTCAGACCATTTACATTTAGGGTGATTATTGATAGGTGTGTACTTATTGCCATTGCAGGCTTTAGATTCATCATTAAGAAAGGTTCAAGGGTAACTTCATTACTATCTAAGAGTCTAACTTAACTCACTTTTTATGCTCTTAGAAGCACAATCTAAATGTTCTTTTTTTTCCCTTCCTTTTCTTCCTCCTCCATTCTTTAAATATTAGGTATTATGTTCTCTACTCTTTGTCTCTTTTTATTACCTCTGGTGAGAACTATTTAACCTTAGGAACACTTCCATCTATAGCAGTCCCTCCAAAATACACTGTAGAGATGGTTTGAGGGAGGTAAATTCTCTCAGCTTTTGCTTATCTAGAAATTGTTTAATCCCTCCTTCAAATTTAAGTGATAATCTATCCAGATAGCATATTCTTGGTTCAAGGTCCTTCTGCTTCATTGCAGTAAATATATCATGCCACTCCCTTCTGGCCTGTAAGGTTTCTGCTGAGAAGTCTGATAATAGCCATAGGGTTTTTCTTCGTATGTGATCATATTTCTCTCTCTGGCTGCTTTTAATAGTCTGTCTTTATCCTTGATCTTTGCCTTTTTAATTATTATGTGTCTTTTTGTCCTCCTTGGGTCCCTCGTGTTGGGATATCTGTGTACTTCCATGTCCTGAGAGACTATCTCCTTCCCCAGATTGGGGAAGTTCTTAGCAATTACTTCCTCAAAGACACTTTCTATCCCCTTTTCTCTCTCTTCTTCTTCTGGTACCCCTATAATGCGAATATTGCTTTGTTTGGATTGGTCACACAGTTCTCTCAGTATTCTTTCATTCTTACAGATCCTTTTTTCTCTCTGTGCCTCAGTTTCTTTGTATTCATCTTGCCTACTTTCTTTTTCATTTATTGTCTCCTCCACCATATCTAATCTCTTTTTAATACCCTCCATTGTGCTCTTCATTGATTTAATCTCCATTCTAAATTCCTTCATGATTTCTTGAATATTTTTCTGTGAAATTATTCATGAGGATGTTTATGATTTTCATTTTGAAATCTTTTTCAGGAAGATTTATTTATTTATTTAATTAAAACAATTTTTGTTGTCATTAATCTACAGTTATAACATTAGGTTACTAGACTACCCTCATCATAAAGTCTCCACCACTTGCCCCTTTATAGTCACTGTCTGTCAGCGTAGTGAGATGCTATAGAATTACTACTTGTCTTTTCTGTGTTGCGCAGCCCTCCCTATGCCCCCCTGTACATTATGTCTGCTAATTGTAATGCCCCTTTTTCTTCCTTGTCCCTCCCTTCCCACCCATCCTTCCCAGTCCCTTTCCCTTTGTTAACTGTTAGTCCATTCTTGGGTTCTGTGAGTCTGCTTCTGTTTTGTTCCTTCAGTTTTTTTCTTTGTTCTTGTACTGCACATTTGAGTGAAGTCATTTGCTACTTGTCTTTTTCCGCCTGGCTTATTTCACCAAGCATAATACTCTCTAGCTCCATCCAGGTTGTTGCAAATGGTAGGATTTGTTTTCTTCCTTTGGCTGAATAATATTCCATTGTGTATATGTACCACATCTTCTTTATCCATTCATCTACTGATGAACACTTAGGTTGCTTCCATTTCTGGGCTATTGTAAATAGCGCTGTGATAATCATAGGGTGCATATGTCTTTTTCAAAGTGGGCTGCTGCATTCTTTTTTTTTTTTTTTTTTTTTACAATTTATTTTATTTTAGTATCATTAACCTACAATTACATGAGCAATATTGTGATGATTAAACTACCCCCTTCATCAGGTCCCCCCACCAACCCTATTACAGTCACTGTCCATCAGTGTAGTAAGATGAGAATCACTACTTGTCTTCTCTGAGCTGTACAGTCCCCCCCGTGCCCCCCCACCCTATGTCTGCCAATCGTAATGCCCCTTTTACCCTCTTATCCCTCCCTTCCCACCCATCTCCCCAGTCCCTTTCCCTTTGGTAACTGTTAGTTCATTCTTGGGTTCTGTGAGTCTGCTGCTGTTTTGTTCCTTCATTTTTTTTTTTTTCTTTGTTCTTATACTCCACATATGAGTGAGATCATTTGGTACTTGTCTTTTTCGGCCTGGCTTATTTCACTGAGCATAATACCCTCTAACTCCATCCATGTTGTTGCAAATGGTAGGATTTGTTTTTTTCTTATGGCTGCGTAATATTCCATTGCATGTATGTACCACATCTTCTTAATCCATTCATCTACTGATGGGCACTTAGGTTGCTTCCATTTCTTGGCTATTGTAAATAGTGCTGCAATAAACATAGGGGTGCATCTGTCTTTTTGAAACTGGGCTGCTGCATTCTTGGGGTAAATTCCTAGGAGTGGGATTCCTGGGTCATATGGTATTTCTATTTTGAGTTTTTTGAGGAACCTCCATACTGCTTTCCACAATGGTTGAACTAATTTGCATTCCCACCAGCAATGTAGGAGGGTTCCCTTCTCTCCACATCCTCGCCAACATTTGTTGTTGTTTGTGTTTTGGATGTTGGCCATCCTCACTGGTGTGAGGTGATATCTCATTGTGGTTTTAATCTGCATTTCTCTGATGATTAGCGATGTGGAGCATCTTTTCATGTGCCTGTTGGCCATCTGAATTTCTTCTTTGGAGAAGTGCCTGTTCAGATCCTTTGCCCACTTTTTAATTGGATTATTTGCTTTTTGTTTGTTGAGGTGGGTCAGCTCTTTATATATTTTGGATGTTAATCCTTTATCGGATATGTCATTTATGAATATATTCTCCCATACTGTGGGATGCCATTTTGTTCTATTGATGGTGTCCTTTGCTGTACAGAAGGTTTTCACTTGAGATAGTCCCACTTTTTCATTTTTGCTTTTGTTTCCCTTGCCCGGGAAGATATGTTCATGAAGAAGTTGCTCATGTTTATTTCCAAGAGATTTTTGCCTATTTTTTTTTTCTATCTAAGAGATATATGGTTTCATGACTTGCATTCAGGTCTTTGATCCATTTTGAATTTAGTTTTGTCTATGGGGTTAGGCAACGATCCAGTTTCATTCTCTTACATGTAGCTGTCCAGTTTTCCCAACACCAGCTGTTGAAGAGGCTTTCATTTCCCTATTGTATATCCATGACTCCTTTATCATATATTAATTTACCATATATGTTTGGGTTAATATCTGGACTCAGTCTCAGTCCTTTTTCTGATGTTTAGATATTGCTTTGAACCAGATTCATTTGACATTTCATAATTTGTCTGTGGTGTCCTGTAGTGCCCAGAAGCTGTACTCTCTGGAGTTGTTCAGCCCCTGGGGCAATATTCGTTGTCACAGGGGAGCAGTGTTGGTGCTTGGGGGGAGTAAAGTGCTGTTTCCTGCTTCCTGGCTGCTCTGCTTGTCTCCACTGCCAGAACCAGTGGGCCAAACACACAGGTGTAAGCCTCTATGCTTTGTATTTGTAGCTTTCTTATGCCGGGCTTCCCTCTGGCTCGCCTGAGGCCGGGTCTGGGGCTGCTGGTTTGCAAGCCATGTGCGGGCTAGCTCTGAGGGAGACACAGCAGGGTGCATATCGTGGTGGGGGTCTTGGAGCTATGTAGCCCACCAGGGGGATGGAGCACCTGAAGATCATTTAAGTTCCCAACGTTCTGGGCAGAGTGCACCCAGACAGTTTTGTCTACCTTTCTTTTCTCCTGAGAAGTAAGGTTTGTGTATTCCCTGCCATCTTTAGCAGCCCTCTCGCTTTTCGAATTCTCAGACTTCCCACCCAGATCAGCCAGCTATGTATCCCTCTTTTCCACAAGCAGCTAGAATCTCAGTCTCTCCAGTTAATATGCCTGTCTTAGCTTTCCAACCCCACTAATCATCACAGCACCGTGCAATGAAGGTTCGTGCTCCCAGAGAAGATCTCCAGGGCTAGGTGTTCAGCATTCCCAGGCCTCCACTCCCTCCCCACTCTCTTTCTCTTCCTTCCGCTGGTGAGCTGGGGTGGGGGAAGGGCTTGAGTCCTGCCGGGTCAGTGCTTTGGTATGTTACTCTGTTCTGTGAAGTCTGTTCTTTCCTCCAGTTTTATGCCGTCTGGCACAGCCTTCTTTCCTGTTGCTCTTTCAGGATTAGTTGTATTAATTATATTTTCATATTACATGTGATTTTAGGAGGAGGTCTCTGTCTCACCTCTCATGCTGCCATATTTAATCCTGTTCTCAGCTCAGGTTTTTAACAGGTATTTCCTCTTCTCCAAGTCTTTGCAGATTAGCTGTACCTTCGACACTCCTTCACACTTAGCTAGGCCTCCTTGGCATCTGAGGAGCATCTTGAGGTGCAAGCTTAAGGTCTTCTCATGTGTTTTGGAGAAGTTGTATGCATGTCTAGACAACGTATCTTGTCTAGATGTGCACACAACTTTCTGAATTCCCCTGTACACATGGCTGCTTTTGACTGTTCATATTTTTCAAGGAGTCTCATCCCATCTCCTCCTCTGGACATTGCAAGGCCTATTGTATATCCACCCCTAATCTTGCCTGAGGTGTCTGTGAGTCTGTAGTTGCCTAGCAGCTTTTATAGGCAGTGTCTGATGTTTTTTCCACCTTAGTTTTGAGTAAGGTGAAATAGAGATGAGTGCCTTGCATCAATTTTTCAGGTATCCCCAGGTAGCTTAGGGCAGACTAACACAATAATTTGCAAAATAATTGTCTGTTCTGTGCTGTCTGGTTTGTAGGATTGAACTCAGAACTAAACTGTTGCTGCTTCAGGATGAAGACTTCTGTTGTGTTGGGGAGGATTTGGGGCAAGGATGAGTAAAAATGATGTTGAAGCTTCCTACTGTTTGAAGATAGGTTTTGATTGGGTGTTTGCTAGGTTTCTGTAAATATTTTGACTCTTTTTTAGAATTTCAACAAAGTTTGTTCAGTTTATTCATGTTGTTTTTGATGCTTCCATGAGCAATGAGGGCTTGGAGCTGCCTCACCCATCTTTCTGCTTAACTTCATAATTTTGAATGTGAAACCCAGTTTTGTTAGTTTGACTAATGCTAGCTGATTTAACAAATTTGCCCTCAAGTTCAGTGGCTTAACCTGCTAGAAGTTTATTTCTAGTTTACCTCATAGTCCAATGTGAGTATTTTTGATTGGTGTCAGTGGAGGAGTGGTGGCGGTGGCAATTGGGTGATATGAGTGTGTATGTGTGTGTTTGTAGTGGGCTATTCTGTTTCACATAGTCCTTCAGATACAGAACTGATGAAGCCTATGCCTTTTTTAACGTGTTGTTTTTGAGGCTTACCCTTGAGAACTTTAGGGCAAAGAGAAGGATTGCATCAGAAGTTTTTATGAGCTAGATCTGGAAATAGTGTACCTGACTTTCATCCACATATCTTGGGCTAGATCTGTCCCATGGCCATATTTAATTAGAGTTGCTGAGAAGTGTAATATAGCAATATGCTCAGTAAAGAGATGAAATTGAAACTGACTTTGGTGGTAGGTAGTAATTTCTGCCATAAGAACCATGCACAGAGCTTCCTTGAATTATCATGTTCTACTGAATAAACTGTAAGAAACATCATTATTTTATATTCCATTAAAAAAGGGGAAAAAAGCACTGTCAAGTTATTATACAGTGCTCTCTGATCACTGTGATCTCTTTCAATAAGTATAAGATAAAAAGTTATTTTAGATTTACTGTTGTATACTTTTATGCTATACCATTCTTGAGTATACCTTGGAGGGAAACTAAACTGTAAGTGAAATAAATTGGATTAGGTATTCCTAAAATGTCTTTGTATTCAGAGTTCAATTTTTCTGAATCATTTTTTCCACCCAGAGTTTTTGTTGTTTTTTGCAAAAAGTTATTTTCTGTGCAGTTAGGTGAGTTGGTGATATAACACTAAAAATGTACTCTACTTTTGTCTGGGATTTTCTCCTAAACCTCTGATACCTATTATGCAAGTTTTAATGCTGATATTTTCTTGATCTTACCAGATAGTGTTAATGAAAGGTTCTCAACCAATTACTAGTACTCATTCTTTCCTCAAATGGTCACTAAATGGATTGTTGCCTGAAATGTTGAGAGGTTGCAGTTATCTTATCACCAGAAATGATAAATAAGTTCTTATGTACAAAGGCAGTAAAGGCTATCATGACTACTACCTCCCCAGCAGCAACTGTTGATGTCTTAATTGTAAGGCACCTGCCAATTTCAGATATGTTAAAATGTAAGAAATAAAAAAAGGCCTTTTAGAACTGGAGATGTATGGTATGTTGAATTTGCTTTGAAATTCAAGTTTTTGTTTATTTTAGTGTTTAGAACATAATTTTTTTCTAATGATTCCTAACCTGTTGAAAATACTGGTTATTTGAATTTATAGAATTAATTATATTTTAGTTTTTCAAGTTCTTTAATTTGGAGAAAGAAATAAATTGAGGGGTAAGACAGACAGCTATGTTGAGCATTTGCTCTAAGTTATGCGAGTCCGATTTTAGAATATACAGTAAAACTTTAAAACACTATTAGTTGCTTCTGAATGGAATGAACTCTGACACAGTACATTTCTCTCATTGGAAGTATAGTAGACCCTTGAACAATGTGAGTTTTAACTGTGTGGGCCCATTTATACAGGGACTTTTTTCAATAAATATATTGGAAAATGTTTTGGAGATTTGTGACAGTTTGAAAAAACTTTTTCTTTTCTCTAGCTTGCTCTATTGTAAGAATATATTATATAGTACATATATAAAATATGTGTTAGTCAACTTATCAGCAAGGCTTCTGGTCAATAGTGGCCATTATTAGTAGTAGTTAAGTTTTCAAAGAGTCAAAGTTATATGCACACTTTCAACTGTGTGGGGAAGGGGGTCAGCACCTCTAACCCTCATGTTGTTCAAGAGTCAACTGTATTCAGAAAGGTTTTGGATGGAAATTAGTCAGACATATTAAAAATGCTTCCTTCACTGGGTGGTAATTGAATAAGTTGTCTAGTATGTCTTGCTGACTATTGAGATTTTTATTCTGAAATAATTTAATTTTTGTATAAATGTTCCTCCCTTTCCTGATCCTTGACAGTAATTTATCACTGGTGAGTGAATTTTTTTTCCTTAATGTAAAGTTGACAACTAAGTGCAGATCATATTTTGGTTTCTAGTTAAATGATTAAACACACTGAAACAAGGCATTTTTTGAAAAACTGATTGGCACAGGGGGAAGCATGGGTTCAAGGTATAGTACTTTTTTCTTTGCAGATTTCTCTGCAAAATATTGTTACCTGATTTTCCTGGAGGCACAGGTAAATTTTAATTGTTGGTTCTCTCAGGGTTTAGCTAGTGAAAGGGCCAGTGGACTTTTATTTTTAATTAAAAAAGAAAAAAAGTTTTATAATTTCAAATGCGTAACCCAACTGTGTTAGTTTGGATACTGCTAGCTGCTTTAACAAATTAATCCTCAATTTCAGTGACTTAACCTCCTTTCTTTCTGTTGTTAAAGAAACACAATACCTATGGCCAGACTCTTTGGAATTTCCAGTACTTAAACAGCTAACTAAGGAATCTTCTAACCTTTCTCATCAGTGGCTCAAAAGGTCATTACGAGGATTGTTTTTACACCTTTGAGGAACAAATTAAATAGTTGAAAGACAGGCAACTTTTAGAAAGAGAGATAGGCATAGATGTATCTTTTTCTTGTTTTCTTCCACATACCTAAAACTAGATGTCAAATTATCTGACATTTACTGAAAAGTGACATAGTGAATATAGCATTCTCAATTTAGTTTTGGCTAATAGCCAATAGTTTGGCTAATTCAAAACTTACTAATTGCTCTTACCTGAGTTTTTAAAGACTGTTTAACTATGACCATGGAATGTTATACT
Organism: Phataginus tricuspis; assembly: GCA_029783875.1. Lineage (NCBI taxonomy): Eukaryota > Metazoa > Chordata > Mammalia > Pholidota > Manidae > Phataginus > Phataginus tricuspis. Next base: position 8,842,785 of record JAQQAC010020895.1, on the reverse strand, counting down.
GGGTAAATATAAGTTTTTCATGGTAGTGGAAACAATGGGAATAAAACATTCATTTTTCTAAATAAGGTTGTACTGTTACTATTTCATGTGTTGCTCTATGAGAGAGACCCCTCTAGATTCCTCTGGTACTATTTCTGACATGCTATATGAAGTAACTTTTTTAAAAAAGAGTGACTATGTAGTATCTCAATGTACATATGGATTAAATTCTATACTTTGATGATGAAAAATTACTTAAATACTCTCACTTCCAAAATGTGACTACAGATTAACATTAGCAATTTATTTAAGGCTTTGTAATTACTGCTTAAAATGAATTTAATTAGTTACAAGTAAAATGTAATTCTCCTCTAAAAGTTGTTTGTATTATTTAAAAAATATATTAAAACTTAGAAATCAAATTTTTATTCTAGACATTATTATAAGTGTGATACAATATAAATGTGTTGGGAACCACTAGAAATGTTCACTATACATTTATGTATCTGTGTATTTATATTTTTTATTTTTGTAAAACAAAGAAAACATTAAATCATGGTTATTTTAAAACACTGAAAAGTGTAAAAACATACAGAGTTAAAAAAATGATAGTTTCCCTTTCCCTAAACACTGAATTCCAAACAGGTAAATACTGATAACATTTAGGTGATTGTAGACTTTTACACATTTTTTAGTTTATTTATTTTAATACAGCAATGTGTCAGGCTGTATTAAAATCATTCTAAGCATAACAAATAGAGAGTTTTTGTGAAGACCCAAAACCTAGGAAGTAAATAAATAAATTATGGGAAACTTGAGGCCAGAGGTAACTAATTTAATGCTAAACCCAGCTAGTCTGGCACTAGAGTTTGTACTCTTAATCCTACTGCCTTTTATGCTTTTACAAATACTCTGCTGTACACATAACTCATATATAGTATTTTGTTCATTTTTAGTATAAAAACTAAGATTATATATACTTGGTGCTTTAGACCTTGCTTTTTCCCACTTAAAACTATATGTTTTTCACAATTGCAAACAGAGTTATGATGAATATGTTTGTAATCTTTGTGTATATGTCTGAGGCTTTCTCAGATAGAGATTCCTAAATGTTGAAATTTTGGCTCACAGGCAGTGCACATTTGAAATTTTGGCAAAACTGTCAAATCACCCTCCAAAATGGCTGAAATAGTTTATACCACATCAACATTGTATGAATACCTGTTTTCTCATAACTCTGTCAATGAAAGGTGCCAATGGAATTTTTTTTTTTGCAAATGGAATGGGTAAAAACTAATAACTCTTTGTTGTTGCTATTTGGATTTACTTTAAAGTCCCTATTTATTAGCCATTGGATTTCTTTTGTGAATTATCTGTTCACAACTTTTGCCCATTTTTCTATTGGATTGCCTGTTTGTGTTTTAACTTTGTAAATGTTGCAATATTTTTAAAAAGTCTGTTGAACAGTTTGGTGGTTAAGACTAGATCTGAACCAGACAGCCAGGCTAAATAGGCTCTGTCACTTCTTTGAGGTTACTTAATCTCCATACCTTACTTTCTTCACTGGTAAAAACAAGATTAGTAATGATATACCTCAAGAGATTATTGTGAAGAGTAAATAAATTATTAATTATAAACAGCATGGCACTGTGTCTAACCCTTATTAAGTGATCTCTAAGATAACTGTTACCTTATAATAATGATTGCTATTTTCATTTATTCTCTTATTAGCAAAATTTTAATTTTTTTGGTCACATCTGCTAGTGTTTTTTTTAAATGTCTCTTGTATTTTAAGTTTTACTAAATTCTTTCCTCATTCTAATATTTATAAAACTAAAGTATTTTTAAGTTTCTTCAAAAAGTTGGCTTATTTGTGCTTTAGGTTTGTTATCTGCATGGTATTTCTCTTCATGTGGTAGGTGGTTGGTGGTCTTTAATTTTTTTTGCCCACCAGGTATCTTGTTAAAACCTGATTTATCTTAATCATATATTAAAATTTCCACATATGCAGAAATCTGTTTCTGGGCTCTTCATTCTATTTCATTGTGATCTGTTTGTCAATTGTATCAGCGTAACATTTATAATTATTATTGTTTCTTTATATACTTTCATAATTTGGGAAAAATCCTTTTTCAAAATTTTTGTGGTTATTTTGATAAACTTTTTAAGACTGAGTTTTAGATTCTATTCTATTCATAGAATATTCACAGAGTTCTATTAATACTCTATTTTTAAAAATCATACCAGCTTTTGAAACAGTTGATATCTTTACAATGTTGAATGTTACTATCCAAGAATATACATATCTCTCCAAAACGTGAATAAACATGATACCTGTACATAGAAAGTCAAACAGTATAAAAGCATAAAGTGAAAAATAAGTCTCTCTCTGGCTCACTTCCCAAATCTCTAACCACCATAAACAGTAAATGATTGCTCTAGAATATTTTCATATTTATGTAAATGTGTCTTTATAACTTCCCATCCTTTTTTTTATACACACAGTATCATGCTCTAATTCTGTTTATATTTCTGTATCTTTTATTTTCTACCTCAAACTATCATGGAAATCCTTCCAGAAGAATTCTAATGATTTATTTCATTTAGGTTTTGTATCATTGTATTGAAGTATTGTGATTTTATTTAATCACACCCTTATTGATGGCCCTTTTGATTATATCAATTTTTTTTGTTAATATAATATTTTATAGAATGTATATTTATCTTTGTATTCATGTATATGTTTATATCATAGGAATGATTTCTAGCCATGGAAATGCTTGGTCAAAAGTTCAAGGTTTTCAGTTGACAGATGTTTTTAATTTCCACTTTAGAAATTTTGAACCATCGTTGTATTACCACTTTTGTGTATGCAAATGTATATTTCCCATCACCAACTTTGGATTTTATCAACTGTGCTTTATTTTTCCCACTGTGATTGTTTTGATATTTTTTAAATCATGAATAAGGCTGAATATATTTTATATATGTTCATTAGTCATTTTTTTTCTGTTTTAGCACTTACTGTGGGCCAAGCACTGTTCTAAGTGGATTACATGTTCAGTTAATGAATTATTTCCTGACGTTATTTGCTCATTTAAAAAAATGATTTTTTTCTTATTAGTTTCCAAAGAGTTCATTGTACATTAAAGAAATTACTTTTAGTTATGTGTATTGCAGATTTTTTGTTTCACCTATTTTTAATAATTGTGTACATATTTATTTTATACACAATTTTACATTTTTACGTTGTCAAATGATGTTTTATAATTTTCTTCATTTTAGTCTTGTCTAGTTTGGTTATCTTAATGCTGGATAATTATACAATAGATTAAAAGATGGGATTTTTATTCCCATTTAATTTTCTAGTTGGTTATTGATGATAAGTCTTGATTTTTTAATACTGATCTGGAATTCTGTTATTAATTACAGTCTTGAGAGTTGCTCTTGGATTTCTAGGTAGGCAATAAGTCCTTCTGCAAATGATCTTCTACAGCTTCTTACTATCTGTACCTCTTATTTATTTTTTGCTTTGGCCAAGGTAACCAGTATACTGTTAAATAATAGTGCTCATAGTAGGCATTCTTGTTTTGTTCTTGACTTTAGTTAGATTTATTTATATATTAATTAATAGGATAATAATCTCATCTTTTAGGCTTATTTTGAAGGAGAGTTGTCCACTCAATGAATGGACATTACCTTGAACATTAAGAGACCTAACTTTTACTTCTCTATGTGTATTTATGCAAACATTTTATTCTGAGCTTTTCCTTTTCCTTGATCACTATATTGTTGATCTTTAAAGTAATTTATTTTTCCTGGGCATAATATAGTGAAAGTTTATTCAAATTGTTATTTTCTTTCCTGTAAACTCTTAAATTCATTATTCAGGAAAATAGAGAAGTAAAGTTGTGCAGATAAACAAAAAATGGTTAGTCACAAACCCATTTTTGAAATACATCATTCAGATAGCCGACAGGGATTCAGCAATAACAAGACACAGTTTCTGGCTTTTTGAATTCTATATGATGTTTAATAGTTATACCTTGTCTTCTCAGCTGAGATATATTGAGACCAATATTTTAATAGCTTTCAGTTCCCAGCACAATGACTGGAATCCATTAGGTTCACAGTAATTGTTTGACATATTTAATGTTTAATGTTGATGAAACGATATAGGAACCAACCCTGTTAACAAGCACCTCAGAGTGTTTTCCTATGGTTTCTCCCCATAAGTACAAAACAGTTTTTCTGAATTGAGATTTTGCATTGTACCTCATAGAAAATCAGTTTTGGAGAAAGAGGGTCACTGTCATTTTCAATGCCTTAGTAATGTAACTTTGCCTTTCAATTTAGACTTCAGCCTTTCATTGAAAAGAAATCTGTTCATTTAGCACAAATGTGGGCGACCTCTTGATATCCACTTAGTAAATATATGTTGATTACTTAACATTGCAATAATTATAGACTTGGCTATTAATTTACTCAAATTCATTTACTCAAAAGCTTGTCATGGCTTAGTGATACATAGTTTCTTGGTTGACAGCTTGATTGAGTTTCTTTGTGTATGTGAAGATGAGGGGTAAAAGTTAGTGACTTTAGAACTAAAAATTATTTAAACTTAATGATAAAGGAAACAAACATTCCCTTGGAATTAAGAAAGAACCTTCCTAATTTTATTTTTGTTTTTAACAGATATTTATAAAGTACTTAATACGTGCCAGGCATAGTTCTAAGTGCTTTACAGATGTTAACTACTCCATGGAATAGGTACAATGTTTATCTCATTTTACAAATGTGGAAACTTAAGTACAGAGGGCTTAGCTTGCACAAGGTCCCACTGCTGTTGAATGGCAAAGTCTGGATTTGAACTCAGGCCTTCTGGATTTACATCCTCTTCACTTACACTCTCTTAATGCTTTTATTTCCCCAAAGCATTGCTAATATGTTTATGTGCTATGTCCTTATTATTATAATTACATTTGATTTTTGGGAAGATGTGTTTTATGCTGTGCTGTATAATATCTTATGGGTTATAATTCATAATGCCATGATGTTTGTTTTTAATTTAAAACACAAACAACTATTAGGAAAGGTAAAGTTGTTGATAATAAAATTGTCAGTAATCACTGAACATTGTCAGGGAAAAAAGCTTTGTCCCTTAATAGATTTGTAGTTAATACCACTTTACACCATTTAAATAATCATTCACATTTCTTTGTAATTGTGTGTTCCAAATTTGTACTTATGATCTATTGGAAGGTAGGAAAAAACCCTGCCCCTTTAGATTTTTTTTACCAGCCACAATTTGTTTTTCAGCCACCATTTTTTTTGTTTAAGTTAAGATGGACCACCTATTGAACATAAACTACATTTTGCAACTTTTAGCATCATGCTCTATGAACTTGCTTTTCAGATGGGAGCACTCAGGTATCTATTGGTTTTTGCAAAGAGTATGTGAAGCTACAGAATAAAAATATTACTTCTATAGAGTACCTTTTCTACTAAAAGATTGGTGGAGGTGCAATATTAAATAATTTAATTGCTTAGCATTTAAAAAGTTTTTTATGTTGAAACTAAATGATTCTCAAAATAAAAGGCAAGGAGTTTTGCAGTAATGGGCTCTGCCTTGGAGATCCTGAAGATGTGTATGAGTTTATTCTATGGAAAGGTTTCAGGGTTGCTTGATTATATTTAAAGTCAGTTGGTGTCTTGGAAAGTTGTGAAATTAGTGAACTAACCAACATAAAATGCTGTTCAGTAAAGTTGAGAAAAGAGCCTTCACTGTATCAGTGTGTCAGCTGCTGTATATTAATATGCCAAAATGTTAATCAGTGATCTCTTTTGGGCTGCTGAAAAGAATTGTATTATCAAAAGACACATCTTGTTCTAAACTTAGTGTTGTCTTGGCTTTTATTTTAGCAAGCCTCACTTTTAAGTACTCCTAAGTAAAATTAGGACTTATAAAAAATACTATTTGGGGTTATTTAATTTTAAAAAGGGTTGAACATGGTATTTCTTTAAATAGCTTGCTTCTTCAGTTCATTATATTCAGTTCATTATATGCAGTTCAGGCCTGCATATAAATGAAGCAAGGAACACTGATAGCCCACAGATGTTTAGTTTTTAATATAAAACATCATGGTGAAAGATTAAAAGGATATACATTTGAAAACTTGTACAGCCAATGTTTTGTTTTTTAAATACCTAGTAGTTGGGTATAAGCAATATTGGTATAATTGCCTTTAATTTCATTCTAAGTACTGAGATTAGGGCTGAATGTACCACTTACTTTTTATTAAGTATGACCATTGAAACAGTATCAGATTTGTAGTTTGACATGAATGTATTTTTGGAGTTTTCAGATAGAGCTTATAGCACCAAGTTTTTTTATTTTAGTGACTTCAGGAAGAAAGTGGCTGTGGGGTGGGTAGAGGGGAAACTTAATAGAGTAATTATGGAGATAACAAATTATATAGTTTGCCTGCTGTCCTGGAGTATAGTTAGTATGTGGAATTTGCTGTCCAACAGCAGAGAGAAGTATAAAGCATTTTCTCTGTGTAGACAATTAAATAAGAGAAAACATACTTTCTTCTTATAGCTTTACTGCCATTTAGACTTTAGTGAAGAAGAAAAATAGCAGTTGGTAGAATTGGCATAGTTCTCAGGTTTTTAGATCCCTAGTCTGTATTTCTTGATTTATTGTTATACTGCTGGTCACTCAAGCATGTTTATTTTTACCTCGCCTGTAAAACTGTATAGATTGCAGATTTTCTGTAACTTGGGTAATTACTTTAATAGTGAAGAATATAATTATAACACAAAGTAAATTGTTCATGATAAAAGAAAAAACCCTAACATCCATCTTCAAATGTCTTTACTTATTCTTTAGTAGAAGATGGACCAGAAGTAGGAATTAAAGAGTTGGAGAGAGTTTTTTTTTTTTGGCTTGTTGATAGGATACGTATTACTAAAAGCAGGGTGGCATTTTTTAAATTGAGGCTTCTGGACATGAGATAGCAAGTGTAAGAGATACTTCTAAGGATGTGCCCCTCAGTTTTCAGTTCTAGTATTTTGGAGGAGAGATTTCTCATTTTGAGGATATAATTTCTGTGATTTCTGTGATATGAGGAATACTCTTCACTCAGCTAAGAATTTTAAAAAATTTCAGCAAGTGATAGCAAGCTGAGTCCAAATTGCAATGACAAAAAATTATAAGAATAAAAAAAATCCATAACAGCCTGGAAAGCAGGAAAAGATGCAGTCAGTTAACCAGAAAAATTTGGGGGCTTTCTGGAAGATGTAAAACAGACAAGTTTAGTTTATTAAAAGCCACTAGTACTGAACAGCGTGTAACTCAACACAGGGAAAATATGTGGTTTTCTGAATAGAAAGTATACTTGTTTCTCTAAAAATTCAACCAGAAACCACCCAGTTTAGAAATGGTTGGGCTAGTACAGAGAAATGGGCCTGTGGTTATCAAGGTAATTAGATATATATAATATCATACTATAATATACTATAATATCAAGGTAATTAAAAGACTCTGGAATCAGTGAATCTTCAATAAAAATCTTATTCTATCTGCTTGATCACAGTATGGGCAAAACCCACCCACAAAGTCCCTCAGCCTTATATTATGGGCATGATGGGAGTGGAAGACTCTTGAGAAAAATAAAGCAATAACTTGTACCAGTCATCAATACTGAACAATCTAGATCTTTATTTAAACAGATGAAGACAATTATGAAATACAGGACTTTTGAGGATAGTCATGCTAAAGAGAGGTTTCATCCTAAAACAAGCAAAGCAAACAGACCAGAAATCATGGATAACATTAAAAAAATTAGCAAACTGAAAATTTCTAGTTAGAATTGAGGAAACATTGTATTGAGAAAAGAACAGTGAGAAAGTTCTTGACAATTAAAAATATGATTGCCACGTAAAATCCCTACGGGCTGAAAAATATAGAAAGTAGTAGAATCCAGAGTGCTTAGTTGACTCCAGAGCTATACTCAGTACACTTGCTGACCTAGAGGCTTACATTTAAAGGTTGTATGTGTTTGAGGGGCAAGATCTTTTGGTCTCCCTAGATGAGGGGTTGGAATTGAGGACTCTGCGTTAAGGCCAAGGATCCTCACGAAAGAGAGTCAATGAAAGAAAGCCTAGAAACTTTGCTTTCAGTGGAGAATATCAGAGTTTTCTTCTCTTGGTGTTTTGAGAGACTAAAAAGTCTCTCCTAAAAGTTTGTTACCATAAACCTGCCTTCATGTGGGTATGAGATTCTAATTTATAATACCTGCCTACTTCAGGAAACTGCAGGCAGAGAAAATTATTTAAAAACAGTCGATTGTTGAAAGTGCTGCACAACACCTAACAGAAACAAAAGGTAATACTCTTCAGGGGATGCACATTCAAGATGAGCCTTTTAGTATGCCCATTGATAGAGCCTGAATGAAATGCTTTGAAGAAAACCAGCAATCATGAGCAAAGGTAAGCAGGAAAAACGAACAACAGAATTAGACTTATGTGAATATCAGATATTGAAATCACTAAATAGGCGTATGGGATTTGTATGTATATAGGAGTATGGAATTTATATGCATAAAATGTTTAAAGAAATAAAATTGACTAAAAACATGAATAAGGTACAAAATGCTGTCAACATACCTGGAAGATTTGAAAAAATCCAACTTCTATAAATTAAAAATATAAAAATTGAAAAGATTTGAATGGCATAAATAGATTAAACCCAGCTGAAGAGAATATTAATTAATTTGAAGATAGATCTGAAAAAGAGAAATAGAAACATGAAAGAGATATTTAAACGCAGAAGAATAAAATGTCTAACATATGTGAAGTTGGAGTTCAGAAACTGAGAATGACGTGACTGTGACAACCACAGTCCATATCCAAAGAAGGAGTGACAGAATTTTCCAGAATTAAATGATATGAATCATTAGACTGAAAAAACTAAATCCAGGGGAAGAAAAATATCTGGATAATACTAAAGATAGAGAACTTAAACGTAGCCAGAAGTAGTTAGATTATCTACAAAGGTATAAAAATTAGACTGGTAGCAGGCTTCTTAACTGCAACAATGATGCCAGAAGTCAGAGAATTCAATCTTCAAATACTAAAAGAAAACAAATATCATCCTAGAAATGATAACTAACAAAATCATTCAAAAGCAAGGGTTTTAAAATATATTTTCAGATAAACATATCTGAAGTCTTGTGGTGAACATGTATAACAATAAGAACTCTTAGCTTGGAGAAAACCACTTTTTGAGAGTAATTTGGTAATATCTGGTAAGCTTGAATATTCATTTCCTCAATGACCCAGGAATTCTACATATATATGTGTATATATATACATATATATATGTGTGTGTGTGTGCATATATATATATATATGTAATACAGATATATCCCATAACATTTGTTGATGTCTTTTAACCATGATATTACTGAAATTAAATTTTCAGAAAACAAGATTTGCTTTTACTCCATACAGTACACTTTGGTCTATCTCTGTCTTACCACTTTGTTCATTTACTTCCTTTTTGTCTTTACTCTTCATGTCTATTTTTTTAAGCCATTTTTTTACCCTAACCCATTAATGTGATTTTTTGATGGGTTATGAACTGTGGTTTGAAAAATACTGCCTTAAAGAAACTCGTGTTTGTGACCATGACCCACTAATGTGATTTTTTTAATGAACTGTGGTTTGAAAAATACTGTCTTAAACTCACACATAGGTGCAAAGAGACAATAATACAGATGTTCATAACAATATTGTTTGTAAGACTGAACAATTGGAAGAAATTTGAAGCCTTAGTAAAGGGACAGTGGATAAACTGTGGCATATTCATGTAAGAACGTTTAATTATAAATCATAATACATCAGTGAATTATGATACCCATAGTCAATGGATACACTTACAAATACAATGCTGAGTATAGAGAGCAAGGTGCAGAAAGAGTATATAAAGTATCAAGCATATATGAAACTTAAAAATGCAAAGCAATACTATATAGTACAGACATACATATATTAAAAAATGAATAAAGAATTTTGTGGAAATGATAGACCACCAAACATAGGTTATCTCAGAGAGAGGAAGGTATTTCTGTTATCTAGGTAACACATTTTTCTTAAGCTGGATTGTGGATATGTATGTTTATTAAGTAATATCTTACACTCCTTTATATGTCTAAAGTATTTCACACAGGATGAAATTTTTAAAGAGGGAGGTAGCAATGTTGACAGTCAAACTGAGATTTCTCTCACGGAGTAGAGTAAAAAGAGTTGAACATTATGAGAGAAGGGTTTGAGACGTATAAAATAGATCCAGGAAATCAGCATCTGTGAAATAGGAATTCCAGAAGTAAAAAATACAGTGCATATTGAAGAAGCAGTAGATAATGAAATGGTAGAATGAAATTTTCCTGAGGTAAAGAATGACATCAAATAAGATATACTGAAATCAAATTTCTGGTAAAATCAAATGCTTGGTAAAACTTCTGAATTCCAAGTATCAAAAAGAAAAGTTTCCAGATGGAGTAAACAGGTTTATCCTACTGGAAAAAAGAATCAGACTGGCATATGATATTTCCTATATAGCACTGGATACTAAGGAACAGTGGAAAAATTTTTATAGGATTCTGAGATAAAAGTATTATGACCCCTAAGTTCTGTATGACGCAAAACTATTTTTCAGGTGTGAAGGTAAAATATATATTCCTTCCAAAGTACTTTGAACTATAACACTTATAAACTTAAGTAAATGACTATATTATTTGGAAGTGGTTAAACGAAATGAATCAGAACAGATAATTCTGGATGAAAAAAAGAAAGGTATAATTAAAGATTGATGAGCAAAAGCAAATAACAAACTAAAACCCAACCAGTCGTGAAACATGGTTAAATCTAAAAAATTTGTTAAATTGTTAAATCTAAAAAAATTGTAATATACTTTGAAGTATAATACAACTTTAGAGAAAATATTCCTAATATAATGGAAGATATGAAAAAAATGACAACTAGGAAATAAAATTCTAAATGATTTAATGAAACTTGGGCTCTAGCAGGTGGAAATATGGTGAACGAGGGAAAGTAAAAGAATGCTATGTATAGTATGCTGTGCAAATAATTTCTATTCATAGAATTACAGAAATGGATACTTTTCACTTCTTGATATTTATGGAGAAATATAGGTGGAAATACATGTTGAAAATCTGAGAAGAATTGGCAAATGATAATCTTTCCCAACCTTCTCCATATATGTTTGAAATGACTAAAAATATATTAAAAAAAAATTAAGCCTGTAATAGCATTGTGCAGCAAGAAATGGTGATACTGGTGTAGCAGATTTTGGGGAATTCCCTGAAGATAGAAAGCAGATGTTATAAGAGAGGCAGAGAAATGAGGAGAGAGAACCACAACTGGAAGTAAGAAGTTTTTCTTTAATGGACCTCAAGAAACTTCATTTGTGTTGACAGTTCAAAGAATTGGAATGGTCTGTGAGGTAACCATCAGAGGAATTACTTTTAATAGTGCCTGCAGCAGCTGTGCTCTCCCTTTCCTCATTTGTACATAATGACTATCAGCAGGGTATTTATGTTTGGGATAGAGTTGTGGCTTCTGTTCTGCAGATGATTATTCTGGAGAAGGCTTTTGGTATCTGTGTTGTGGTTGGAGAGAGCAGCAGTGCAGAGCCTCAGAACTCTATGAAGAACACAAAGTGGAGGAAAGGGAAAAGGAAGGGGAAAGTGGTTTCACATGTGTGAGGTACACTAAAACACTTCTCCCCTCCCCAAAGTAAAGTCTTCCTTATGTTGGCAATCTTGGGAGTTCCAGCCAAAATCTGCTTTATGACCACATATCCTAAATGAAACCATACTCACATTCAGCCTGAAATCAGCTCTCATTCAGGGAAGATACCTTCAGAGAAGGACAGAACTATAGCTCTGTGGGAGAAACCCAGACCAGTTAGGTATCACAACTTTGATACCAAGGATCACCAGAAAACCAACAATACACATAAAAGATGACTACGCAAGACTGACCTCCAGAGAATGGGAATGATGCAAGATATAGATTGAACTTAATTGTGATTTGTATCTTCAGAGAGAGATAAGAGGATAAAACAGCTGAAAAATAAATTAGCCTGTTTTGGAAGGAGCAATCTGCAGAGTTCTCAGAAACAAAAAATCTGATCGTTAAAAAAAATTCAAAGGAAGGGCTGAAAGCTGAATTAAATCACTAAAAGTAATGTTGGATAAACATCCTAGAACCTAAAGATAAAAAGACGGAGATAAAAAATATGAGCAAATGTTTGACATGTGGCATGGAACCAGGTATTTTGTTTTCCAGAGGAGAAAGGAGGAAGGGAGAGCATGATCAAAGAAGTATGAAAGCATAATACTTAGATGTCAGGGAGTGTACTATGAAAATTGCAAAATATATATACTAATGTGGTTAAGATATATTAAGTGAAGTAGCAACTTGTGAAAACAATGTGCACATATGATATTTGTGGTCAGAAATCATTGGGTACTCAATTATACACAAGAAATATGAAATAATAATGGTTTCCTTTTGAGAAAAGGATGGAGAAATGAGAATATTCTTTATATTTCTTAAAACACAATGTTTTATAAGGAGGGTATTTTTATTTAAAAAATAAGGCACTAGAAATTCAGTTGGAGAGGAAGGAAGGAGAGTAATATGGGGGTAGCCTGTAGTCTCACTCAGTTGTTTTCTTTGGAACATATACTTTTCTGTTTTGTCTTAGCAATCAACTCCTCCCCTTACTATTCCTAGACTCTCACAGAAGCGTATTTTCACACTTCTCAAACCTTCTTTTCTACCCAGATTATCATGTTGGGGGTGGCTAATTATTTCTTTGCATATGGATTTTATGAGAGATGATAGGTATGTAGAGAATACATTAAAGTAAGGCTATCCTCTCCTTATTGCCTTATTAATAAAGGGTAGTATCAATCCAACATCTTTTGTAGAATGAGTCAGGATTTAAATGAAATAATGAATAGTAAAGGGAAAAGTGACAGTGACTATTCAAGCTTTTGAAGTATATTCTTATGAGAGTAGGAATTACTCAGTATCAGAATAGTAATATGTAGGTATAATCACAGAGGTGTGAAGTGGTGTTCTGGACCACCTGACAGGCCCAATCCTTTTTGCGAAGAGATGGAAATGATCCTTGATCTCAATATGCCACATCTACTATAAACTTTTGAACCCTCCACCATCATTCAGGATGCATCTCTAATGGTTGAAGAAGTGGTGGAGGATGACATGGAAGAGAGTTGCTGAGGATCTTTGCCTGGGACAAGTTATGGGAAGAAAAATCTTACAGGTATTCTTCTTACATTTATTTGTTTACTATGTTGTTGTTGGAAAAATAGATCTTTTTATAGAAGGAGTAGGGAGCAGTTACTGGGAGGTTCAAGATGGGAGGGTTGGGGTAGAGTGCTCTTTTAAGGGTGATTCTTCTATTAAATAAGAATATCAGCCATCTTTCTGTCTCCTTTTTCTGCTTTTGTACAATTTTTGATATTTTCTTCACAGTAGAGGAAATTGTATCAGTTCTTGAATCACAGACTCACTTCTATGGTAATAAGATTCATTGGGAACATTTAGGTACATAGCATGCTGAAATAATAAATAGTATTAGCAGCAACTTTTAGAAACCAATGGAAAAATGTTTAGATTTGTCAACTGTACTGAATTTTAAATATTTTGAATATTTTAATATTTAAATATTTTGAATACTTTAAAATCTTATTTATAATTAACATGTTAATGATTACTTCTTTGGTTAATTGCTTATTTAATCATTTGATTTATTTCTCAGGCATGAAGATGCTTAACATTGTTATGTACTTAAATTAAGCAATTAACTGGAGCTCCTTAAATCTTGAATTCTTATTTTTCCTTTAGCGTAGCAGAGTCCTAACTGCCAAAACTCAGCGAATGCCTTCTAAGATAGCTCTAGTTCCATTGTAGCTTAAAAACATTGCAAAAAGATTTTTTTCTTCAAACCATATGTCAGGGAATTTCATAGAGATTTTCTAGATATATACTTATAAAGTTTTAGAAATGGCATCTTCAACTGTATTCCTGCTTTTTTCAGTGATAATATAAGAAGTATGCATGAGTATGTGGGGGGAAATTGTTTTTGAAAACTTAAATCAGTTGAAACATATAACCCAGTTAAGTAGATATAAAGAAAGAGGTCAATAAAAATTGGCCAAGGTAAAGTGAAATGGTAGCATATGCTAGTAAAATTTTTTTCTTCTTTTTTTGTCTCAGTGAAAACAAGAAATGTTGCTCTTTAGAGAGAATCTTCTATTATATTATCTTTTTTTCTTCTTCTTCCTAGCTTGGGCACTAGGAAAAGAACTCTTTATTCCATCTTGTCTTCCAGTCCATTTTGAATCAAGAAAGACTCATTGAAGACTCCTTTGTGAAGAGTGTTTTGAAGAAGCAAAAGGAATACTGTTGAAGGAAGGCAAAGAGACCAAAAGGGTGATAGAAACATTTTGTTGTATGCATAACAACAGCAGGTCTTCATAAAATGAAAATGGAGAGCTGAGAAGCGATAACAATTAGAAATGACCACATTTTTTGGATCCTATTGGGAAAACACTGGCCACCTACTAATGTGGAAAGACAGCTGAAGCTTTAGTCCCAGGACTTTTTGTCTGTACTGTGTGCAGTTACCATAAACTCTTCTCATATTCAGAACCACCGCTTTGTCTTCTGTGAATGATGGCACTCTTGCTTCTGTTTCAGCGGTGCTTCTAAGGATAAATGAAAATACATAGTGTCTGCCAAAACCTAAAAAGTATTGTCTGTTTATCACTGGATCTTTGCAAGTCCCTCTCTTGAATTTTAAAATTCTGTAGTGCTCAGAACCAATCATTGTAAGTGTTTTTGGTCAATAAATATTAGATATTCAAGATGAAGTATGATGACTCCTAATCATATTGTGGTCATTTTCTCCAATTTTATATCCATAAATAAATTTGATAAAATTGAGATTTTACTTTTTACACTTCAGTAATACCCTATTTATGATGTATAATCATGATTTTCTGTTTTCCTTGAGATTTTAACAGACCTTATTGTAGATGTCAAAATATAATTTTTAAAATGGTAAATATGTAATACCACAGATACTGATCTTATATTAATTTTCTACTAAATATTGAATTTGGTTTTGTTATAAACCCACATGCTAAATGACAAATGTATCTCAATTTTTCGAAATTAAATTTTATCTGTTTAAATAGGAAGCATCTTTGGGCTTGGGTTCTGTGTGGATTTTAAATTTAAATCTTATTTGCTTTTTTTTAAATGTAATCATACTCTATTAGGCAGCTTTTCTTTGGAAGATAAGAGGAAGACTTTATGTTTTTGAATCTGTAATTGGTTGTTTCAGTTCTCCAGGCCAATAATACGAACTCTGAACTTTGTTTCTAATTCTTCAATCTTTCCTTCATTTAAGGATTTGTAGAACAGCTTGTGGATCCATTTGAACCTAATATCTCAATAGTGAAGAATGTGTTTTCCCTCAGCCTTTTTTCAAAGAGGATTTCTTTCTTTCTTTGTTTTTTTAAAAACCATAAATGCTTTATTTATTTATTTAAATAGAATATTCTTATGTGCATTATTATATTGGTTTCAGGTATACAACATAGTGATTTGACAATTATATAATTACTAAATACTCATTATGATAAGTGTAGTTGCTGTCTGTCAAACATACAAAGATATTACAATGTTATTGACTCTTTCCTATGCTGTACTTTCATTCATGTGACTAGTTTATTTTATAATTGGATGATTGTGCCTCCAAGATGATTTCTTGATGAAAGTACCTCTCTTACACTGGTTCTCGTGAGCCCTCTTACTAATGCAGAGTGATTGTGGGTGTATGTATAGGTTATGATTTTGTTCACTCTCACATGGTGAATTGTACCAACATGTTTATTACTGCATTGTTTGTAGGGCAAAAAGCGAGGAATAACTTTAATGTGCATCAAGAGGGACAGTTGTTGTAATGGAATATTATGGAGCTCTTAAAAAATGGGATCTCTATATATTCATTTTAAGGAACATCTGTGATATTTTAATTGAGGAAAGGTAGATATAATTCACAAAGCATCCTATTTAAAAAATCTTGTTTCTATAAACATGTATATATTTGAAATAAAAGTATAATTGATACATGGAATGGAGGATAAAGAAGGAATAGTGATGATCTTTTTTCCTTTTTATATTTTTGTGTTATTAGTTTCAGTGAAAGTTTTACTTTTATAATTTTTGAGAAAGAGATGGAAAAGTACTTAAATGTAGTTTCATTGTATTTTTTAACTTTACAGAATAATACTAAGGGATGAAAATACTTATAGTGGTCAGTGATACACATAATATGCTATTACTATGAAAAGAGCTCAACACTAATTATGATTCATGGGAACACCAAGACAGAAGCCTGCTTTACCTGTAGGAGATAATGATAGTAGGGTTAGTATGGATATTTGAAATGTTGTAAAAAAGTTCTTATTATAGGGATTAGTTTCAGCTTGACCTGCTTATTTTTTTTTCAGCCTCAATGCTATTGCATTTGAGACACTAAATTGCCCAGCAAAATTTAATTGGATTTACTTGTATCCATTCTCTCTCCCCTTAGAAAGGAGCAGGTAAAGAGGAGCATCCAACAGTAGGAAGAGGAAAAAGATAAATGTTATTTGAAGGCTATGCTGGAGACCACATTGATTAGAACAAGGTGTTGTGATCCTTTCTCTGATCAAAAATTTTCTGGGCCTCTGTTTACTCAGCTGTAAAATAAGGAGTGTGGACTCATAAATACTAAGGACTCTCCTGGAAATAGGATTACATAATCAAGAATCCCTGCATAGTAGAGAATTAATTTTAAAATGTAATATTTCATCTGCAAACAGAAATGAATAGCTTTGTCTTTTTGGGTGTGTGGAACTAATACTTGTGGATGTGAAGTTGGGCATTACTTTGGTCAGCTAGAACATTAGAATTTTTTTCTCTAAGACCTGATTACTGCTGCCTAAGGAAAATTATCATAGTAGCAAATACCTATGGTCATCTTTGGCTCGTACAAACCATTAACTTCATGAGTTCATAGGACATAAGTTTTAAAATGTAACAGTTTAAAATATAGGAAAGTGACAATAGATATGGAAATGTCAGGAAATAGCTTTTGTAATATTGAGGGAGACAAAGCCTTAACATTTTTTTTGTATTGCACCTATGAAATTACGTGTGTAACTTAAAAAAAATTAGCTGTAGTTTACTTGAGGAAAAAAACAGTATGACTTTGGGACAGAGATGAATTTTCACTATTAAGCTTCCCATTATGTCAAGTCACTGATCCCACTTTTCACAGGCAGAGGCTCTCTTTTCCTCAGCTTGAGTAAATCTCTTCACTTGTTTTACTAATTGTTCATATACTTAAAGAAATTGTATTACCATGTTTTTCTCCTTTCATCTAGGTTATCAAAGGATAAACCAATATTTTTAAAATTTCAAATAGTTTGATATAGTACCACATTATAATCAATTCTGTACATTTTAAACAATATATGTATATATACAGCATGAACCATAAACTGGTTTATGAGTTGTGGTCTGTATTTGCCATTTATTAATTTTGATAGACTGATCTGTTATTTGGCTTTTATTGTAACTAAAAGGGTTATTATGATAATGGATAAAAACACTGAAAACTTTTGAGATTATACAAACATTAATTGTTATTGTTTTATTAATTTAAGAAGACTAGAGGGCCTAATAACTGTGTTCTTAAGTGAAAACACTTTTCAAATCACTTACTTATACTGGGTGCAATTGGAATGGTAGTTTAATCTATAGCAATATTTTTGTTTTACTCAGAAAATAGAGATGACTTTACTAGGTGATTAGCTGATTCTTATCAATATTATAGAGTGAGATGTAGAAATATGTAAGATGAACAAAAATTTAGGAAAAGAAATCTGATAAATCTCTAATTTAATCAGTGCACTTTCACAAATAGTTAACTTTTTTATACCCAACATTGTTCCATAGTGGAGATCTTAATGTCTGACCATAAGGTATTAAGGTTTATTACACTTTTGTTTCTAACTCAACTTGGCCAAAAGTAAATTCACTATCTTCTCTTAAGCCTATTCACCCTTTACCCTTATGAGAAACACACTCACTGGTCCAAACTCAGCAAGTGGACATGGAGACAAAGAGAGGAGGTTTTAATGGCAGGCTTGCAAAATCGGGTGTCTGGTAAGCAGGCACCCCTAGGGCAGTTGGCTCAAGTAATTTATTCCCTAGCATGCCAGTCCCTCCTCTGGTTCCTCACTGGCTGAGTACTACAGCGTTTACATTCTTTTTGGGATGTTGCCTAAGCAAGTTATATCCATATTAGGCTTTCCCTTACATTTGTCTTAATTTTATTGGCTTATTTAAAACTTCTTTGTTTTCCCAAATAGGTACAGCCTGTTCCTTATCAATTCCCCCTACCTCCATTCCCAGCCTGAGCAACTTCCTGGTATGTGTTTCACCAAGTGGTCCTTTGTCAATACCTTACTGTTAAAACGTTTAAACCTCCTGGTGGGAATAAATTACATTTAGGTTTTATGCTTCTTCTAACACCGTTATTTTGGAAAATGACCCCTTCATCTATCCAGTTGTATCATTATCACTTTACTATTCTCCAGTAACACCTACTTCTAGCCAAGTCCTAAATTATTAAAATTTCTTCCTTAAAAATTTTTTTTAATGCCTCTATTCCTATCACCCCTGTCACTATCTGAGATCAGGCTCTAAACATTTTTTATTTGGATTATAATGGCAGCCTTTCAACTCATCTACTTGCCCTTTAAAGTCTTGCTGCATCCTATCCTCAAAGCAATCGATCTAGTAAAGTCTGATCAAATCATTCTTTTGGCCTTCTACCCTTTAACAGTCCCCCTTTGATAAAGGACTAAACTCACACAAAGAGCCTCTTTATTGTTTATTTTTATTTTTATTTGAATTACAATTGATAGACAATATTATATTGATTTCACAAAGGGCCTTTTTATTAACCTGAAAGATCTCTGGAAGCACAAACCTTAGTTCAGGTGCCTGCTCCACCCTTACCACTGTGTGACCTCTGGTAAGTTTAAATTTCCTTAGGTTCTTCAGTTTGTAAAAGGAGGATGATCATAATCACTTCCCTGGAAGGATAACCGTGAGGACTTTGCACATGCAGAAGTGCGTTAGTACTTTGCCTGGTACAAAGTGTTAGCTGCTATTGTAATTTTCTCCAGCCTAATGGCTCTCCACTGCCCTTCCTCTGCATACCGGATTATCCAAAGTGCTTCTTGTACTTTATTGTAATTGGCTGTTTGATTTTCTGTCTCCCCCACTACACTAAAAGCTTATCTAGGGTAGATGAGCTGCCTTATTTTTCGTTATATTCCTTGAGCTTTGTTTTACACCTGGTATTTTGAATGTCCTCATTAAATATTGGTGGAAAGAATTAATCCTGGTCCTCAGAGATTGGAAAAGTATAGATACATATTGAAAAATTATTCTCTACCTTGGGTTCCTAAAGACCTTTTTAATTAAGTACTGTGTTTTATTAGCTTTTGTCTCTACTTTCCATAGCATGGTGCTTGACAATAAATTCAAATGTTGAATTAGTTGATCAATTTGAAATCAAAATTGTAATCTAAATATAGATAACAGCAGTGGGTATGGGATGTAGTTTTGGTAAAGATGTTACCAATTTTTTGTTCTGTTACCATGTAGAGTTGAGAAGAGGAAGAAAATTCTATACAGCACATCTGAGCCTGGCAATCTTTTATTTTTTAAGCATTAATGTGAGTTTTCTTCTTTTCTCTGTCTCTTTCCTCAATAAACTTCCATTTTGGTTCTCTTTCCTTAATTAATACAAAGGTGACTTATGGGTACTTCCTATTTGTGAAATGACTTGGTTTTATGAGCCACTGATCAGCTAAAGGATCAAAAAGAGAAGAGGTGAATCACTGAAAAGAAGCTTCTTTTCCTTTCTGTGTGTAAAAGACATCATACATTTTTCTCTAACAAACAGTTAAAAATAGAAATTAGCTGATTTACCAAATTGCCACATTAGATGTCACATTTAATTGGTTCTTTGTCTAGGCTTGGTATTAAATACCACTTAAATTGAATTAGTCTCTGGGATTTGATAGTCGAAAATCTTGAAAAGTTATTTATTAACCATTTGTTGTAAATTATATTTCAATACAGCTGTTAAACATAAGCAGAAACAATCTTATAAGCCTTAAGGTAAATTCTTTCTTCCAATTCAAGCATATTTTACCTTGAAATCAGGATAAGGGACTAGTGAAATTGTATTATCTATACATGGATTTTTCAAGAACAACCAATTAAACATTTAAAGGCTTTTCCTCCTTTTCATTATTTTTGAAAGTAAAGAATTCAAACCTGACTTTTCTTTTTTTCTCTGAAAGAATTTTTAGTAGTATTCCTACTATTTTCTCATCCATACAGATTATTTTGGTTTCTAAACTACTACTTGGTCATTGCACAGATCCTACTTTGTTAGAATGACAGTGGCATAGATTCTAACCACCCTCTTCCACTCCTATCTCACTATTGCATACATAATCAGGCATTCAAAAGTATTATCCAGGGTAGCAATTTACTCCTACCTTGTACAAATAATCTTGTCAAATAATTCCTTTGATGAATTTTCATTTTTCCGGAAATAGCTCAAGGTGACTCCCATCTGGTAGTGCTCGTTAGTCGAATTACTAATCTTTCTTGAAATAAAATTGCCAGTCATCAGGTTATTTCTCAAAATAAGATCTCTAAGTTTAGCCTTCATTTATTATTTTTTATTTATTATTATTACAGTAAGGAAGGAAAAATGTGTTTTATTACTTCAGTGCAGGAATTGATGTGCTCAGAATAGAAAGACACCAGTCTCCTCCATCAGGGTATTGATTTTCATTTACAGTTTAATTCAACTAACATTTTTAAAGCCCTCTTAGTTTTGCTTCAGGTACTTGGAATACAAAATTGAATGAAATGAAAATTCTGGTGTCTAAGATTCTTTAAATTACAAAACAAAAGTAGTCCTTTACAGATACATTGTCTCCTATAGAGACAAAGGAGAAAGGAATATGGTTGGGAGGACTTTATAGAAGAGATAATAAAGCTAAGACCTAAAAGAAGAGAATCAACTTTGGAGTGGGTAGAGAAGCACCTGGATGAAGAAAGAGAAATGTAAGACTTAATGACCTACTGGATTTTAATTCCCATTAGCCATTTCTAAGGGTGGAGAGGTCTCTATGGGAGAGTGGCAGGTGGCAGAGGGAGTCAGGGACTTCCTAAGGAAAGGTCTCATAGACCAGTGCCTTTTCATGATAAACAAACTAATAATGCATCTGAACTGCCTGTTAAAATACAGATTCTGATTCAGTCGGTCAGGGGTGGGGACCTATATTCAGTAAGTGAGGTGATACTTCCAAGTATGCTGATGTTGCTGGTCCCCTAAGCACTTTGAACAGCAAGATTATAGACTATTCTGAGGAGTTTTGCCTTTATTCTGTGGGGCTTGATGGAATGATATGATCAAACTTTTATTTTAACAAAATCTTGCTTACCTAGGGGTAGAAGAGGAGATATGGTGACCATTAGTCTTGGTGAGGATAAAGAAAGAATTGTATGATACTAGAGAGGAGGAGGAGATGGAGGCAAGAGATATGCAGACAGTAGAATAAAAATCTCTTAGGTTATTAATTGGCTGTGGTGAGGAGTTTTTGAGGATGACATGATTTTGTATGTTCCCAGATTTGGAAACTGGCTAACTAGCAGGTGATGTTTACTGAGTAAGGGAGGACAAGCAGGTTGATCTTGTGGCTGGTGGTGACAATAGGAAAAAGTCTGTTAGGCAGTCCCAAATGAAATAATTGTCATGTCTGGTAAGTACATGTAGACATTAGGGACTCATTAGGTCAGCTCATTTCAACATGTATCGAGAGCCTGCTGTTTTCCAAGTTTCATGCTAATAAAGCTTATTGAGAAACTAGAAGGGCTGAAGTGTGATGTTTTTTTTCTCTAAAGGATCTCTCTAATGAGTGGGGGAGATAGAACCAAATGAATAATTGAAATCTAGTGTGATCCACAAAATAATGAAGTAAACATAGGTGGGTATTCTTGGGTATACTGGAGAAACTTTTAGAGTAGGTGACAATTCAGCAAGATGCAGAAGGATGAAGAGGAATTGCGTAAGCAGGTGGATAGGAGAGTGAGAGGATAGATGGCTATCTCAGACACCCATAATGGGAAGTTAGTTTTGAGCTGCAAGTTGTAGATCATTTGCTGTTACAGCAGCTCAAAGTAGAAGGCTGGATGTTGGAACAGGAGGATGCAGAGGTTAAGCGGGTGTCTGATCACAAGAAGTCTTCTTGGCCATGTGTACTCCCTTAATCTGTAGATAATGTGGGGAAGAACATTGGAAGTGGTTAGTTTTGCACTTTGCATTTTAGAGGGATCATTCTAGTACCAGTGTAAAGGACGAACTGGAAAGAGGTGAAATGTGGACTTGAATTCCAGGTAGATAGTCTGAGGTACTTGGTCTAACTCCAAATAATAAAACCCAAAACTCAAATCTCTTAAGGGGTCAGACAGGTAGGATGAATGTGGGAAGTAGCAGTGGTGTAAGGCTTAAAGAGGGGCAGGTTCTGTGGTGAAATGAAATAAAGCATGTAGTCCCTCTCCCCTACCATAGAGTTCACAACCAAATTTTAAATAACATTGTGCTACCAAATAAAAAATCCTTAATATTTTAACTTCTGATCAAACCAAGGCAGTTGCTGTGGAGAAAAATAAAAAATTGGAAGTAGAATTTCTGTCTTGAGAGACTGGATGGTTGTATTACCCAGTGGGCAAAGGGGTACACTTCTGGTGAGAAGTGAGGAGTTAGTTTGGACATACTGGATTCCAGATGTTTGTGGAATATCTAAGTAGAGATAGCTAGTGTACATGTGTCAGAACTGGGCTGGAGAATGAGATTTAGAAAGCCCTCTATATATAGTGAAGATTCTCTAAGAAAAACATCTGTGATGAGAGAAGAGCATAAGGCTGAGGATGGAACCCCAAAGAGTTCTTCTAAACTTTAACAATGGCTGGAGAGGACCGTCAAACACTGTTCATAGTAAAAGAGAGTATGGTGGTTTGGCTGTGCTGGAGACAGAATCAGTGTTTCAGTAAAAAAGATTGTTCAGTTCATCAGTTGTCATAGAGAGATATAGAAAAAAAGAATGCAGCCTTCAGATTTGGTATGAGCAGCCACTGGCAGATTTGTCCAGAGCAATTTCAGTGGGGCCAGAACCTAGGAAACAGTTATGTAGTGACTGGAAGGGAGAAAACACAGTGATTTTCTTTCAAAGAATTCTTTCCCTGGTTTTGCCATTTGTTAAAGGCACTTTATCAAAGCTTAAGTTCCTGAATGATATAATTATAGGTGGCCTATCTGAAAGTAGTTTTATATGAGATAAAATTAATAAAATTATTAAATATGCAGACAAAAGTCATAAGACAAAGGCAAATGTGATTAATTTTAAGCTGAAAATCTATGACAAAGCTAATTTAGAAAATATGTTTATTTATAGGCTTACTCACTTATCTTCACTAATATTACTGTAATCTTTGTTTTGTGAAACTCCACTACATATTCAAGGTTAAAAAAGAAAAATGTATGCATTTATTTTCTTGTCTTAAATACATGCTTTAGACATTCTAAAAATTATTCAATCACAAAAATTATTCAACCACATTTCCTTTTTAGTACTTAGAAATGGGCTTAAACATTGAAATGCTTCATAGTTTTACTCTAGTCCTTTTTTTTTTTTTTTGACTTGTTACTCATAGTCTTTGCAATGTCGCCCTCTAGTGATTGCTTCCCAAAGTGCGTTAATTGTTGATAAGCATCTCATTTCATTTTTAACTCTATTGGTCCTTGGCCTCAGCATGTGTTGTCCTCTTTTATTGTTCCTCGGTTGAGATGTGTTTGTGTGTTTTATAGCCAGTTAGACTTACTATTCTCCTTTAATGGCACGAGGGAAAGATCAAGATCTTTGGAGCCAAAAAATTTGTGTGTTCATCTTTTCTCCTTCATTTATCAGCCTGTGCACAGGGCAGGTCACTTGTCCAGAGTTCTGAGGAGTAAACGAGAATGTCTTTTTTGTGACACCTGACACAGCAAAGAGTAGTCATTCAATATATGCCTGCTTCTCTCCATCCTTACTGATCAGGTTAGGGCTCAATACTCTTTTCTACAGCCCTTCTGACGTCTCTTGTTCTAAAGCATCTCACTATATTGTAATTGTCTACTTACTTGTTCATGTTCTCTAACTTCTAGAGGCCAGAGATCATGTTTGGCTTTTGCATACTTATACCTGTAGTATTTAGCAGACTCTGGTACATACAGGACCTCATTAGATATTTATTGAATGGCTAAGTTAATTGATGATTGAATAAATGGGTACCACTTAATAGGAATTCTGGAGTATGTTACAGAAGTTTCTCTGATGCAGATTGCAGATGGATAACACATGATGTAATTAGATTTTACTGTAGCCTTTCATAGAGGTATTTGTTTTTTTTAAATTTCTTCTGTAGTTATTGGCCTTTTCACATTTTTGATAGGATAATTTGTGTTTTCCTTTAAAATTGTCAATTTCATCCAATTAGAAAATTTATTACCAAACAGTTAGTTGTACATAGAATTTCCTTGTAACATTTGATCTCTTATGTATCTGATTAAAGTCTTTTTATCATTACCAGTTTTATGTCTTGTATTTTCTCTTTTTAAATACTTAACTAGATTGGTGGTATGTGCATTTTACTAATATTTTTGCAGCACTGGGATTATTTGAATTCTTCTGTTTTTCAATTCTAAAATTGAAAAAATTTATATAATTTTACCACTACTGCCTCTTGTAGGTTTTTCTTTCTAGTGATTTAATGTTTCCATTCTTATTCCTTTTTTTGTGTGTGAAAGCTTTTATTACTCTAAATTTGCTTCCAATTATAGCTTTGACCAAGTCCCATATGGTTTGATAGATACTGTTTTTGTTATTTTCTCAGCGTTTATTAAATATAGGCGTGATCCCCTCCCTGACCTAAAAGTTAGAGGGTTATTTTTATTTTCATTGTTTCCAGCTTTATTGTGATATAATTGACACTTAACTTTGTGTAAAGGTAAGGTGCACGATGTGTTGACTCCATACATTTATAAATTGCAAACTGAGGAACATCTCCATTCCATCACATAATTACCATTTCTTTGTGTGTGGTGAGAACATTTAAGATCTACTCTAAGCAACATTCAATATGATACAGTAGTATTAGCTATAATCACCATGCTATATATCAGATCCCCAAACTTGCTAATCTTTTTTTTTAAATTTTGGTATTAATCTACAATTACATGAGCAACATTATGTTTACTAGACTCCCCCCATCATCAAGTCCCCACCACATACCCCATTACAGTCACCGTCCATCAGCGTACTAAGAGGTTACAGAATCACTACTTGTCTTCTCTGTGTTGTACAGCCCTCCCCCTGCCCCCCCAACATTATGTCTGCTAATTGTAATGCCCCCTTTTTTCCCCTTATCCCTCCCTTCCCACCAATCCTCCCCAGTTCCTTTCCCTTTGGTAACTGTTAGTCCATTCTTGGGTTCTGTGTGTCTGCTGCTGTTTTGTTCCTTCAGTTTTTAGAGGGTTATTTTTAAATTTTGAAATATGTCTGCATGTTTAAAATGCAGGTGCTAATTCCTAGCATTATTTTAATGTGATCAGAGAATAAGACATTTACAATTTTTATTTTTTGAGAATTTTTTCTTGTGCCCATTATAAGATCAATACTTAAAATATTTCCCAGGCACTAAGATAAAAAGGTGAGTCCTCTGTAGGGAATATAGTTCTACATATTTATTTACTGGCTTTATTACGTATATTCAGAACTTCCCTTTATTTGACTTCCAATTATAATATACTTAGAGAATTAAAGTTTTACATTACTGTTGTGTGTGTGTTATTTTTCTCACTGTTTCTAATATGTTTCAGTGCTATGTTATTTGATACTTAAAAGTTTATAATTGATGTCTTTATAGTGGGTTTTACTTTTCATCAATTAAAACTCTTTTCATTAAATGTTGCTGGTAATTTGGATACACACATGGGAAAAAAATTACAACTTGATCTCTGCTTTCCATCGTGTATACTTGATTGAAGATCTGTGACAAATTAAATAATGAAGCCACTAGAGGATAATATAACAAAATATCTTCATTGTCTTAAAGTAGGAAAATATTTCTTAAATAGATTATAAAACTTTGTAATATAAAGGAAAGGACTGATAAGCTGGATCATTGACAGTTAAGAACTTCCGTCTTCAGAAGATATCAATAAAAGAGATAAAAAGTTAATGAAAGACTGAAAGAAGATCCTTACAGTACATACCCCTAATGAAGGGCTTGTATGCATATTAGATAAAAACTCCTGCAAATCAGTGTGAAAAAGACAACCTGGTAAAAAAGTGGGAAAGAATTGAACAGGCACTTCACAAAAGAGGATATTCAAGTGGCTAATAAATATGTGAAAACTGCTTAACTTACTCACCAAAGAAATGCTAACCTAATTAAAACCATAATGAGATGCTATTACAACACTCGCTAGAATGGTGAAACTTAAAAAGACTGACAATACCAAGTGTCAGAAGAATGTGGATGGCAATGAAACTTTAATTGCTGCCGGGAGTGTAAACTGGGAATATCACTTTTGAAAATTCTGGCAGATCTACTAAAGGTTTGTGTACACAGATAACTATATACCCCAGCAATTTCAATTGGAATTCATGCAGAAGTCTACTAAAAGACAAATACAATCATGTTCAAAGCAGCATTATTTATGTTGGCCAAAACCTGGAAGCAGAAGTGTCATCAGCAGTAAAATGCATAAATGTATATTCCACCCAATATTATACAGCAATGAGTAGAGCAATGAAAATGCACAAATTAAGATCCATGCAACAACAAAGGTAAATTTTACAAAAAATACTGTTCTTTGGAAGAAATCAGGCATGCAGAAATATAGTGTATGATTCCATGTATATAAAGTTCAAAAGCAGGCAAAATTAACCTAGGGACTGGACCTCAGGATGGTAGTTATTTTTGTGGGTAAGGAAGAGATAGTGATTGGAAAGTGTTATTAGGGGGACTCCTTGGTGTTAGTAATGTTCTAATTATTGGCTTGGGTGGTGGTTACATGGGTATACCGACTATGGAATCATTCAATGAGTTGTATAATTTATGATTTGTGAGCTTTTTTGCATGTATGGTATACTTTGATAAAAACAAAGTTCAAATTATAGGAAACAACTGCTTTAGTGGTAGGATGCTATTAATATTAAAATAGAAATTCAGTAACTTAACCACAATTTTATCACCTAGTGAAGATGTCGATAAACAATATCCATTATCAATTACTTGCTGGTATGTTCTGAAATCCAGTCCCAACTCCTCTCTCTCCTGCTTTGTATTGCCAAGTACACTAAAAATAACACATTTTTTCTCTACAATTCCATCTTGGCTTTGTTTTTGTTTTCATTTGCAAGATATATTTCTGACCTCTTTTTTCTTTTATTATTCCCTTTATAGAATTTTCACCCATTTTTAAGAGTCTTTGACTTTTATGAAGGAATTTTTATTCATTTTATTTATAATCAAAAGTGGTTAAAAATGTTTTAATGCTTTATTGCAATTGTGTACAGACTGTGTGTAGGAGATTGGACTTTTTAAAAATTTTGCTGGAAATTGTTAAATTTTTCTTAATATTTGACCCTATATTTTTCTAATTATCAGAACCAAGAATAAATTAATTTTCTCTTAATTTCTCCAATTTAAGATGAAATAGTTTCACTTTCCCCATCCCTCTTTCTCTTGTCTTTTATTGATGTAGTTTATATTCAGATTAAATTTTATCAAATATTTTGCATTTTGTTTAATCCCAGGAGTTAATAATGAGATTTACACTGTTTTATAAACATATTTACAATCATTAATTTATTCACTCAAAAATTTATTGAGTACCTGATAATTACCTAACCTTTCTAGGCAAATTAGAATATAAATGAAAAAGATAAGCTGTAGCTCTGATCCCATCAAACTTTACATTCTCTGGGGCAAATGGTCAGTAAATAGGTAAATAGGATACTTTTGAATTTTGAAGGGTAGTATATAGGGAATAAACAGGGTTAAAGGGATAGAGAAAGACTGATGGCAGTTGGGATTGATGTTATGTTAGACAGGCTGGTCAGAGAAGGCCTTTTGAAGCAGTGACATTTAAGCTGAGGCTTAAAGGACATAGAGCTGGGTGAAGAGTAGTCCAGGCTGAAGGTAGCCAATTTCCTGATAAAGTAAAAAGTTTTATCTTTTGAAGAACTTTTATTCAACATTATTTATTGTACCTTCTGTCAGACATTGATGTTCACAAAGCATTTACATTTTACCTACAACAAACAGATGAACATTCAGTCCATGATAACTGCCTTGAAGAAGATAAATGGGTAAGAGGCTGAATGAGGAAAAGGGATCACTTTGGGTAGAATAGTGAGGGGAGTTTTTCTGAGAAGGTGATATTTGAGTTACTTGATAATAGAAAGGTCCAGCCATATGAAAATCTAGGCAAAGAGCACCTAGAGAAGGGTTTCAGCTGAGTTGGAGCCAAGTTCCTGGGAGGAAGAAGACTAAGGTTGTGTTGGATCTTACATGCTATGGTAGGGAGCTCAGGCTTTATTCCAAGTACATTGGTAAACTATAGGTTCACTTGCTGTAACATAAGACCATCAAGTACAGGGCTTCAAACAAAATAGAAGTTTTTCTCTCATGTAGTAACAGTCCAGACTTGGTAGCCGACTCTGTTCCATAAGGTTCCTCCTATCTCGGTCTTTAACCATCTGGTAAGGTGTTACCCTATCTTTGTAGTCCAAGCCATCTTACCATCTACATGTCCTTGTTTCTAACTTTAGAAAGAGGAAAGAGGGAATGGGTGGCTAGCAACTTCCTTTTTAAGTGTAGCTTCCACTTACATTTCATTAGTTGTCACTTAGTCATATGGCCATCCTTGGTAGCATGGGAGGTTTGGCGGTATAGTCCCTAGCTAGTTGGCCTTGTACTCTGTTAAAACTTGTGTATATGTATAATATGTTAATATATTAATACTAAACAGAAGTGGGTAATACTAGGGGACAATTAATTTTTGTCACAAAGTCACTGAGGTATTTTCAACAAGGAGAGTAAACTTTCATTTTTAAAAAGATTTTTCTGGTTGCTGAGAATATATTGTGGGAGGTGGGAGGATAAAAAATGAAAATGTGGACCAGTTAGTCCAGATGAGTCATTTATGGTGACCTGGACCAAATGGAGGCAATGGAAATGGAGAGAAAGGTAGATTTGAGAAATGTTTTAGAAGTAGAAAAACTTCTTGATGAAGGCTAGATCTCAGGGGACACATGGGCTGGAGATAATCAGCTTGGAAGCCATTAATATTTCTGCTATTTAAAACCACGGGACTGAATGAAGTCCCCCAGAGTGAATGTATGTATAGAGGAAAGAAAAGAGGCTCAGGACCAAGATTTAGGGAATTTTAACAATTAGAGGTGGTAGCAAGAGCCAGCAAAGAAACTAAGAAAGACTGGCTAGTGAGATCATAAGAAAACTAGGACAATAAAAGTCATGGGAGCTAAGGAAAGGACACATTTCAAGAAGAATAGTTAATTCTGTTGCATGCTTTTAAAAAATAGAGCATGTGGGACAGTGACTGTAATAGGGTTGGTGGGGGGGACCTGATGAAGGGGGTAGTTTAATCATCACAATATTGCTCATGTAATTGTAGGTTAATGATACTAAAATAAAATAAATTGTAAAAAAAAAAAATAGAGCATGTGGGGATCAGAAGGGTGGTCACTGGATTTGACAACACGAAGGTAATTGAGGGCACTTGGTAAGAGTCAAATCAGTGGATTAATAGAGTCAGAAGCCAGATGGCATAAGGCTGAAGAATGTCTCTGTGAAAGTATAAATTGGTACCATTTAAGAAAGCTATTTGGCACTAAATCTGTGAATACTCCGTGACTTTGTGCTTCTACTCCCAGATATATACCATCATGATAGTCTTGCACATATGTACATGGAGACATGCTCAGGAATGCTCTTTAGCATTTAGCAATATTGTTCATACAAGTAAAAAATTGGAAACAACACAATGTCCACCACAAGGAGAATGGATAAATTGTGATATATCCTAAAATGGAATACTGTTCTTTAGCAGATATTGTTTGTCTACATCCATATGCCCACGATGATATTTTAAAACACAATATTGATCAAATCAAGCAAGTCAGAAGAATACATAATATTTGATTTCACTTATATGAATTTTAAAAATAGCAAAAAGTAAATGTCATATGTAGATACATGAATATTGTTGAAACTCCAAAGGGAATAATCAACACAAAACTTAGGAAAGAGGAACATAGGAATCTTCAAATATGTTGGTGATGGTTTAATGCTTTAGGTGGTGAGTACTTAATTATTCATTTAAAAAATGCTTTTCTTTAAAAAGTTTATATTAATATACTATTTCTTTTATGCTTTGCTTTAAATTTTTATTTAAAAATTCCCTGAATAATGGAGGAGTGAATGTGTAGTAAAGATGTGGAGAAAGTGAATGTAGACAACATTTTGAGAATTTTCTGTGATGCACATCTGAGAAAGAGTGAGATTAATGATTGAAGACCTTGATAAGACAAAATAAAGTGAGGTACAGGCTAGGAGACAGTTACCAGACTTGAGATGTTGGGGGTTATGATAGTAGGAATGGAGGCAGTGAGGTGAGGTAGCAGAGAAAATTGTTAGAGGTAAGAAGGCCAAGGAACCAAAAGGCCAGTGAATGTTAATGTTACTGGGAATGATGAGGAGTAGAATAAAAAGAGGAGGGACATCTAGGAGGAACGTTTGCAGTGACTGGGAGGATAGAGTATGACTCCAGTGAAGAAGTTAAGAGAGAAGTTCTTAGGGGTGTTGGAGGAACAAGAGCAGAAACGGTTTGCTTGGGGGATGAGGGAGGCATTTACCATACCCCTTAGCCTTGAGGAACACGTGGTGAGAGTGAAAAACAAAGACCAGACTTCGTTTGAAATTAATTGATATTCTTAGAGGACAGCTGAGTTTCGGTGAAATCCAGAAAGCCAAGGAAGCATTTAGTGACTGGACAGAGGATATTGTTGAGTTTTCTGATCTCAGAGCAGGAGTTTCAGAAGGCATGCACAGTGAGGACAGGGCTGGAGGATGAAGTGCAATCATCTACATGCTCACAAGAGAAATCTGAATTTTTTTTTTTAATGGATTCAGTGCTCACTACCAGTCCACTTACCCCATGGTGTTCTTCCTCTTGGATTATTGTGACTTATTTAGAGACTGGCTTTACCATTTCTTTAGTGGGTTTTAGAGTGTAAATAGGGGTAGTATACTTGTTGAGCCTTTGTTTATTTTGACCAGCTAATGAATTCATTGGGTATAGTCTTTGTCTCTGAAAAATCAGTAGTCTTTGTTTCACTGATTCTGAAGTTTGAATTCTTGACCGATTTTTAAATATTCAAGATTTACATTCTCACTTAGGTTCCTGGTATATTAATAATATAGCCATGAAAACATCATTTGGCAATCCTTATAAATAAAAATAATATAACTAAATAGAAAGAGGGGAAACTGTATATTTTACATGCACCACTTACCTTAAGGCTATCACATTGCTTGTTTCCACTCATCATTTATGTACATATGGACATCATACACTCTCACACTGAAAAAGGTCGCTTAATTTTTGTTTTTTTGAAATGTACTCTGTGATATTTTTTCATATAAGTGTACTATTGATTGCATCTTTTATAAGAGTCCACTAAAGTTGGACAGTCTGCTGCTGAAAAACACTTTTCATTTTAATTTTTTGTGGTTAGTTGAGTCAAATTTATAAAGTCCTTTTTTAAAATTGTAAATATCTGAAAAGGTTAAAAATAATATGTATTTTTTGAAGAAACCTAAGAAATAAATTTTTTCAAAGTGTGAATTTTGTTATATGTATGTATATATTACCTGTAAGACTGGCACATCTAGTACAGGTTGGTGATTGTGTGAATGTGTATGATTATATGTATTAGTATTGAAAGTCTGATCCTAATTATGTAAAAATCATTGAAGGAAAAGATGAGAGGGTGCTGGCCCAGTGTTTCAGGAAGCTTATTTCCCTAAATATATTCCCTAAATATTCTAGAATTACAGATTTCATAATCTTCCTTAAATTCTGCAAAATTTTTCCCTCAAAAATAATGATTATGTGTATAGCTGCTACATGATTTATCATTACCAGCATCTTAAGCATAGCTAGGAGTTGCATATCCTTCCTGTTTGTGACAATGTGGAGAAGCTCAGGAACACATTAAAAAAAATTAAATTAAATTAAAATTTAATTTAATTTTGGTATCATTAATATACAATTACATGAACAACATTGTGGTTACTACATTTCCCCCTATTATCAAGTCCCCATCACATACCCCATTACAGTCACTGTCCATCAGCATAGTAAGATGTTATAGAATCACTACTTGTCTTCTCTGGGCTATACTGCCTTCCCTGTGTTCACCCCCCTACATTATGTGTGCTAATCGTAATGCCTCTTTCCCCCTCATCCCTTCCTTCCTACCCATCCTACCCAGTCCCTTTCCCTTTGGTAACTGTTAGTCCATTCTTGGGTTCTGTGAGTCTGCTGCTGTTCCTTCAGTTTTCCCTTTGTTCTTATACTCCACAGATGAGTGAAATCATTTGGCACTTGTCTTTCTCCGCCTGGCTTATTTCACTGAGCATAATACCCTCTAGCTCCATCCAGGTTGTTGCAAATGGTAGGATTTGTTTTCTTCTTATGGCTGAATAATATTCCATTGTGTATATGTACCACCTCTTCTTTATCCATTCATCTACTGATGGACACTAAGGTTGCTTCCATTTCTTGGCCATTGTAAGTAGTGCTGCAATAAACATAGGGGTGCATATGTCTTTTTGAAAGTGGGCTCCTGCATTCTTAGGGTAAATTCCTAGGAGTGGAATTCCTGGGTCAAATGGTATTTCTATTTTTAGTTTTTTGAGGAACCTCCATACTGCTTTCCACAATGGTTGAACTAATTTACATTCCCACCAGCAGTGCAGGAGAGTTCCCCTTTCTCTACAGCCTCGCCAACATTTGTTGTTGTTTGTCTTCTGGATGGTGGCCATCCTAACTGGTGTAAGGTGATATCTCATTGTGGTTTTAATTTGCATTTCTCTGATGATTAGCGATGTGGAGCATCTTTTCATGTGCCTGTTGGCCATCTGAATTTCTTCTTTGGAGAAGTGTCTGTTTAGATCCTTTGCCCATTTTTTAATTGGATTATTTGCTTTTTGTTTGTTGAGGTGCATGAGTTCTTTATATATTTTGGATGTCAACCCCTTATCAGATATGTCATTTATAAATATATTCTCCCATACTATAGGATGTCTTTTTGTTCTACTGATGGTATCCTTTGCTGTACAGAAGCTTTTTAGTTTGATGTAATCCCACTTGTTCATTTTTGCTTGTTTCCCTTGCCCATGGAGATATGTTCATGAAGAAGTTGTTCATGTTTCTATTCAGAGAGTTTTGCCTGTTTTCTTCTAAGAGTTTTATGGCTTCATGACTTATATTCAGGTCTTTGATCCATTTTGAGTTTACTTTTGTGTATGGAGTTAGACAGTAATCCAGTTTCATTCTCTTGCATATAGCTGTCCAGTTTTGTCAACACCAGCTGTTGAAGAGGCTGTCATTTCCATGGCTCCTTTATTGTGTATTAATTGACCATATATGTTTGGGTTTATATCTGGGCTCTCTATTCTGTTCCATTTGTCTATGGGTCTGTTCTTGTACCAGGACCAAATTGTCTTGATTACTTTGGCTTTGTAGTGGAGCTTGAAGTTGGGAAGTGAGATACCCCCTGCTTTATTCTTCCTTCTCAGGATTGCTTTGGCTATTTGGGGTCTTTTGTGGTTCCATATGAATTTTAGAACTATTTGTTTCAGTTTGTTGAAGAATGCTGTTGGTATTTTGATAGGGATTGCATTGAATCTGTAGATTGCTTTAGGCAGGATGGCTATTTTGACAATATGAATTCTTCCTATACAAGAGCATGGGATGAATTTCCATTTATTAGTGTCCTCTTTAATTTCTCTTAAGAGTGTCTTGTAGTTTTCAGGATATAGTAGATCTTTTACTTTCTTGGTTAGGTTTATTCCTAGGTATTTTATTCGTTTGGATGCAATTGTGAATGGAATTGTTTTCCTGATATTTCTTTCTGCTAGTTCATTGTTAGTGTATAGGAATGCAAGGAACACAGTTTGAGTCAGTAAGTTAATAATTTCTACTTCCTATGAATAGTTAATAAAAGTCTGTTGAGCTTCCAATATTGTTTAGAAAATTGTCAGGCATTTTATATATAAAATAATTTAGAGCAATGGTTCTTCAACATTTATGTGCTTACAAATCACCTTAAAGCTTGCTGAAATGAAGATGTCTTCAGCCTCATTCCCAGAGATTTTGTCTTGTTCCATGAAACAACTTGGTGAAACTACCTCAAGGATTAATGAATAAAAAATAGAAGCTTTGAAAGTTAGTGATTTGTGAAGCAGGAAATTAAAATATCCTGTCCAAGTCATTACCATGTCTGCATAGAAACTTGCATTAGTTTGATGTAAGTCTTTCAGTTATTGTTCACTAAAATGTTTCAAGTGATTAGCCTTGATTCTGAAAATATCCTTTATACCAGTTTTTTTGTTGTTGTTCCATCCTTGCCTGCCATGCTCCCTCCAGTCTTCCTTTCCTTCCTTTAGTAAATGTTTATCTACAGTGTGTCAGTTGTTGTGCTAGGAGTCTGCAGAACACATGAATCTAGCCTTGAAATTCTCATTTCAGATACTGAGGATCATTTATAAAATAAGTGATAACTATATAGTAGATCGAACGACAAAGTCATTTGGGGTAGTGGAGAAGAATTCATAAAACATCTGACATTTGTACTAGCTCCTAAGAGATGAGTAGGAATTTGTCAAGGGTATGTTACTGAGGACAGTATTTGCAAAGGCAAAGAAGTGCTAAAGAGGCTGGTTTGATAAGAGAGCAGGGTGATAAATGTGAATTTTAAGAAATGAGGCTGATAAGATATATTAGGGTGAGTGACTTTTATCTTAGGATTTCATTTATTTTAATGTTTAACTTAATACACCAGGGCAATTTCCATGTCAAGAGGATAAAATGAATTTGGGATATTTTAAGAGTAGAACTGGTAGGATTTACAACAAGTTGGATATGAGTTTGGAGAGCTAAAACTGAGTTAAAGTTAGAGGACTTAATGAGTGACCAATTTGAAGAGTTAATGAAGATGCAGAATCAAATGAAATGTGACTTCCACAATTCTCAACCATGTCTGGATAAACAGGGAGCTTCTAATCCAATAGCCCCTTTTCAGGCCTTATCCTACCCCTCCACCCCCATCTCCTACCCCACCCCAGCACTTTTTCAGCTTTTTGAGGTATAACTGACAAAATTTAAGATTTTTAAAGTGTACAACGTGATGATTTGTTACAGATGCATGTTGTGAGCTGTGTCCCTCCATCGCCTTATCCTTTCTGAAGGTGACCTCAGCCTGTGAATGCTCCCTTTCTCTTCTCTCACAGTCTGAAGCCATGTTTGTGTGTTCCCCTCACTCTCTTATAAATAAAGCAGTGTGATCTTGCAGTCTGCTTCAAAAACCTCTGTGTGACTTAGTAATTCTATTTTAGGAGTTGAAAACAAAGAAGTAATTAGAGATATGTTCAAATTTTATGTATAAATAAAGGTCTTCATATTATAGAATTATTTTTAACAATTAAAATGGGAAATGACTGAAGTGCGTTCAAAAATGAACTGATTAGATGAATTATGGTATGTCTTCTGCTGGGTGGGTAAGTTGGGGGAAAGCTGGGCTGTTTTAACAGAGAGATGTACCAATGATTCCATGGTTTAAAGATTTTACTTTATTTATTACTTTACAGGGGAATGTTTCAGATCAGCAGGCAGTTCTCTATGTGGTCATTCAGGGACACAGATTCTTTCCATCTTATTTCAGTACCATCTCATGGGGCAGTGATGGTCTAAATTAGATTATAGGCACATCTGTATTCTGACTTTATTGAAACTTCTTATTATATCCAATGGGACATTTTCAGTCCTTGTATTACATTTCTGTGACATTTGAAGCTGCTGTTCACTAATTTTTAAAATGTTCTCTTCCATGTGCTTCCACTGCTTTCTCTCTCATCCAAGTATTTGTTTTTGTGTCTTTTTCATGTTCTTTCACTCTGCCTTACCTGCAAAGGTTGGTGTTCTCTAGTTTTCTCTTTTGCCCTTTTTTACTTACATGTGCACCCATGATGATCTCACCCAGGGTCCTTACCACTTAATGATGTCTCCCAAATCTTCACTTCTAATCTGAAAACCTTTATTTTGAGTGCCAAGGCATATAAATACAACACCCGTACTTAAATATTCTGCAGGAAGTTCACATTTAAGATACCCAAGACTGAATCATCTTCCTTCCCAAACTGGCTTCCCTACTGCATTGCCTCTCCTAGCCACCTAGATTGGAATCCAGGAAGTCACCCTCAGCAATTTCCTGTCCTCTCTCCTCCACTAAGACCCTAACATTTTGTTAAATATGCCCCTCAAGTATTTTTGCTTGTATTTGCCTTTTCCTGTTTCCATTGCTACAGTTCAGGACAAGACCATTTAAAGAGCTTCCTCAGCATCTATGTTTCTGTTCAGGCTCCCTTCTAATCCTGCTTATTGATTAAATAGGTCAGTAATTTTCTTCTGGTATTTGGTGGGCAGAAGCTGTGTGTTTAAGTTGATAACATCTGACTCAGTGCCAAGTGCAATTCAGCAGTTAATAACTAAATTAAACTAATGATAATAAATGAAGAATGCTTGTGAATAAGACAAACCTAGATTAGTAATTATATTAATTCAGTAATTATTACCATTATATTCCTGGGAGAATCCTGGGAGAAAATTAAATACTATTTGACACAGGTAGAAACAAAGTGCTAGGGCTAAGGAAAATGATTTTGGTATTTTATTTTAGTGTTTAACTTAATGCATTCAGAGAACTCAAGAAGTTGTTGCACATGTTAGCACTATGCAAGGAAAGCAAGAACAAGTAGTTCTCAAACTTGGTGTGTTAGTTCAACCTTTGTTCCTTTAAATTTGGCTGGACCCCTATGGACCCTACCAAAGCTGAACATAATAGAAAGCTATGGACTGTCATCTGTGGCAGTTCTAGCCAGTTAACCTAGATTTCTCCTGGACATCTAGCCCCTGTTTTGTTCTCGTTTTGGCATTGGGACTATTCTCTGGTGATGGTTGACATTCTCCCTTGCAATTTCCTTGACTTCTGCATACCTCTGGGGCCCTTGACTATATGTACTCCCATAATTTTAGTGTCTTCTGAGCTTTAGGTTAGAAGTTTTCTATTCTATTCCCAGCTCATTGGTTGAGACATCTCTGGCTACCTGCCAAGAGCGGGTATTTGAGCATAGTCAATCAGTATTTATGCAAATTAAGTATTGTGCTGGATGACATACATGTGTTACAAAGAAGGGATTTTGTCCAAACTTTGAGATTAGTAGTAATTTCCTCTTCCTCCTGCCAGCTCACATTTATTGTGGAAGGTACTGTTTCATATGCTGTATTATTTTGATTCTCACTACAGCCCTATAAAGTAAGGACTGTCCCCATTTTACAGGTGAGACAGCTAAGGTCCAGAGAAGTTAAATTTGTGCAATGCCACACAGCTAGTAAGTGGCAGAGCCAGGATTCAAATGTACTCATAATACTTCCAGAACCTGTTTTTTTACCACCAGTCGTTACTGGCTCTTAGATGAGGGGATAATACAGGTACTTATATAGCTATAATATATATAGAAAGAGAAAGAGATGTTCTTTTAAATAACATTAAACTGCAGGATCAGATGAGAACTGTGTGAGTCATCTTTATGGAGGGAAAGAAGGACTGGACTACTGTCAGCTAGTTCTGTGCCTGTGGACAAGTGATATTACCTATCAGGACCTTGGTTTCTGCATCTATAGAGTTCCAGGGTCTCTTTTAAAAAATGTTATGGAATTTTAGTTTTTTTCTTTTTGTTACCTTAGGTCTTATAATAATCCCTTCCCGTGTTTTGTTTAGATTCAGTATCTACTACAGGTTAAATCATATCTTCTGAAAATGCCAACTTTTAATTTAGGTTGCACTAGTGAGTTACAGCTTTGTATGTGGTACTGTAGAGAAGTGGCTTATTATGTGGATTTTGACCCATATAGAATATACCAGATCCTCTTAAGCATACAATCAGTTGGTCAATGAATTCTGTATTTGTTATGCATTTACCAGATATCTGTCTCTATGTAAAGACTAGACTGTAAAATCTTAATGTAAGTTAGTCAGTTAACTAGGTATTGGTTTTGAACCCCAGGAATCTTACAGAAATGTTTGCTGTATATTTTGAAACCTAGCCTTTAAAATTTGTTCAGTTTTATAAAATGAAAAAGATACCAAAATGACATTTTAAAACATTTTGTGTCAGAGTAGAGGCAAATACAAATACAGTGATTTCACAAATTTCAAAAATGTACCCCAAATCCAGTTATAAATATGTATTATGACCCTTACAGATATGTATCTATGTACATGTAACTGAAACAAATTTTCATAAAGCAATACTTTTTGTTACTGCATGAGATGTACTGTAATATTTTAATTCTATTCTATTTATTTAATTCTATTCATTTTGTAAAAAAGTTTGTTGCAATCTATCAAACTGACATTGCAACCCATTAAAGGAAGGATCTTGACTTATAGACAGAAACTCCTATACTTAAATAATGAAAGTGGCAAAATTATATATGCTACTGCTTTTCTAATTTTCTAATTCTTTCTATTGTTTCTTTATATGAACCAGGACTTATCTTTTTTTATAAATTATGATTTCTTAAACTTTACTAAAAGAACAGAAATTTGATTCTCCTTTTCTTTGGAATATAACTATATACACTTGATTGTTATACAGGATTACTTGAAGTATGAGGTTGCATTCTTCTTACATAAGCTTTAGACTAACAGCCATACTATGTAGTCATAGCATAATTTTTAACTGAATTTCATTTTAGCTTATATTATTAGAATAAAATACATTTTTAATGCCGAAGCTCCCACCCCAAACATCTACATGGAGTAACACTAAACTTCCAAAAAAACAGAAAATCCTGTTTTTTGACAATGAAGAGTGTCCTTACATAAAGAATTTATGGATCAAAAGTTTTTTCAACCTTTGAGGTTGAACTTTATTTTGAGGCAATATTGCTCAGGGGTTAAACACATGGATTCTAGAAATCACATTTCCGGGGTCAAATCTCAGCTCTAGTAGTTGTGAGGCCTTGGGCAAGTTGGTTGCCCAAGGCTTTATCTTTATCTAGACAAGGAGAGAGGAAGCAGAGGGAGGGAGAGGAAGCTCTGAAGAAGATTCAGCACAAAAAAATGAAGTTGCAACCCCTGCCGACCCCTGCCCCAGCATAACAGCTACTATGAGTTAGCCTAGGAAAGAGGGCCTTCTATAGATGTCTAACACCTACAACACTAAATAAAACCTGTACAATTTCAGATTGAATGGCTATGCTGGAATAGGGAGGAATGTGTGTGCATGAGAGGGGTTGGGCCTCAGTTTCCTTAAGTTATTTCAATAAAGTAGTTACAGTGATTCAAAGTGTTAGTATAGAGAAATGGACTGTATAAAATAGATGGTTAAAAATTTGAACATAGCATTTTAGGAAAGAGGGGTAAGTAGGATGTATGCAAACGGATCTATTGTTATTTTAAGTATGATGCCGAGCACTCCACAACTCCCCAGCCTGTAGCACTCTCCATAGTCTCATCATGGATGAATCTGTACTTTTCCTCAACTCATACTCTATTTTCTGCACTTCCCCTTGTCACCTCATTCCACCCTACAGTCCTCTGGTACTCTTAATGATCTTTGAAAACTTAGCTTGGATGTCTCCACTTTCATAAAACTTCATGGAATCTCTCAGTCTGAACCTCAAAGCACTTTGAGTCTTTCTCATGACTTTTATAATATTCTTTCTTGAAGTTATTTGTGCATGCATTTTAATCATTCCCCTATAATGTGGAGTTCATATCTGACAGGGTGTTATACTTCCTGTATTACTTCACCTGGCTACCATGCTTGGTGAGGTTTCCCTCAAATATGAGTGCTTTATCTGAAGGTTTTTTTTGTTTTTTTCTGACAGGATTAGTCTGGAGTCCTTGAAAAGAAAGGAAATCTGTTGCTGAGATTTTTATCCATAGAAGCTCTGTGGAAGTAGAAGCAAGAAAGAGAGACAGGGGATTGAGTCTCAGGACAGTTAAAGAAGTGAGGTATTAAATTAGAAGGGCAAAACAGGCAGGAATTTAGAATAATGGCATGATGATTATTAGCCAGGCATGATCAGATAAGAGATGAAGGTATGCAATTCAACAGGCTGGCTGTTTTCCAGATATAATCTTAGAAATATAGCCTGCATCCCCAGGGTTCCTCTAGTTTGCAGTCTGTATAACCTTAAAGCCTCTTATTGAACCCCAAATTATTTTTCTGATCATCTTGGTTATAAATTTACTTGTAATATTAATTTCTATAGATATTTGCTTAACTTTTTTTTTTCTTTTGTGGCATGGTTTCCTATTAGTTTTACTTTTAGGGAGGACTATTAATTTGAATCTGTATACACATGGCTGAATTAAAACCAAACTGACTTTTCTGGCATCTTCAGAATAGAAGTCCACTGGCAGTAGGCCCCCTGTTGTGGGACCACCAGCCAACTCATTGGTGTTCTTTGTGGCTTTTCGGTATCATGCCCTTGGGTGCTAAAACAGAGAGAATGCTAATATGAGGAAACCTAAGAATTTGGAGTATTGCTAGGCACTTCATGTGAATAAGCCCTAGCATAGTAGTCTTCCAAGACTGGTCAGAGAACCCAGTGATGTCTTAGTTGTTTATCAGGTGATCTTAAATAGTTTGGCAGTTCTAAGAGGGGAAGTGATGTGACCATTTTGTTCAATATATTAAAAAAATTGGAAATTAAAATATAATTGTGGTTTTTATGAAAATTCTATTCACAATAATTTTTATCATCTTAAAAGTTATGCATTTAAAACAAGAAGAATGTTGGGTAGTTCATCTTAAGAGTCAATTAACAAAGTTTGTTTCTCCTAATATATCTTAATGTCATATTGAATTAATGCATATTTAATTAAATTATCTTTTATTGTTACTATAGCATTGCCTTATATTCCTACCTCATAAAATGGATCAGTATCTCTAAAGTGGGTTATTGATGCCTAAAAAGGTGAAATAGTAACCTAAATGTTAGAACTCAGCATAAAGTAATGAATATAAATAGTAAGCAGAGGCCCAGTACAAATAGAGTATGTGTTGGGACAAATGAATTGCAAGTTTGATGATTTTGCATAAACAGAAAAGAGAAAATACAAAGAAAATATACATGATTAATATTTGCAAATTTGATTTTATTATATAATCTTCTAATCCCTGGTATATTTTATGTTAGGAAAACTTTGTCAAATAGTAGCTCTCAGGACACCACTGGGGCCTTTCTATTCTTTTCTAAGTATGGTAACCACTCTGGTAAACCAATTATATTTTTTTCTGAGGCAAAAGCAAATAATGCTTTTTTTGGAGGGTGGATGAAATTGCTGCATTTTGCATATAAAGGAAGAGACAGGATCTAAACAACAGATGCCTCACTCAGAGTTGGACTCTGAAATAAGAACAGATAAATGAGAGACTGCATAGCTTGCTCTTTACGACTAGGGGATGCCTAGGTTCAAATTCCAGTTTTGCATTTGCCAGCTCTGTGCACTTAGTTAAACCATCTCATTTCTGTATGCCTCAGCTTCCTTATTTACATAGAGGGAAAAATCGTAATATGTACATAGATTTGTTATGACGATTATAGGAGCTAAGATTTGTAAGCATTAGAATAGCACCTGGCACATAGTAAATGTTATACAAGTATTAGTTAAATAAACTAAAAGTAGATAAAAATGTTTATTGGAGGAAAATGTTTTTATAAAGATGAGATCATGACATACAAATAGAAAATGAACACTTATTCATCATTTTATGTAACTCTGGAGAGTTGCATCCTTAGACTTATGCTAAATTAAGTAATAGATATTCACTAAAAATATAGATTTCTAAGTAAAATAAACTACTGAAACACTAATAAATGAACATGACTTTGTGTACTTTTTACTTTTTTAAAAATGGTATAAAGAAGCTAAATATATTTGAGTCTGTTAATAAATATGTTCTTTTACCATATTGAAAAGTTGTACTATAAAGAAACATGTCTCTAGAAATTGAGAGATGGCATATTCATAAAATTTGCTAGTCTGCTACAGAATTCTGATATGTGACAGACAGTTTCCAAGAAAATGCTTCTTAGTCTTCCCTTCAAAATAAAGGATACTGATAGTTAAAAGTTATAATTAATATATGTAAATAAAACTAGTAAAAATAATAAGGGTGAACAGAAACAACTCAAAGTGTACAAAGTTTGTGAGGAATGAAGGACTTTTGTTGTTGTTAATGGAAGGAAAGCCATTTTGCCCCAATTCAGGATCACTAGTTGTTTTAGAATGAGACAGAGGAAAAATACAGGACAGAACTTGAATGGATACAGAGAGTTATAGAAGGTTGGCAGAAGAGGAATTTTATCTGTGATCAAGTTCACTAAGATTGAATGGATCTATTTATTAAGTATTTTTTAAATGAGCCTAATAATGTACTGATGCAAAACTAGAGTTGGGTTTTTTCTTCGTTAAAGTGACATAGTTTTCTTGGATTATTGGTCTGTTCTTAATAAGAGTTGTAAAAGCATTTTCTTTGCCTTTAAATCTGTCTAGGAAACAAAGATTCTGTGTCTTATGAAAATAATTTCCTGTGCTTTATTTAGTTTCCTTTGCTAATTTTCTGTTGTGTTTATCATGTCTGTTTATGAAAACCTGAGTATTTTTCATAGTGATCTATGATCCTACTTAATCAAGGGTTCAAACATTTTGACATTTTTGACAACTTCTTACAATCAAATCCTAAATGATATCATGATCTCAAACTGAAATTGATATTTCCCAGAGGGACCCTAAAAAAATAACAAAGGATTTGTTCTTTCACCTTGTAAAAAAGAAATATTAAAAAATAATTTTGCTTATTTTATATATTAAATTGCACAGGAAACATTGTCAAATAAGAAGTGATGCTTAACCTTCCCTAGGTTGTATTTGTATTGGTAAATATTATTAATGTAGATATTTTAGAAATTATATGCAATTCACAGGAATTTGCCAGTATTCCCTTTATCCAAGATATGTCCTGGCATAATGTTATCAGTTAAAATTCCAGTCATTTAAACATTTTATGTTATAGAAATAAGCAAATGCATCAATTGCATCATTTTTATAATGAACTCTCTTCAGATCTTTACCTATGGCCATTTTAAGTCTTTTATTCTCAGATAATTTTTGTTTTACTTTGCTTCTTTCCTGAAAGCTCTTGCAATCAACTATAGGCAAGAGTACTATATCTTCAACAAAAGTGACTGTCTCAGAGACCCTGGAGAGAACTCTGACAGGTACTTTGGCATACAGGTTTCTGAAGGCA
Organism: Phataginus tricuspis; assembly: GCA_029783875.1. Lineage (NCBI taxonomy): Eukaryota > Metazoa > Chordata > Mammalia > Pholidota > Manidae > Phataginus > Phataginus tricuspis. Next base: position 8,798,790 of record JAQQAC010020895.1, on the reverse strand, counting down.
TTATTGCTTAAAAAACTTTGAGACCATGTCACTGGAGAGTAAGAATTTTCAGAACTAAGGAGACCTGAACAGTTCAGAAAAACTGCTAACCCCAAATCAATCAGCTCAAGAATCAATTACATGGGGAAAAAGAAAACATACTACAAAAAGTATTTAGTAGAACAGAACAGAGAATTCAGAAATAGATCTCAGTACATTACTTAGTACGATTGTTGACTTAATGGAGTAAGAAAAATATGTGGGTTTTTTGTTTATTGTTTTAATAAATTGAATAATGCTTGGGAATCAAAAGGATTAACTTTTGGGACCAAATGAACTAATGAAGAAGGGTTATGACTTTTATGGTTATTGTTTTAGAACATTTCTGATTCTTTAATGTTTTATTTATGGAATCTCTTTTTCTCTTAAGATGTCTATAGCTCAAGACAATTTAGTGTATTATAAATTTGTAAACAGAAATGAAATCATTTATCTTTTCTCCCTACCTGACCTCTCCAGAATTTAGAAACTCTATTGAGTATTCTTATTTTCATGGCAATACATTTTTTGTGTAAGTTCAATAAGAGTATCTTTCTTGTAATAGGACATAACTGGAAAAATTGGTTATATAGGTTTTGGCTGGAATGTCATATTTGAGAATGATGCATAAAATCAGATATTATCAGACAGTCTTAAGGAACTAAGGTTGACTTTATAGAACCAATGCTTACAAAATCCCTTTTGGAAAAACCAGTGTGATACCTGATTTACACGATTCCTGGCCTTGCAGATGAATAAGGAAGGTTGCTTTCTGGTAAGCCCAGGAGCTTTAAGATATTTTGGGAATCTTGAGAAAAGAGGAATTAATCGAGATCTATAAGTATTACAGGGTAAATCTGTTGGTGAGTTCTTGGCTTGACATCCTAACCCTGAGGCTTTTAAAGTCTAATCTGAGATTCTTTATGAAAAGCTTCTGCAAAGCAAACTTAAAAGCCCTAAGTGGCTAATTACCATTTTTGCTGCCCTTATGTAAATCATTAGGCCAAATTTAATGAGATCAGATGTATTTTGTAAGCAAGAGTAAAAAAGTAGGAGGTGGGGGAGCAACTGGAGAGAGACATTTCATGTTTCGATGGAAAACTATAGTGCATTCTTATGGGCTACTCAATTCTAGTCTTTTTCATTGTCTTGGACATTTTGTCAATTCTTCATTTCCACCAATATCTGGCTACAACTGTCTGAAGTGTTTCTAATTTTTCTCCTCCTGATTTGGTATCACTGAAAACTAAAATTGCTCTGCTCCTGAAGCCCTGCAAGCTAAAGCTGGATGACTCGATATAAACTCCAAAGAAATCACCACAACAATCATCTGTGGGCAGCCTTCGTGCCGGCTGCTTGTGTAGGCCGTTCAGAAAGTTCCCTGGAACACCTGACACCATCACCAAGGACAGTCAAACTGCAGAAGATACTTTAAGACCAACATCTATAGAAATCTCAACTGTTTACTCTCTGGACTCAGAAACTGAGTTTATAGTCTACTCCAACCATTAATCTTTTTCTTCTAATTTATGTAGAAATTCCCCTCATTAAATGCCTGACTGCTCATGCCACCTATAAAATATCCTCTACTACCATGTCTCAAATGATGGCTCAGCTAGTCCTTAATAACAAAAGGCAACCTAATGAGAAATGGAAATGCTTAAAGGAAAGAAGGATGTTTCTTGAATAAGAGAAGGCATTGACAAAGACTCTCTCCTTAACTAAACATTAGTCAGGTTCCACTAGGACTTTCCCTTGCCAGACCAGCACAGCCCACTTGTAACAAGAATCCTGCTAAATCAGTTTAGAGAGAATTCTCCGCCCTTAATATCTGATCAAATTCCTCATGTCCCCCAGACCCCTGATCACCCTGGCCTGCCTTCAGCAGGGATTCTAAGGCTGTTTAACTGGAATTTTCCCTGCCCCTGACGTTTTCTTTCACAATCCCCACTCTTCCTTGGCTAATTCCCTCTTGGGCTTGCTGTACTGGGAAGTGAGACCAGATCCATACCAAGGTCTCTTTTTTCTCCTATTGCAGAGTTCCTGAATAAAGCCTACTTTACTGCCTAGTTCTGTGTTTTGTTTTGTTTTATTTACAAAGTATACAGTACTATCATATGTACACTGACTGATATTTCAGCTTGCATTTGGATAAAGTCAATGATTTACAAAAAGTGATTTGCTGCTTTGTGTACATACAGAATGTCCATGAGGGAGCAATGCTTGACAAGTTTCTGTCCTGTCTATTACTGAAAACCCAGGATATGGGAAAAATACATTGGAATCAGTGCTGATGGAACACAGTTGTGTGAAAAGGAAGTGCATTGCTATTCAAAAGAATTGGTCTCTAGTGGTAATTGATGTTGTATTTACAGAGAATATTTAGTTGTCAAAAACATGCCATTTGGTTTTGGTTTATTGTTGAAGGAAATGCTGATAATTAATACTATCAAATGCTTTTGAGTACATTTATGCCTTTTTGATATACTGTGTGTGAAACTGGGCAGCAAATATATGTAAGTCTGGCTATAGGGGGAAAATGTGCTTATGTCAATTTTTAAAATGACAGAAATAAAAATACCTCATGCAGCTGGTAATTCTACTAAGACCATTTTGAGTAATTACTTGAATAACATGTCACAACAGTATATTGAATTGTTTGAACCTTTACTTTAAGCTCATAATATCCTATTTTTAAAATTTTCAGATGAGAGATTAGGACTTCTTCTAAAAAACACTGAATTGTGGTTAATTGTGTTTAAGCTTTGGTTTCTAATATTATTCTTTAATAGTTGCTCTTCTTTTGGAGAAAGACATGATTTATTATCACATGCTAAAAAGTCACATACTACAAATGCAATATAACGTACATAATGCTTCAGAGATAATGAAGAAACACTACTTAGACAACTAGAGGATGGATTAGGGGTCTCTGCTCTGTATCCCAAGTTGAAACGATCGACTCTTCTGCTTTTATTTGTAATATGCTTATCAATTCAATGCCTGATGGAGTTCTGAAACTCATCATCAGTGAAAAGTCTTTATAATTTCTAGGTTCACTATAGCCCAAATATCCAGAATTTTATGGCAATCCACCAATACTTATTTTCTTCCAAAAATCTTTAATCGGGAATCAGGACTTTCTAATTTGGTAGAAGTAGTAACACTAGAAACTGATTGGATGTGGAGCTTAAGGTCTTCTGGTTTGAAGACCTGGTCATTGGGTCAGGCGTTGAGAGCTTGGTAAAAGCACAAACAAAATCCGGTTTTTATCATTGATAGAGAATAATAATAATGCACATTGAAATTTTATTCAAAATAATAATTTAGTTTGAAAATATCTCCCAACTATTGCAGCATTTTGAATATAGACGCTGAAATAATATTTGTCAACTTTGTAAAATCTTTGTAGAAAAAAGGTAGTGTTTGTTGAGAGCTTACTATGGAAAAAAATATTCATCTAAGTGTGATGAACTCATGTTCACTGTGAACGAGCTAGGAATTTGCAGACTGAGGCATGGAGGAAATAAATAACTTATCCAAGGTACCCAATTGTGAATTGACAGAACCAAGATTTGAACTGGCTCAGTCTGGTAGTCAAGTCTGTGCTCTTCACCGTAACCTGACAAACGAAAATAGTACTGTAGGATTCCCTAAGCTGGTCAACTCAAATATAAGTGTTACTTCAAGGTCTTCTAAAGTCTTTCTCTACTCTTTTAACATACAATTTTCCCACATTATTTTCCTCCTCCTCCTACCACCAATGGGTATTTTGATGAGAATTTTTTAAGGAGAGAAGTGGTTGCAAAGAAGGGAATCCTTTGGAGGCAGAAGGAAAAAGGACCACTTTCATGGCCACAGATAATTTCCTTAGTTGTGCCTAATTTTTTCTTTGGCTGTTAAGGTCCAAAGAGAAATTAAGTAACCTGTAACCTATCACCACTAATCCCCTAGAAACCTCAAAATTTCACGCTTATTTGAGTGTGTCGTAATGCATAAACAGCATTATTTTCCCCCTTGAAATATTTGCACAGACCATAAATACTTTAAAGTTTGAATTATAAATGAGCTCTCCCAGAGGTATATTAAAAAGCTTTTTATGTATAACAATTAGTATATTTTGAAACATTGATTTTATACAACTATGTTTAATGTCTTAACATTACTATTTGTTAAAAATAAATGAAAATTAAAATTATAGTATTGCTCTTAAACATTAAAAATATGTCAGGTTTTAGAACCTAATGTTTTGCCTTGTTTTAAATATACCAGCTTGCTGGCTGTTGTGTGCTGGACAATTATTTCTTTCAAATTTTGCAGCACCCTCTAGAGTGAAAAGTTAATATTCCACACATTCAAATATTCTTGATCCATCCCATTTTGAAATGGGATAGCTTATTACTTAGAAGTAGCAAAGACCTGAACCTAAATTTTGTTCCAAGTAAATATTCTTCTCAGTGATGCCTTTTAGGTAACTGGAACAAAATGAAAAGATGGTTGTTCACTGTTAAAATTTATTTTGTCTTGGTAGTTACACATCATTTTCTCCTTGTGCAACTAGTGGCACATAATTTTATTTTAAAGTTTATATTTTCATAGTAATATTAACAATAGACATTGAATTTTTTTTAGCCAGTATAACACCTAAATTTGTTGAATCCCTATTATATATGTGATACTGCATTTGTATTGAGGAATACACAATAAATAGTGAATACGCCACACCTCTGGTACTTACACATTTCTTTCCACTTGTCTTATGTATGAGAATGACCCATATTGGCTCTTGTTTCAACATTGTCTTTATTAACTAAGAATATTGCTACTTACATATATATTCCTTTTTTGTTCCAGAAGAAAATACTCAGGAAGCATCCCAGGTGAAGAGTTTGAGTGAAAAAGTTTCTCTTTATAGAGGTGACATCACATTGCTAGAGGTAGATGCTATAGTCAATGCCGGTGAGTAGTTGATTTTTTTGTGATGTATTTGTTATATGAGTATTTATTATTTAAAAATATTTTTTCACCAACAGGAATGTAGGTATTTTCAGAAAATGATATCCTTCCTGGTATAGAAATGTCTTACATATTTTTCTTCTTGATTAAAATCACTGAGGGTTTATTTTATGTATGTGCTCAATTAAATCTATGTGGTATCCATGCTTAATTAAGACGGGGGGTACTAGACCACTGGAAAAGTGACGGATTATTGCAAGAAGTTCTTCAGAAAGAACTTTAGCAACTACATTATTCTTGGTTTCATGCTTGAGTTAATAATTGGCCAACATAAAAACAAGTTCTCTAGTTTTTCCTTCTTTTGAATGGGTTGTAAAGAGATGACTGAATTACACCAGACAAAAGTAAAATATAAGAAACTGTTTTTCTGATTTCCAAACTTCATTTGGTTTCAATCTTTCATGTTTGTTATACATGCTTTATTTTAATAATTAATTAGAAGTATTTTTTGTGTTGGAACATCAGGAAAATAACAGCGTTATTTATGGTGGCCTGTTTCAACTATATAGTTTTTTGTGGTTATATATCAAGAAATACACAATAGTTGTGATTCTATAAATGTCAATAATAAGAGGATATTTAAAGATTTTAATTTGTGTTTTGTAAATATAGACTTTTTACAGTGTCAGGTAAAAACAAATCTGGATGTAGGTATTCAAAATAAAGGACTATCAGAATAGGAGGTGGGGAGAATATTGCAATAGGAAGAACCACTTTGACTATGAGTTCTATAAGCATCTCAAAGGTCAAGTAGAAAAGGGCCTTTTTTTATAGAGAGGAGTAAACAGGTTAGAAAGAATTGGGTGTCGGGAAATGGGATGAGTGTGTGGCATTATTAGACAGTTGATCAGGGAATGTTTTTCCCTGAGGTCAACTGGTTCTTGTGGGGAGATTATTAAGGGGTTGGGTGGGGTTGTTCACCTTCCATTGCTGAAGGGTGGGCCAAAGCTCAGGGGCTTGGAGGAAGGAGAGAAGCTTCGCTAAACTTTGGTCACAACCAGTTAACAGGCATTTACCAACCAGAATGGTCAATGGGAACAAACAGTGCAGCTAATCATTTATGAGACAAGAAAATGGGAATTTGGAGGGTCTGTGTCTAGGCCTTGCTGTAGGTTACCACTGGTCATCCATGAGTTTTATCTGTCATAGGACAAGTGGTTTTTTTGCAGTAAGCTGTTTCCTGGAGCACAAAACGGTAGGGGATAATTTTTTGAGTCCCTGTTTTCCAGGAGTATAGGATGCAGATAAAATTAAACATTCCCTCAAGGTTCCCTCTAGTGATGAGTAAATTTACAGAGGATAATAGGAACATGGTAGGTGAACAGAAGGATCTCATGGAGAACTGGAACATTGTTCAGGATATAGCATAGCTTTGGCAACCAAGCAGGAAGTCTGGAAGCCTAGTCAATTTGTTCCTTCTTCAGAACTGGCGCCCGGTTGCTTAGTACTGTGTCTACCTTGCCATAATCAGAGCTGTTTTTCTTTATCTTCTTCTGATGCCTCTGTACTTCCTTTCTCCTCTTCTGCTTCTCTAAAGTGTGAAACTTCATGAGAGAAGATTTGTTTGGGTCATTTAATCTCCACCCAATATGAATCCTCCTTTTGGACAGTATTCTATCCAAATTCTATCACAAGTCCCCCTTATATCTAGTTTCTATGGACTGTCCATATGTGGCCCAGTGTATTAAGAATGCTTTCCTCTGGGGCCTCCAGAGAAGACAGGCCCTTGGAAAGAGTCTCATGTACTCTTCTCTAGCACAGAGATCTACAGATATCACTGAGTTAGTAATTTGCCATTGATTTATTATGCCCTAATTCTGTGAACATGTGGGCTTTATTTTTTAAAAACTTAAAATCTCATTTATATATTTATATACAGCCTTCTTGTATATTCTTATAATTTCCAACCATTGATCCTAGTTCTGACCCTAGCACAACTGATAACATGTATTTCCTTCTTAAATACCTGAATTCCACTCTCATGAGTTTTCATTTTCTTGTTATTAACATCAAATCTGCCATGTTAGCACACTTATTAATAGTAGTAATTATGTTTTTTTTTTTTTTTTTTTTTAGTTTTGTTAACTATACACCTTTCTTCGTCTCCCCATTAAAGCCACAGACTGGTGTCTTTTTCACTTTTGGTGCCACCTCCCAAAGTGGAATCTTGTCCTTATGTTCTTAATAAACACTTGGTACTGTGTGTTTGTTAATTTGAACCACATTGCAATTGAATGTCTCCAACAATAGTGCATTCAGCACTGGGGACTTGAGACAGTGAATTAGTTTGGGTATGATTTTAAAAATGATTAATGCTGAGGCGATTGTCATTTGGCCATGTTCTGCATCCCACAAAGACACGGCTTTCTGGTGTGCAGCTTGTCTGCCTGGTGTGTGAGGAGAGGAAAAAGCTGATAAGCTTTCAGGTGGACAAGGCGACATGGTGGGAACTCCAGAGCTGCCTTTACTGAGAGGGGACTGAGAAGCATCACCCCTAGTCAGGGTGCCACAGCTGCCCAGTCATCACTTCCTGTCAGACTTCTAACATTCTTTTTTCCTGTCTGTAGTCATGCAGTTGAAACACCTGGTCTTAGTTGCTACTAATGAAATGATTTGATATTTATGTTTTACCAAATAAAGTGCTTTTTGAACTTCCTTAGATTTCTTTAAGTGTGACCCAGGCTGAGCCTTTTATATATTCTATTCTTCTCTGTAGGAAATAATGCATATTTGGTGTATCACAGTAAAACAGATTTTGCAGGCAGTAGGACACACAAAGGTAAACAGGGAAAAAGCACAAGTTTTAGAATCAGGCAGACCCAGGTTCACATTCTGGATCTCATACCCAGGGCCATTTTTTATTTAACCTTTTTATTTTGAAATAATTATAGGAAATGGCAGAAATAATACAAAGAGTCCTGTGTGCCCTTCACCTTCTCCTTTGTAAGCCTCCCCCAGTGACATCATATAGCTAATACAATATCAAAACCAGGAAATTGACATTGGTGCCTTATTGTTAACTAGACTATAGGCCTTATTCGGTTTTCACCATGTTTAACCTGAAAGTGTGTATGCGTGGTGTGTCTGTGTGTGTGTGGTGTAGTTCAATGCAATTTTACCTCATGTATAGATTCATGTAACCACTACCATAATCAAGATACAGACTGTTCCATTTCATGAAAGAACTCTCTCATGTTACCCCCTTTGTAGTGGCACCCACCTCTCTGTCCCCTTCCCTGTTTTCCATCTCTATAGTTTTATCACTTTAAGAACATTATATAAATGGAATCATATAGCATGCAACCTTTTGAGACTGATTTTTTTCACTAAACATAAAGCCCTTGAGGTGCCTTCAGCTTGTTTCATGTATGCAAATTCACTTATTGCTATAGTCCCTTGCATGGGAATAGCAAAATTTCGTTCAGCCGTTCACCCAGTGAAGGGCATTTGGGTTCTCTTCAGTATTTTGCTATAACCAGTAGAACTTCTATAAAGACTCATTTATGGTTTTTGTATGTTGCAGCATTTAGGACAATCTGTTCATTGTCCTTGTGTAATGTTTTTACTAAGCCTATTGGTTACAGAGTTGTGGTCTTTACTAGAGCTTGAGGGAAAATACATCCATATAATTTATGGTTCAGTATTTATCATCAGAGATCATTTTATAATCACAATCACAGAAAAATATTTTCTTTTGGAGATATGATTTTTATCATTTGTGGATTGCAGGCTGCATAATGAAAAAGTGGTTAACGTTCCAATATTAATGGGTTTGCTTTGGCCAAAGATTAATTAAATTTTCCATAAAAACAATTTTTTAAAGTAGAAAGTAGGATGGTTGATTTGTTTATTGTAGTTCTTTCTGTCCTTACCCCAAATGCCACAATTTACATTGTGGTTAATCATAGAGAGCTTGGAGTCAGTTAATCATTATTTAAATATGCTTCTACAGCTTCCTGGAAAAATGACCTTTGGTAAATTATTTAACCTTTCTGAGCCTTAGTTTGTTCATTGGTAAAATGAAGGTAATAATAGGGCCTTCTTAGGGTTGTTGTGAAAATCAAGATATAATGTGTATGAAACATTTCACAAGTGCCTAGTAGATAGACACACTCAGTAAATGGTAGCTGAATTATATTACTTACTTCCAATAACAGAAAAATTATTTTTTTCTATGAATGTCACAAGGTAATTATGCATGTTTTCAAGTCTTATGCACAGAATGAAAGACTAGAAGGGTTTATTCTGTGGTTCACAACTTTAGCTGTTATACTACTTAACTTGGATTTTGCCCATCAAAACTTGTTCAATTCTGAGGCTTTATAATAAAAGCCATTTCTGCAACATTGTTGCTAATTTATATGAACTAATGGCCAAGTGAAAAGATTTGTTTTCATTTACTCTAGTGATAAGAACTTTTACTGCATTAGTTGTGGATGTCATTATTGTGTCAAAAATTGAAATAGTGGCATATGATTCGGTAAATAATCAATTATAGCTGTATATGATTTAATTTTTAAAAAGTTGATATAGAATATTTGCATAGGTAAATCAGGTAGTGGGACTGCGTAGGATGGAAGAAATTTTACTTTATAAAAGTTTCTTTAAATAATCATTTCCATTTGCTTAAAATAAATGCCATTTTTATGTCTTTGTTCAGTAAAACTGAAATAAGGCATATTTCGAATTAGAATCATTGGGAAAAAAGGTTCATTTACTTTCAGAAATATTTTAGGGTGACAGCAACTGCTTGATTGAATATGCAATTTCTACTAACAATGCTCTAAAGCTTTATTCTTCATTGAATTTCTGAATTATGTGTTTTTTCTTTTAACATTTTATTGAGCAACAATAGACACAATAACACATAAATAAATGTACAGCTCAATAAATTTTCACACCTGTGTAACTCCATCCAGATCAAAAAGTAGAAAATTATCAGTACCCTGGAAGAGCCCTTGGCATCCCCTGATACCCTGTAGTGAGTATAGGATAGTATATTTACTGTCCTGACTTCTAGTGACATAGATTAGTTTTGTATGTATTTGTATTTTATGTAAGTGGAGCCAGTATATTCTCTTTAATGTTTGACTCTTACAGTTCACCATTATGCTTGTAAGACTGATCTATATTGTTGTACATAGATGTAGATCATTCATTATCACTGTTATGTAATATTTCATTTTGTGAATTTGTCAGTTTTATGTTACTGTTGTTGGGCCTTTAGGTAATTTCCAGTTTGGGTCTATTAGTACTGTAAAGAACATTCAAACACATTTGTGTATGTATGTGTGTGTGTTTTTGTGAATAGATATCTGTATATTTATGTCGGGTCTATATCCCAGAGTGGAATGGCTATGTCATAGGATATATGCATGTGCAGTTTAGTAGATAGTACCGTGTGGTTTCAAAGTGGTTGAATCACGTTTTACTTCCATTAGGAGTGTCTGAGAGTTACATTTGCTCTGTACCCATGCCAATACTTGGTATTTTCTATATTGTTTTTAAAAATAGTGCATGACATATTTTATGTAGTATTTTAATGAATATATGATGTATAAATAATGAATATTATAATGAATGAATGTATAAGTAATATTTTAGTGAATTTGTATGACAAATCCAATTTATAGCACTTTGTAGCTAACAATCCATCTTAAGACTTACATAAATGAACAAATAAGGCAAAAAATATAATGTTACTTTTGTATACCTGAGGATGAGAAGGTGGAGTTGTTTTATATAACTCCTTATTGGGTTCACAAAAACATAAATGTAATACATTTTCCTGCCATAGACAGCAGCACTTAGGGACAATAACCTCCAATACCATAAAAGTGCTATTACTACTACTATTAGTATTACCACTGCCACTACTGTTCTTTTTGGGAGACCAAAAACAGAGGAAGCAGTTTTAGAAATTATTTTCTTAAACCTACATTTGGAAAAAAAACAAAGTCAACTTCAGAAAGGAAATCAGAAGGTCTACTCTCACATGTGAGATATCCCACAAAGCTTGTTTTTTTGCTGAACATAAATATATATAAAAAAATCCTACAATGTAGCCTGAAAGCCGCATTCAGTATAGGGTTATAGCATTGGTTTGCTTTTATATCATATATATTTTATCGATGATTCATTTAATGTTATATAGGTAATTTACAAATGTATATCATCAGTTTTTTCCTTAATAAAACATTAATGAATGTTTTTGGAGAAAATTCGGAAATAAAAGTATAGCGAAATAAAATATGTCAGACTTTCATCTAGAATTAAATATTATTAATACTTGTTTTATATCTTTTAGTCTTTAAATTGCATATATATATATTGAGAAAGAGAGAGAGAGGCACAGGTTATGTACTTTGGAACGATACTATGTGTGCCATATTATAACCTGCTTTTTTTCCCATTTAAAAAGATCCCATTTTCCACATCCCTAAATGTTAAGAACATGATTTTAAGTGATTATTTTAACAAGTTTTCATTTTTATAAAGCTATAAGGAGCAACCTCATGTCAAAATTTTTGTAAGCATCTCTGATTATTTCTTCAAAATATATTACCTAGATGGAATTACCAGGTAAAAGACTATCATATTTTCTAAAAATGATTTTGACATCAATTGCTTCTTAGAAATAATGTCATAATACACTTCCTTGAGGGTGGTATATAAGTGCAAATGCTTGTAGATACTAGGTTATACCATTACAAAAATCAAACCTATCAATTTAATTGTGATTAATGCTATCTAATTTCTTTTATTATTAGTGACATTGAGTGCTTTTTTCTTCTATTTATTGGGCATTTACATTTTTTTAAAAGTTTCATGCTCCTCTTTCTAACCAGGTTTTCTATAAGACATTTGTCTTTTATTAACTGGGGAAAGCTTTATATTAATAAGACTAAATCTTTGATATATGTTGCTAATATTTCTTTCCAATTTGGCACTTACTTTTCATACATGTTTATGGTATACGTTTTTCTTCAAGCATTCAAGAATGCTTATGTTGTCATATTCTTCAATCTTTTTCTTACTTGTTTATTTCTTTTGTATTGAATTTAGAATGGTCTTTTTCCTCCAAAGGATAGATAAATAGTCCCTTATATTTTCCTTACCTTTTAAATGGTTTCTTGAACTTACATTAAACTCCATATAGAATTTATGCTCATGAAAGGTATGAGTTAGTGATGTGTATTTTTTAAATTATTATGGCTTTTACATATGTATTTTAGTCTGGGATGTGTGACTCCTCCCCCCAACTTCTGCCATTTGTCTGCTTTTTCAAATATTTCCTGGCTCATCTCATCCTTTTATTTTACCACATAAAGTTTAGAATTATTTTATTAACTTCAAAATCAAAACAAAAAACAACTACCATCACAACAAAATCTTAGAAATAATAATGGAATTTTTGTTAGAAATTTAGGTTATCCAGGGTATTTTGACATCTTTTAACATATTACATCTTCCTGTCTAGGAATGGTGCTGCTTGTTAGATTTATTTATACCCAATATCCGTCAGTAAAGTTTTACAGTTTTCATTATATGGAGCTGATGCAGTTGTTTTATTCTAACATTCTAAAAAGTTTGTTATTTCGTTGCTATCTATTTTTTTCTATTTATCTTTTCAGATTAGTTCTGGTAATATAGAAAAGATATTAATTTAACAATTTTCCACCCTACAGAAGTTGATTCTCTTGGGTTTTCTAGGCATATACATTGTTATACATATTTTTTCTCTGCTCTTTTTATTGCATTGGCTACAACATGTTAATAATGTTAAATTAGTTGTAATAAGAGAGTCTTGCTCATTCTTGATTTAAATGGGAATGTCTGTAGTCAAGTGTTTCATAAATCATTCATTTATTCAACCAATATGTATTAAGTATCTGCTATGTAACAAGCATTCTAAGTGTGGGAGATAAAATGATAAGAAAAACAGACAAGCTCTTGAGTTTACAATCTAGTGGGAGATTGTAATTACACAGTTATCTAAATAAATATGAATTTACAGTTATGTAACTTTTGAGTTGACAGATTCTTTTGTTATAAATATCTTTATAAATTTTACGAATTGTGAGGAAGCCTGGGATTCCAACTACAAGTATTTCTGCTCTTCTATCACTTCTTTGTTTTTCTGATCTACACTTTTTTTTTCTGAAGGAGTTTGTGGAATCAAACTAAACATTAAATCCTCCAAAGAATTAGAACATAATTCTCCAAAGAAAACTACCAAGGGGATGGATGGTTGCCAGTAAATTCCCCTCTGAATTTTTATTTTCTGTTTTTGACACTGCTGTCACTACTTTAAGGGATTAGCCCTTGGAGTTTATTATAGAGTCCTCAAGAGACTTTGAGAGACTAAAATTAAAAAAAAAATGCAAGGGGAAAGTGATAGCAACTACTTGGGCATTTGTTCCAAGTTTTCATAGACTTTTTTCTCTTTGAGAATTCTCAAATTCTCGGTGTACTTAGGGAAATTCCTATTTTGTTTGTTTAAAAATTTTTTTTAAAGATTCTTTTGAATTTGATTGCAAAAGGAATACTTTAATATTTAAAGTAGGGGAAATACAAAATACAAAGAATAATAAAACATTATCCATAATGTGTCCAAACATACACATCTTTAAGTTCAGTGTTTATGCTTCAGGTTTTTTTCTTTTCATTTCATATTTTGAATTTACAAAATGCTGCTTAATTTTTAAAAAATACTATGACCATTTTTATTTGTCATTTTAAACACCTGCATGATATTCAGTCACACACATAAATTTTAACTTACTGAACTATCCCTTGTTGAAAACTTAGATTGTTTCAAGTTTTTTACTGTTATAAACAGGCTGAGATAAATATCCTAGCAGATAAATCTTTGCAAAGTCTTTGATTAGTCCCTTGGAATAAATTCCTTTAAGTGAAAGTATAGCAATACGAAAATTTTAAACTTTTGATGTATGTAACCAAATAGCTCTATGGAAAGGGTAAATGAATTTCTATCTCTCAACTTACATGAGTATATATTTCCCCAAACTTCATCAATGTTAAGTTTGAAGAATTAAAAAAAAATTCTTACCCTTGAATTGTACTTCATTATTGTTTTAACTTCCATTTCTTTGAAGACAGGGAACATAGCTTTTGTTTTTACCTTTTGGAACAGAAAGCAGGATCTTTTAGTGTTCCTGGACCCTATTCCAATGTGGGTGAGGGAGTCACCCACATACAACATCAAACATCTTGGACAATAGCAGAGTGTCCAAGAACAACTCAATTTTGACCCTATCTTCTCAGTGACATCAGATTCCACAGGTTAAGAAAGGACTCAGTCCTACAAGACTGCCTTCCACCCTCAACTGTAGGTCCCAGTCACAAGCCCCAGGCTGTCACCTGTGCTTCTCTGTGCTTCTGACCTACTGGTTACAGATTGGAGGTTCCAAAAAACTCTTCCTTAGTTTCAGTTCATTTGCTAAAGGGGCTCAGAGAACTCAAGGGAACATGTATGTTTACCAGTTTAATAAAGGATACGGTAAAGGATACAAGGCAACAGCCCAGTGAAGGGATATATTAGGCAAGGTCCCAGGAAAAAGGAGCTTCTGTCTCTGTGGAGCTTGGGGCCTGGCTTAGTGGAATGTGGAAGCATTCTGTTCCCCCATCGTGGAAGCTCTCCAAACAAGGAAACAGGTTTTTTAAAAAAGGGCCAAAGCCCTGTTCTCATAGGTTTTAATGAAGGCTTTATTACATAGTCATGATTGACTAAGTCATTGGCTATTGGCTGACTCAGCCTCCAGCCCCTCTTCCCTCTCCTCTGCCTGGAGGTTGGGGGTGGAGGGGACTGAAGGTTCCAACCTCTAATCACATGGTTGGTCCTCCTGGCAACAAGCCTCTCCCTCTGACCCTGGTTGGGGTCCAGAAGTCACCTTCATCAATAACAAGACATCCATTTCACCTGTGGCTCTGAGATGTTTTCAGGAACTGTAGATGAAGACCAAATATGTCTGAGAAATATCTATTTGGTCATTCAAATGACCAAATAGATATTTCTTATAAATCATTATATTGCAGAGGATTTTACTTCTAAAATTTTATTGGCAATAATAAGGTGTAAGTAACTGGGTGGTAGCCAGGAGGCACTGGGTGGGGTTGGGTTGTTTGGAGGCCTGAGGAATAGAGTGATGAACATTTCTCAACTGAGAAACCCAGTATCTCAAGTAGAATGTCATGCTTCTGTTCCTGAAATTCAAAATGGTGGGAACAGAGGTAGGCATGGAATTTCCTTGAAATGAGAAAGGAACTGTTTATTTCATGTTCAGAATAGTACCTAGCATCTAGCGTAGCCCTTGGCACTGGGGACAATTTCTGCTTCTTGGAGGTCACCAAGCATGGTTTCCCTGAAACTTCAAGCCTTTACCCTAGGCAAGGGGTTAGAATGGGTAGAGTTGTATAGGTGCCATAAAACACCCCTTCTTTGTAAAGAGAGTCTGGGCATTTACAGAAAGCATTTCCAGCTTCAGAAGTAAGACTAAACCCTCTCAGTGGTACTTTCTATGTGGACTGAGCCAATTGGACCATGACCACAGAGGAGAGAACCAGTCCCCTGGGAGAGTAAGCAGCTATGCTTACATTAGGATGAGGGGAATAGGTAAGTGGATTCTAAATTTACTGGCATTTAGCAAAAAATACAAATAACTTCTGCCATAGTTTAATTCTTTAATTGCATGACTTATCAGAAGTAGATTATAGTTAAATTTAAATAATAGCTGAACTTATAATGATGCTAAATGACATTTAACGAGGCCTAAGGACTGTCTCATGTGCAACCTTATCTGAATTCTCCATGCTATTTTACTTATAAAGTTTTATTTTTTAAATCATACAGTAAAATTGAAAACTTTTTGGTGTACATTTCTTTTAGTTTTAACTTCAATTTTTAAGGTTTTTTTTCTTTATTTGTGATTTTTGAAGAATTACTACTTGTAGGCTCAAAAACATCTGGAGCTATTCTATTCTGTTGGCTGAATATAATTTAGTCATTTGGCTATTAGTTTATTTAATTTTTCATCAGTTAAGGTCTTAGTTTATGTATGCAGGGAAAGGGAAAAATGACATTGATTACTGGATTCCAATCATTAATTCATATAAAAATTAGGTTACATAAGTGATAATTGAAGAAAAATACCTTATCAATATAAAGTAGATATCCTTATATTTGAAAGAAATATAAATGTATTAAACTTCAACAATTTCAGAAGAACTTACTGATTTTTATTAACTTTGTGTTTGGTGAATAGTCCCTTTGTGAAGTGAATTCTTTATATTTAAGAAGGAAACAGTCAATGCTTGATACTTAACTATCAAGTATACTGAATATATTGAGTATATTCTTATTTATAGCTCATATTTGGTGCTTTTTGGTTGTGGTTTATTAAATTTGGTGTTGTGTAAATGAAGATTTTAGCCATTTTGATAAGAAAGGTTGAATTATTTTTCAACATTTTTAGCTGGTTTTGCTTTCTAATGATAGAAGTAACCAATGTTTGCTTTAGAATAGAGACAAAAATTAATATTTTATTTTGGCATACTATCAGTGCAAAGACAGCAGCTTTCTCCCTACTCTTTTCATTTTTGTAACTATTTGAAGAAGTGAATGTATAGCATGAAACTTCTCCAGCCTCTTTTGACCTTGAGGTACAACCTGATTTGCTTCACTAAGTTTTAATTTTATGACCCATGACATTTCTGTTGTGTCCAAAATTAAACTTCAGGGTTAGAGATACATTTTTCCACACTGGGATTGTGAACAGAATAAATTACCAGATAATTATGTTTAAATGAATGTGTAAGTATAGGAATGTTGACTAGGCTTAGCTGCACCTCCCACATAAACAGCTTGTTAATGTGCAATCAGTCACTGGAGTTGCTATGAACTTGGAGCTTAATGAACAGGTGGGGAAAGAGGATGAATCCCAATCCAAAATGGATTTGACAGTTTATCAGGCAATTTCACTGATCGCTAATCCATTTCACTTGGCAACTAAATTTATCACACAGAATTTTTATCCCATGGGTTTCTAGGTGGAAATTAATTCAGAAACATGTCCATTCCATGGGGTTGAAGAGACCTGCTTAAGCTTTGTGAGGAAATTTAGAAATAAGTTATTTTAAATGCATAAAACAGGTTTCTTTTATACTTTGGTCTGTGTTTATCCAAGTCCTTCTTAAAATGTGTGAATGATACTAGCATTTGATAGAATATCTGACAATGAACTAAGGTTTATTTGTTCATATAAGATATTTCTAAGTTAAATAAACAAACTTAATTTTAATTCATTAGTGAAACTACTAAAGTGGTTTAAATGATTTTGTGAATATAATGCTACCTTTACATATAGAAAAATTACTGGTCTTGAATGTGTTTTATATCATCCAGAGCATGAGATAATGAGCAAAATAAATTATTTTTTAAAGCTCACAACTTTACATCTTCTGAATACTTACAGATTCTCTAATTAGACTGATTTACAGCTCATTATTTTACTTAAAAATATCTATTAAAACAATATATTTGATAATAAAGAAGAAATGCAACCTGCCTCTCGTAGTTCACATTCTGAATCTGCTTATAATTTGCAAGGATAAGCCTCATTAACTGGCTTAGGACCTGGCTATGGTTTAAAATAACTTCAAAACCAGAAACACATTTTCTTCACTTTTTAAAGACTAGATTTATAGTCATAGAAAGTTAAATTGAATATTGATTCTTGAAAAGCAGATATGTCCTATAAAAATGATGGAACAAGAGAGCACAATAAGAGATGATAGAGTGATTGACCAAGAACTGGAGGCAGAAGCCTCCTCCTTAATTGTCATCTTCTCCAGGCATCTGTAGCTTTACAAAGGTGATGGGGAGGAAGTGTAGATGAGATTAGTTGCACCTTGACATGAACTGTTACATTTTATAAGAAGAATGAAGAAGGCTGGTAACAAATCATTTCTCAGAAGGAATTTGAGGAATGAAAAATGGAACACAAGATCAATAAGATCTATGATATAATTCCAGGAGGGGACACCAGGGAATTCCTTATAATTTCTTACACTCTGAAGCACCTTCAAAAATAGTTTAAGTCGGTGAAAAATAATCAAGATGACAGAAGACCACAAAATGGCATAATGCTGTCATTGATTGGATGTGTCAGGCAAATTGTGACTATCATTCTTATGAAAAGGCTGATTAAAGTAAGATCTTTATAATCTAGAGGGGCTCTGTGCTGAATCACCCTGGCACCTTTCCCAAATCCCCTCTCTGAGTCTTTGGCATTTTTCCCTGGAACCTATTTCAGACCTGCAACCTTGTCACTTTTAGAAGCTGGACTTTCATTTTTACCTGTAGAGTCTAGTAGTAGTCCTTGGGAATCAAGCCAAGAGAAAATATTCTGCAGAACATTGTTTGACATTCTCCTTTCCTACAAGGGTAATTATTGTGTCAAACTTTAGTGGGTATCAGAATCGCCCAGAAGCTTGTATTAAATTATGATCCCCAGCCTCCCAGCACGCTAGGAGGTGCCCTTGGAGTCTCCAGTTAACAAGCACCCTGATGCAGAGGTTCTGATGCAGGAGTCTGCACACTTTTCTTTGGGAATCATTTCCCTAACTTCCAGGATTAAGAGCGTACCAACAAAGGTTCTTGCACCTGCTCTCTCATACTCTTTTTCATACATTTTTGAAAATCTCTCTTCAGGACTCCAACAAATATGTGTGGCAAAGAACTGTATCTCCTTCTGTTTTCTTTAAGCATGAGCTTTAATGTTTGCCCTCCCCTTCCCTTCTTTCCTTTCCCTCTCCTCCTCATTTTCCTCTCTTAGCCCCTCCTTTTCTCCCTTCATTCTTTCTAATGCATACTGTAGTAGAATTTGTGCTTAATTCTCTGCCAGACACTGGGAATGATAGTCTTTGTTCTAAAGGAATAAAGGAAGGAATTTGCCAAGAAGATACACACACACACACACACACACACACACACACACATATATATATATATATACACATAAGAAACTATATGATTCAGGATTAATGAGAAGAGGCATTGAAGAGATAGAAATCAAATACCCAGAAGGAGTCATTACTGTGAATGTGGACAATAGGAACGACTTTATAGGTATGCTGGTAAAGCATCGATAGAGTAACATTTCAGTAGGAATAAAGATAAGAAATTGCCCAAGGCTTGAGAAGGGACCAGAGCCTGAGAATGTTTAGCCTGTTGAAGAAATGGTGCATTGGTGCAGGGTTTATTTGTTTGTGGCTCTGTAGAAGTATCACTGGACAAGGAATAAGGAATTGGGTTCAAATGTTGTCATGGACCTGATAAGTCCTGTTTTGGTGACCTCCCAATATGAGTCCATTTATGTCTTTGCCTTACATTATTTGTGCTCATCTTTGGTTTTCCTCTCTTGCATGGCTGACTTGTCTCAAAAGAGAGTGTATACTATTCCCTGTGGTATCTTTCTGGACTATCTCTGATTCATCACCATGCCAAGATTCCATGAATAAATCAGTTGGGGAAGAGTAGTGGTTGTAGTAGGCGGAAAAACAGACCCCCCCTTCAAAAGATCCCTACCTCCTAATCCCTGAAATTTATGAATATTACCTTAGATGGCAGATGTACTTAAGATCTTGAGATTTGACTGCGCAAGATGAGAAGGCAATGTGAAGATGGAGTGGAGAGACATTTGAAGATACTAATCCGGAAGACTGGAGTGATGTAGCAATAGTTAAGGAATACTGGCAACTGCCAGAAACTGGAAAAGGCAAGCAAATTCTTCCCGAGAGTCCCTAGAGGGAGGGTAACCCTACTGACACTTTAGGTTCTGCTCAATGAAACTGATTTCACAATTCTGGTCTCCAGAACTGTGAGATGTGTGTTTTGCACATGTTTTTAAGCCATGTAGTTTGTGGCAATTTTTTATAGCAGCTCTAGGAAACGAATACAATGGTTAAAAGGTTGAACTCCGAAGTTGGAAGGATAAGGAACTTATTGTGGTCTTTGGCTAGTTTCTTAGATCTCCAATGCTTACAGGGTAGTTTTGAGGAGTAAATGACCTAAAGTGTATGTGCTTTGTATGGTGCCCAGTTCCTGGTACATGTCATAAACTACTTAATAAATGTTAAATACGATGGTGATAATGTTGATGACAATGGTAATAGGAAAAATACAATTAAAAAAGAAGGAAAACCCAAATGGATCCTGTGTACCTTATATTTCTGATGTAACAAATTACTGACTATATTACTTATGAATAATTGATAAAGTATCACTATTACTATTTAAATGGAAGATAATAAAACCCACACTGAGAAGCCATTTAGTGTAATATGAGGATCCTGTAACAAAAAGTCCTCAAGTTGGATTCATGTTCTGTAAGGAAGACAGAGAGCTTGTCTTGCTGAGTGAGGCTTTGTTGACTCTTCTGTTGTTTAACTTGGGTATGCCAAATAGTCTGAAGCTTGGAAGGGGATACTTTTTGGTTGAGAAACTTGATTTTGATAATTAGCCGAGGTGATCTCAGTGGAGAAACAATTTGTTCACCAATTAGCAGTTCATATTTTTCTTAATTCTTCTAATAATTCCAGGAGTTTGAGTAAAATTGAGATTTATATCTTTCTTCAGTGCTACATGTGGCCATTCGTGATAAGAATAGGAGTAAAGACCCCCTCAAAAAAACAAAGCAAAATTAAATGAAACATAGAAATATACAAATTGTAACAATCTTGATTTTTTCCTTATGAAAACTGAGATCCAGTAAGTAAACTTATATTGGAATTATCAGGCATTCAAACATTATCCTTTAAGCTTAAAACAGCTGCCCTGTTAGTGAGCAAAGATGTTAGTTCTATAGATTTACTGAACCATATGTGTGGACATTGACTAGATCGCCTTGTATTGTGATAGAACTGATTTAAGAATCAGGTGGGTCTGATTTGTGAGTCTTGGGAAGACAGTTGCTTTGCAGCAATGGCAGGTTTATCCATCTGTGTCATGGGTAGACTGAGGCTTCCATGTAGGAAATAAACTATTAGAGGATTTTGTCTTCTTAGCACTTATTAAAATACAATTAAGAAATGTAATCTCACTATGGTGATTTATCAGATCAAGAGCTCTCTGAGGGCAGGGACTGTGTTACTCATTTATACATTTATTTATCCATTGCCCTGCACTGTGTCTGGCCCATTGTTAATGCTCAGGAGATGTTTGTGAAATTAATGAATGGTTGAGTACATCATTTCCTATAATTAGGACTTTTAGTTAGGATGGTGGTAAACAGACTTAGACATTGAGGCTATTTTCTGTCAGTGAACAAGACTCCCCCAACTGGAGGATTTATTATTCTTTCTAATGTAATGTTTTTTATTTCTTTTCATTTAAAATTTCTTTGGAAGCACAAATGATATTATAAACACAATAATATAAATAAAATAAGAAATAAATTACCAATTATTTAACCTTCTAGATAGAGGTGTTGATGTTTTTCCTATTTGACTCTATGCATTTATACACTTTGGGGGGCATAATTTATGATTAGAACTCAGATCTAATTTGGCACACAGTTTTCCACTTAATATAAACATTTTTCATATAGTCTTACAAGGTTCATAATTATGACTCTTTAAATGGCCACATAACATATTCTCTACCTCTTTTTCTCTGTGATTCCCCCATTTCCCAACTGCTTTATCTCTCTAGTGAATTCCACCTAGCTTTCAAGGCTGGTCCAAAAGTCTCCTCATTTCGGTTGGCTTTAATGATCCCTGTACTTTACACATATGTTGACTTATAGAACTTTTGATATTATATAACTTTTTTCTTTTTATAAAAATTATGAGCAATGAAATACATAAGAGCATGAATTATACAATTCTGTGTCCAGATGCCTCACTCAGTGATGGTAACATAGTAGGAAACCAGTAAATATTTGTAGAGTGCAGATACTGTTCTAGAATATAGGAATAGAAGGATGAAAGAAATGCAGTTTCTGGATTTGATGCTCAAAGTATAGTGACAGAGATAGGTAGGTAAAGATCATGGAGAAATTGCTGTTCTAGAGTTGTGTATGTGGTGCTAGGAAAACTCAGAGGAGGCTGACATATTCATGTCATAGCTTTTACTTTATTATTATTATTTTTTTTGCAGTTGGGCTGTATTTCCAGGAGTTGTATGGCTATGCCAATGAGTACGAACATTTTTATGACTTGATTTTTCTTGTCAAATTATTTTCCAGAAGATTCTATTTCCTCATAGGGGCCTTGTTTGCTCACTTATATTAGGTATCTTGAAATATATTTTACACTAAATTGAATAATCTCGTTATATAATTGTGTTAGGCAGAATCCTAAGATGTTACTCAAGATGTATTATACTCCCTCCCCAGTATACTTTACATTCGAGTAATCCCTGGGACTGTGAATTTGATAGATTTTTCTTTGATGATTAGATCACATTATATGACACAACGGATTTTAGAAAGGGAGATCATCAGGATGTGTCTGATTCTACATAGTAGTTATGACCACATTAGACCTTGAAAACAGTTTTCTCTAGTAGCCAAAGAGGAAATCAAAAAAATAAAAAATGTGACAAGGATTTGTCATGCTTTTGCTAGTTTAAAGGTAGAGAAGGTCACATAGAAAGGAATTAGACTTGTGCTCAGCCTCTAGTTGCTGAGAATGACTCCTATCTGACAACGAGCAAGGGAACAAGGGCTCATTCCTACACCAAGAGGAAGGGAATTCTATCAACAACAACGAGTTTGGAAGAAGATTTTTCTCCAGTTTCACCCTAGAGCTCAGCCCCACCTACACCTCAGTTTCAGCTTTGTGATGCCCAGTCCCATTGTGCCTGTGCTTCTGGCCTACAGAAATGGATGTTCTTTCAAGCTGTTAAGTTTCTAGTAATTTGTTACACAGCAGTAGAAAACGAATGTAATTATATATTAATCACTTGTGATATTTACATGTATCTTTTCTGGATTATTTCATTGTGAGTTTTGTTTGTACAAAAGGTTGGCTTTTTTATATTATGGCATCTATTGAATTTTTTCTTGATAATATCTAGGATTTCTTCACATTTTAGAAGGAGTTGGATAGGGTGGGTGGGTCGGTCTCTCAGAGGATTTGAGTCTGAGTCTTAACTGATGAATTTGTTTGGACTCTCTCACTGGTATCCATTTTGCATTATAATTTATATTTCCATCTGAACATTGACTCTTTCCATTGCTGCTTAGCTAAGGATAAATACATATTTTTCTTTGGAAAAATTGGGATATTCTCACTAAAACATTCCTTTCCATGTCTGAATGAAACTTTTCAGTATAACATTTCAACACTAATAGGGTCTAACAATGGAGGGCAGCTCCCGAGAACTGTTATTAGCCTTTCCTTTCACCATAATTCTTGGCAAGAGAAAGCTTCTCCAGACTTTTCATTTTCATTACACCCTTCTTCCAAATTGAAATTCTCTGGATAGCCTATTACCCATTATTGTCAATGTTATTCTGATCTACAATTGTCAGTGTTATTCTGCTTGACAGGATAAAAGGGATGAGTTTTCAGTTTTCTTACATGAGTCTAGTATTACACTCAAAGGCATACTTATTAACAATAACTTGGTTAGTGTGATTTTTTTTATGAAGGTATTATTGATATACACTCTTATGAAGGTTTCACATGAAAAACATTGTAGTTACTGCATTCACCCATATTATCAAGTCCCACCCCCATACCCCATTGCAGTCACTGTCCATCAGTATAGTAAGATGACAGAGTCACTATTTGCCTTCTCTGTGCTACACTGTCTTCCCCACAATCCCCCCCACACCATGTGTGCCAATCATAATACCCCTCAATCCCCTTCTCCCTCCCTCTCCACCTGCCCTCCCCCACCTCTCCCCTTTGGTAACCACTAGTCCCTTCTTGGAGTCTGTGGGTTACTGTGATTTTTAACACCCATTTATATTATTGATTGCTATTTATGCTTCAGGTGTTTCTGTAACATTCCTGGATTGATGTCAAAAACATCCTTAACAGGGGAATTCTTTACCATTGTGGACGCATTTGTTCTTTCAATATACAGATATTGAGGACCTAACCAAGTGGTAGCTCTGCAGGCCTTGTTATTTTTTGCCCTCTCTATTTGACACTTATGTGTCAAAAAGCCTGTGCCAAGAAAATCTTCAATATAGTAAGGAAAGTACATATAGATATTTTTCTTGGCTGAGCTCTAGAAAGACTTGAGTTTTATATAAGCAGAAGCTAGTAGTTATGTGAATTTAAGACAATATTTTGATTTCTATAATGTAAATGTGTGTAATTTGTTCAAATATGGCATTATTTCTATGAAAGCTCAACTTAAGCATTGAAATAAAAAATTAGAAGCATGGAAATGAGAAAATTTTAATTATGATCCTTTCAGGAGCACATGGTCATTGTGTATAGATTAGAAGGTTAGAAAATGATTCTGTCATACAGTGTCATGTAATTTTAAAGGTTGAGAGGAACTGAAAGATTACCCAGGCCAGATGCTTCATGTTGCCGATGAGGGTGCTAAAGCCCAGAGAGAGGAGGCCACACACTCACAGACATGGCAGGGCATACATGGCAGAACCATGCAGGATCCACGTTTCCTAATATTCACTTCTATTCCTTCACTTAGTTCAGTTCCACTTTCCACTTACTATACTTAAAATTCAATAGAAACTTGAACTGTGTTCATGATACTAAGTTGATATTGTAGGTTGGACTCTGGAGAGTTTTTAGGACACGTTATTCTTTTCTACAGTATTGAAACAGTATGGTTTCTATTAAAATACTCAGCACAACTTCTATCTTTTGGACTATTTGGATGAAATATGGATAGTAAAGTAACTCAAATCTCTGACTGCCGAATTATAGCTTGGCTTGAGAGAATTTCTGAAATTTCTGTGTTGCATTGTTGTTATTTTGGCTTGTTAGAGAAAGGAAACACTTCTATAGGTATGTTTTCATCTACCTTGACTGCTTTTTTTTTTTACAATTTATTTTATTTTAGTATCATTAACCTACAATTACATGAGCAATATTGTGATGATTAAACTACCCCCTTCATCAGGTCCCCCCGACCAACCCTATTACAGTCACTGTCCATCAGTGTAGTGAGATAAGAATCACTACTTGTCTTCTCTGAGCTGTACAGTCCTCCCCGTGCCCCCCCCCCCTGGGGCTGGGAATCGTAATGCCCCTTTTTCCCCCTTATCCCTCCCTTCCCGCCCTTCTTCCCCAGTCCCTTTCCCTTTGGTAACTATTAGTCCGTTCTTGGGTTCTGTGAGTCTGCTGCTGTTTTGTTCCTTCAGTTTTTTTTTTCTTTGTTCTTATACTCCACATATGAGTGAGATCATTTGATACTTGTCTTTTTCGGCTTGGCTTATTTCACTGAGCAGATCTCCTTTTTACTTGAAATGACAAAAGTAAAAGAGGCACTGTTGTGTCTTTTAACAAAAGTACTGATTTCTTATTTGTATGAAAACATCTTGGTTGTTAAATTCCCTTCTTAATTTTATGTCTTAGTTGTATGCTTCTATTTCTTTACTTATTTTATATTGAAAGTCTATAACTGGTATAAGAGTTCTTCAATTATTGCCTATTTCAAATTTGGCTCTCCTTTTAATTTAGAGACATGAATGAATTATTTTTCCCTTTAATCTCTTCCTGCTGTATAAAAGACATATTTTCTATAATTGTTTGATTTTTCTAGGCTATCAATAGTGTTGTATACATCTTCTTGGGATAATCCAGTCCTCTGTCATTGGTGAAGGTTCTAATCTTGCTGGTTGTGCCTACATTCACAAATTGTTTTGTAATATAACATCACTATATTAATGCTTGCCATATTTTTGTACATATGGGATCCAGGTGGCTTGGATTCTCTCTCTCTTTCTGTCACTTACCAGCCAGTGTTACAAGGGCTATTTATGTTTGACAAAGATCACTCAACCTCTAACTGAATCTCTGTTTTCTCATAAAATAGAGAAAGTAAGTGTTTTAGAGCCATTGTAAGGATTAAATAAAAGAATACATGTGCATACCTGTCACACTGTCAATATTGAATAAATAGTAGTTGTAAAAATACTGTACCAAAGGTAAAAACACAGAGTAGTTTTATGAAAAATTATTCCTATTAGCCTTTATCTAATTCATCCAGCCTCCTTCATCAGTTAATCTGTAGCCCCTTTCTCCTTACAAAAAGAATCTGGGATTATTTCGCTAGGAGGGATCTCTAAGAAGGTTCCTAAAGATGATTCTATTAGAGAATATCTATTTTCCCTTCTGATAAGGTCAATAGTTTGTTTTCAAGGGTTGTCAGATCAAATATTTAAAAATTTCCTTCTGGAAGACGTTCTTATTCCTGGTAATATTAGATATTTGGAAGGAGAATTTAAATAGAGGGTAGCATATTGTGCAGAAATTTTGTGTAACTATGCAGTGATTCCATATGTTCATTTTTTGTTTTTGTCACCTTGACTTTCCCATCGTGGATTCCTGAGGTTATCAGACATCCTCCCCTGCAGAGTCTTTGTCTATCCAGTCCACAAAATTCCTTCCCATTGTGCAAGGACTACATCAGTTATTTGGAATTATAGACTTTAAAGCATCTTCTTCCAAACTGCAGTTTAACTCAGGCCTGGCAACAAACTAGTGTTTTTCGATAAGATTGGCATCAGGCAAGAGAGTGAGGCTATCTCTGTAGTCTGGTACCACAGAAAAGTTAGTTTTCCTTATGAGCAAATGTAGAGAATAAGGTATATAATTTTCAGTATTTGAAGCATAGGCACCAGTGTAATCTCCTGACTTTGCCGGAAAGTATTTGATCCTTAACCTATGAGCCCTATTTTAACCAAACGTAGTCTGAGTGTCACAAAACTTCAAATGATTGATACGAATAAAGTCACTTTAACACTGATTATCTAAAGCTCCTGTTTTTGCTTCTTCTATATCTTATGGGACATCTAGTTTCTTTTCAGTGTACTCCTTCCCCCTATTTCTGGACATCTCACCAAACTGTTTCTCAGCTGCCATGTGGCATCAGTCATAGTTTTTCTCTTCTAATCAAGCTTGCCTTGTTTGAAGGAGCCTCACCTTCACTAACACTACAGCAGCCATGCTGAAGATGAGAGGTCTGTGATCCTAGTTCCATGCTTCGCCTGATCACCTAGGCTCTCCCAAGAAAGTGCCCAGCTCTGCATATTGGTAGTCTTTCTTCAAAGGAAATATAAAGTTCTGCCTCCCCAGACATCAAG
This sequence comes from Phataginus tricuspis, assembly GCA_029783875.1. NCBI lineage: Eukaryota > Metazoa > Chordata > Mammalia > Pholidota > Manidae > Phataginus > Phataginus tricuspis. The sequence goes on along the minus strand of JAQQAC010020895.1, from coordinate 8,771,440 downwards.
CTCCCTAAAGAAGGCTTCTAAAGTAGTGGGGTTTTAAAGCTAAATCTAAAAATCTAAAGATGGAGGTAATCATCCTTGTTCAAGAACACTTCTGATTTCTGAGACATTGTAAAGACTGATGGATGTCAGTGGGCACTGCTTGCAGGTTTAAGGCATAGGCAAGAAAAGGAAGGGAGGAATCAAGGAAGACTAGGAAGTGGTGAAGAGGGTAAGTAAAGGTAGGGAAACTAAAAATAATATGTCTGTGATCAGCAGTGGTCAAATTCCCTCCCAAATGGCAGATACAACATAGTAATTACATGAGGCTTACCTGGTGCTATTTAGAATATATCTTTTTCCCTCAAGAGCCCAAGAGAGCTTTAGCTCTTTGTTATTAGTGTCTTTATGCATATTTAAATTTTGAAAAGAAAAAAATGTTGCACCAGTGGCCTTTTTTTCCATTTTTTTCTCTTGAACCATATTTACTTTGCTCCCAAAAACAAATAATAGGCTTCAAAAGATGGTTTGTTTTTACTGTTTGTATAAACTGAGTTTAAGTTGCATCTGACTCGGTGCATGAATAAAATTCTCTTAGAGAAAATGTGATCTAGAGAAGATAAAACATTTTATTGATGTTTCTTAGAATTGATATGAGGTTTTTTTCTCTTCTTTCTTTTTTTCTTTATGATGCTTGATTGAATTTAACTTCCATTATTTTATCTCATGGCTTATGACACCTTTAGAAGAAATATATCCTCTGAGCTACTTCTTCTTAGTAACATACAATAAGACCAGAAATCTACTAGGAATTTAATGGTTTACTGTGCTACCTTCCATTTCACCTCTTATGTCCTAGATTTCAGCATTAGCTAAAGTGACTAATTAAAATAACCCTAGTCTTATCCTTGTTCTTAGTGGACATGTTGTTAAATTTAAAAATTTCATCACATAACTTTGTATATTTGTTAGGAATTTATCCATGATTACTAGAACTGAAATGTCAAATGTGTGTAGGTTATGATTACAACATAATGAACTACTATGAGATACTACTTTATACCCACCAGTATGGCTATAATAAAAACAAAAAGGAAGGGGGGAATAATAAGTGTTGAGAGGATGTGCAGAACTTGGAACCCTCATGTATTCTGGTAGGGATATAAAATGGTGAAGTTCTGTGAAAAACATTTTGGCAGTTGCTCAAAAAATTAAACATATACATAAACATTGAGCAATTCACCTCCTAAGTACATGCCCAAGAGAATTGAAAATGTGTGCACAAAAGCTTGCACAAGAATGTTTATAGTTGCTTTATTCATGATAGCTAAAAGGTGGAAATAATGCAAATGCTCATCAATTGAAGAATGGATAAACAAAATGTGATTTACTCATACAATGGAATATTATTCAGCCATATAAAAGAATTAAGTACTGAGACATGGTACAATGTGGATCAACCTCAAGAACATTACCCTAAGTTAAAGAAGTGAGACACGAAAGGTCATTTTTGTAGGATTCCATTTATATGATACACCTAGAATAGGTAATAGAGACAAATACAGAATAGTGCTATCTAGAAGCTGGGAAGAGTAGGGATAGGGAGTGACTGTTTAATGGGTATGGGGTTTTCTTTGGAGGTAATGAAGTGTTTTTGAACTAAAGAGAGGTGATAGTAATACAACACTGTGAAAGTTTTAATTGCCAATGCCATATGCTAAAAAAGTTAATATTAAAATATATGAATTTTACCTCAGTTAAGAGGAAATAACCAAACTCACAGAATAGAGTGTAAAATTCTTAAATACTGATAGCCATTTGCTCCCTTTAGTTTTAGGCAGTCTTTCTTGAGGTAACATCTCTTTTTAAAAATGGTTGATCATTTTTGCAATACAAAAAGCTATGTGGGAGGAAAAAAGATGGTGGCATGAGAAGTGAGGCAGAAATCTCCTCCCAAAACCACATATAATATGAAAATACAGCAAATACAACTATTCCTCAAAGAGTGACCGGAAATAAAATTGCACCAGCCAGTCTATGTCTGGGAAAAGAGAACATCTCACTGAAAAGGGTAAAGTAATAAAGCTGCAACCCAGCAGGACCCAAGCACTCCCCCCCACCCCAGCTCACTGGTGGGAGGAAGAGAATCAGAGCAGGGAGGGAGTGGAAGCACAGAACTGCTAAATACCCAGCCCTAGAAATCTACTCTGGGAGCACAGACTCACACTGCATGGTGCTCAGGAGATTTGAGAGTTTGAGAACCAAAGTCAGAGACTCAGACTGCGAGCAGGTTCCCACAACTGGCTGCCCTGGGACAAAAGAAACATGGGAGCATTGAAAGACTTCCCAACAGTGACAGGGCTGCTAACAGGGCAAGGGTTCAGGAGAAGGAACAGGTGGACAAAAATTTCCCAGCACACTCAGCCCAGCAGGTTGGGAACTTTCAGGAGCTTCAGGCACTCCATACCCCTGGCTGGCAATGCAGCCCCAAGGCCCCCCACTGTGATAAGCAGCCTGCTGCCTCTTCCTGCCCCTCACACCTGCATGCAAACCCACTGCCCCTGCCATCGCTCCAGACAAGCTGGAGGGCAGCACCACCTACAGCAACTACATGGCTTAATGCAGTGACTGCTCCCTGCACGCAGCTCACTGGTCCTGGCAGCGGAGGCAGGTGCTGTGGCTGGGAAGCAGGAAAGGGCTCGCTCTTTAGGGTAGGCACCGGCACCAGTCGCCTGTGACTACTGCCATCGCTACAGGCTAGCTGGAGGTCAGCCTTGCCCATGGCAGTTTAGGGGTTTAACGTAGAGGCTGCTCCCTCCATGCGGGTCACTGGCCCTGACAGTGGAGGCAGGAACTGTGGCCGGGAAGCAGGGAAGTGCTTTGTCCTTCCAGAAGACACTAGTGCTTCTCGCCGGCGACCCCTGCCACCGCCTATGGCAGCTTAGGGTCTTAATGCAGAGGCTGCTCCCTGCACGTGGCTCACTAGCCCTGACATCAGAGGCAGGCACTGCATCCAGAAGCAGGAAAGGGCTCACTCTTTAGGGTAGGTACTGGCACCACTTGTTGGCAACGACTGCCATTGCTCCGGGTACTGGGCAGCTCTGAAGAGCAGAGTTTCTAGGCACCAGAGGATGCTACCTACACAAACCTAATATTTCTCACTATTCAATAGGATTATGAAAAGGCAGAAGAAACTTGTTCAATCCAAAATCTCTCAAACACCAGAAAGAGGACTCAGTAAGACTGAAATCACCAATATTCCTGAAAAATTTTCAAAATAAAAGTCACAAGTATGCTAATGGAGCTACAGAAAAATAATCGAGAGCTAAGGGACAAATTCAGGAGGGAGATAGACACCTTAAAAATACAGTAGCTGAAATGAAACATAAAATGGAGGGATTTAAAAGCAGATTAGATGAGGTAGAGGAGATGGTAAATGGACTAGAAATTAGAGAACCAGAATACAAAGAAGCTGAGGCAGAGAGAGAAAAAAGGATCTCTAGAAATGAAAGAATATTAAGAGAACTGTGTGACCAATCCAAATGGAACAATATTTGCATTATAGGGGTACCAGAAGAAGAAGAGAGAGAAAAACGAATAGAAAGTGTCTTTGAAGAAATAATTGCTGAAAAATTCCCCAATCTGGGGAAGGAAATAGTCTCTCAGATCATGGAAGCCCACAGATCTCCCAACACAAGGGACCCAAGGAAGACAACACCAAGATATATAATAATTAAAATGGCAAAGATCAAGGACAAGAACAGAGTATTAAAAGTATCCAGAGAGAGAAAACAGATCACCTACAAAGGAAAACCCATCAGGCTATCATCAGACTTCTCAGCAGAAAGAAACCTTACAGACCAGAAGGGAATGGCATGATATATTCAATGCAATGAAACAGAAGGACCTTGAACCAAGAATACTCTACCCAGCAAGACTATCATATAAATTTGAAGGAAGGATAAACAATTCCCAGATAAGCAAAAGTTGAGGAAATTTACGACCCACAAACAATCTCTACTGTGTATTTTAGAGAGACTGCTATAGATCGAAGGGCTCCTAAGGATAAATAGGTGTCACCAGAGAAAATAAAACCACTGTAAAGGAAGTAGACCAATTAATTACTAACCAAATGCAAAATTAAATCAGCTACTCACAAAGTAAGTCAAGGGAACCACAAAGAGTACAGAATGTGATACCTAATGTATAAGGAGTGGAGAAGGAAGAAAAAGAAGGGAGAAAAAGAATCTTCAGATTGTGTTTATAACAGTGTAATAAGCGAGTTAAGTTAGACTGTTTGATAGTAAAGAAGCTGCCCTTGAACCTTTGGTAACCACGAATTCAAAGCCTGCAATGGCAGTAAGTACAAAGCTATTGATAATCACCCTAAGTGTAAATGGACTGAATGCACCAATCAAAAGGCACATAGTCACAGAATTGATAAAAAAAGCAAGACCCATCTATATGCTGCCTACAAGAGACTCACTTCAAACCCAAAGACATACACAGACTAAAAGTGAAGGAATGGAAAAAGATATTTCATGCAAACAACAGGGAGAGAAAAGTAGGTGTTGCAATACTTGTATCAGGTAAAATAGATTTCAAAAAAAAGAAAGTAGCAAGAGACGACATTATATAATGATGAAGGGGTCAGTCCAACAAGAGGATATAACCATTATAAAAGCTATGCACCCAACACAGAAGCACCCAAATATGTACAATAAATACAAACAGAATTAAAGGGGGAAATAGAATGCAATGCATTCATTTTACTTCAACATACCACTCACTCCAAAGGACAGATCAACCAGACCGAAAATAAGTAAGGACACAGAGGCACTGAAAAACTCATTAGAACAGATGGACCTAACAGACATCTACAGAATGCTCCACCCAAAAGCAACAGGCTACACATTCTTCTTAAGTGCACATGGAACGTTTTCCAGAATAGATCACATACTAGGCCACAAAAAGAGCGTCAGCAAATTCAGAAAGATTGAAATTCTTCCAACCAACATCTTAGACCACAAACATATGAAACTAGAAATAAATTGTACAAAGAAAACAAAAGGTTCACAAACACATGGAGGCTTAACATGCACCTAAATAATCAATGGATCAATGACCAAATTAAAACAGATCAAGCAATATATGGAGACAAACGAAAACAACAGAACAATGCCACAACTTCTGTGGGACGCAGTGAAGGCAATTCTAAGAGGAAAGTATATAGAAATTCAGGCCTATTAAAGGAAGGAACAACAATCCCAAATGAATAGTTTAAATTGACAGTTAATGGAACTGGAAAAAGAAGAACAAATGAGGTCCAAAGTCAGCAGAAGGAGTGACATAATAAAGATCAGAGAAGAAATAAATAAAATTGATAAGAATAAAATAATAGAAAGAATTAACGAAACCAAGAGCTGGTTCTTTGAGAAAATAAACAAAATAGTTAACCCCTAGCCAGACTTACCAAGAAAAAAAGAGAGTCTCCACACATGAACAGACTCAGAAATGAGAAAGGAAAAATCACTATAGACACCATTGAAATATAAAGAATTATTAGAGAATTCAATGAAAAATTATATGATAAAAAACTGGATAACCTATAAGAAATGGACAACTTTTTAGAAAATACAACCTTCCAAGATTGACCCAGGAAGAAACAGAAAATCTGAACAAACCAGTTACCAGCAATAAAATCGAAACAGCAATCATGAAACTACCCATAACAAAATCCCCGCACCAGATGGCTTCACTGGTGATTTTTATCAAACATTTAGTGAAGAACTAACACCCATCCTCCTTAAAGTTTTCCAAAAAGTAGAAGAGGGAATACTTCCAAACTCATTCTATGAAGCCAGCATCACTCGAATGCCAAAACCAGGCAAAGATACCACAAAAAAAGAAAATTACAGGCCAATATCTCTGATGAACATGCAAAAATACTCAACAAAATATTAGCAAACCAAATTAAAAAATACATCAAAAAGATCATACATCATGGTCAAGTGGGATTCATTCCAGGGATGCAAGGATGTTATAATATTAGAAAATCCCTCAACATCATCCACTACATCAATAAAAAGAAGGACAAAAATCACATGATTATCTCCATAGATGCTGAAAAAGCATTTGATAAAATTCAACACCCATTTATGATAAAAAATCCCAACAAAATGGGTATAGAGGGCAAGTACCTCAACATAATAAAGGCCATATATGAAAAACCCACAGCCAACATCATACTTAACAGTGAAAAGCTAAAAGCTTTTCCTCTAAGATTCAGAACAAGACAAGGATGCCCGCTCTCCCCACTTTTATTCAACATAGTATTGGAAGTCCTAGCCACGGCAATCAGACAACACACAGAAATAAAAGGCATACAGATTGGCAAGGAAGAAGTTAAACTGTCCCTGTTTGCAGATGACATGATATTGTACATAAAAAACCCTAAAGAATCCACTCCAAAACTACTAGATCTAATAACTGAATTTAGCAAAGTTGCAGGATACAAAATTAATTCACAGAAATCTGTTGCATTCCTATACACTAACAATGAAGTAGCAGAAAGAGAAATCAGAAAACAATTCCATTCACAATTGCATCAAAAAGAATAAAATACCTAGGAATAAACCTAACCAAGGAAGTAAAAGACCTATACCCTGAAAACTACAAGACACTCTTAAGAGAAATTAAAGAGGACACTAATAAATGGAAATTTTTTCCCATGCTCTTGCCTAGAAAGAATTAATATTCTCAAAATGGCCATCCTGCCTAAAGCAATCTACAGATTCAGTGCAATCCCTATCAAAATACCGACAGCATTCTTCAACGAACTGGAACCAATAGTTCTAAAATTCATATGGAACCACAAAAGACCCCGAATAGCCAAAACAATACTTAGAAGGAAGAATAGATAGCAGGGGGGATTATGCTCCCTACTTCAAACTGTACTACAAAACCACAGTAATCAAGACGATTTGTACTGGCTGGCACAAGAGCAGACTCACAGATCAATGGAATAAAATAGAGAACTCAGATATGAACCCACACATAAATGGCCAATAAATATATGATAAAGGAGCTATGGACATACAATGGGGAAATGACAACCTCTTCAACAGCTGTTGTTGGCAAGACTGAACCACCTGTAAGAGAATGAAACTGGATTATTGTCTAATCCCATACACAAAAGCAAACTCAAAATGGATCAAAGAGCTGAATGTAAGACATGAAACCATAAAACTTTTAGAAGAAAACACAGGCAAAACTCTCTTGAATATAAACATGAGCAACTTCTTCATGAACATATCTCCCGGGCAAGGGAAACAAAAGCAAAATGAACAAGTGGGACTATATCAAGCTGAAAAGCTTCTGAACAGCAAAGGACACCATCAGTAGAACAAAAAGACATCCTACAGTATGGGAGAATATATTCATAAATGACGTATCTGATAAGGGGTTGACATCCAAAATATATAAAGAACTCATGCACCTTAACAAACAAAAAGCAATCCAATTAAGAAATGGGCAGAGGACATGAATAGACACTTCTCCAAAGAAGAAATTCAGATGGCCAACAGGCACATGAAAAGATGCTCCACATCGCTAATCATCAGAGAAGTGCAAATTAAAACCACAATGAGATATCACCTCACACCAGTAAGGATGGCCAACATCCAAAACACAAACAACAACAGGTGTTGGCAAGGATGTGGAGAAAAGGGAACCCTCCTACACTGCTGGTGGGAATGCAAATTAGTTCAACCATTGTGGAAAGCAGTATGGAGGTTCCTCAAAAAACTCAAAAAAGAAATAGCATTTGACCCAGGAATCCCACTCCTAGGAATTTACCCTAAGAATGCAGCAGCCCAATTTGAAAAAGACAGATGTACCCATATGTTTATCGCAGCACTATTTACAATAGCCCAGAAATGGAAGCAACCTAAGTGTCCATCAGTAGATAAATGGATAAAGAAGATGTACATATACACAATGGAATATTATTCAGCCATAAGAAGAAAACAAATCCTACCATTTGCAACAACATGGATGGAGTTAGAGGGTATTATGCTCAGTGAAATAAGCCAAGCCGAAAAAGACAAGTATCAAATGATTTCACTCATATGTGAAGAATAACAACAAAGCAAAAACTGAAGGAACAAAACAGCAGCAGACTTACAGAACCGAAGAATGGACTAGTGGTTACCAAAAGGAAGGGTGTTGGGGAGGGTGGATGGGAAGGGAGGGATAAGGGGATTAAGGGATATTATGATTAGCACACATAATATAGGGGGTCACGAGGAAGGAAGTATAGCACTGAGAAGACAGGGGGTGACTCTATAGCATCTAACTATAATGGGGTATGTGGTAGGGATATGATAATAGGGGGGAATGTAGGAGCCACAATGTTGCTCATGTGAAACCTAAGCATAAGATCAAATATCAATGATGCCTTAATAAAAATAAATTAATTAATTAATTTAAAAAAAGTGTGTGGTTACTAAAGATAAAAAGAAGAAAACTAAAATTACATTAATTGTATTGCTTAGAAAGAAGAACTGTTAACACTTCTGTATGTTCCTTTTATGTGACTTTTCCCATTGTATTTTACATCTGCATGTGTGCTACATGGGTATGTATGTATGTATGAAACAGGATCATATTGAACATAGTGTAATAACATACTTTTATCACTTTATGCATTTGATAATAATTTGGTCTTCTTTCTGTAGTTATAAGAGCATTTTACTCTTTTTCTCTTTTATTGCATCTGTCTTTTTAACTAGCAGGAAAATATTGCAAAGATTATATTTTATTTGTCTTTGAATCCCTGAAACAGCTTAAAGGAAAAGGCCATTTTATTCGGTTGGGGTGGACTAGTTTAGATTGGATTGAATTGAATTAACCAATGTAGAACTTCCAAAATATTCAGCATCCTGTTTTACTATCATATTCTCTTAGATAAATTTCAGTGGTGAAATGATGTACCCTTTTTCCCCTCAGGATGTCAGGATTGTATAAGCCTGAAGTAGATGTACCAATATATTCTGTATTAGTTTTCTAGGGCTGTAATTGTTCTGGGACCAATTGCAATGTGTTGTATATCATGTGTAGGGGTTCTCTCATACCACCAAGCTATTCTCTGATATCAGCTGGTTGTCCTACAATTCAACTCAATTCTGACACTATCTTCCTAGAGATATTATCATATTTCACAGGTTAAGGACTCAGTCCCACAAGACTTGTTCCTTATTTCCACCTCCCACTTCCAATGCCAGCTGAGAGCCTAGGTTGTCATCTGTGTTTCTGATCAACTGGCTTTAGGTTGGAGGTTCCAATGACCTGCCCTCCCCCAACCCATATCCCCCCTCCCCTGCATTGGGTTCGATTAACCAGCTCACAGAACTCAGAAAAACTTTTACAAGATCAGTGGTGTATTATCAAAGGATGTGATTCAGGAACAGCCAGATCAAAGAGATGCATAGGGGGATATGGGGAAAAGTTGTAGAGCTTCCATACTCTGTCCCCAAATTTCTATGTGTTCACTAACCTGAAAGCTCTCTGAACCCCCTCCTTTTGGGTTTTTATGAACACTTCAGTACATGGTCAGGATTGATTAAATCACTGGCTACTGGTGATTGATTCAACTTCCAGCTCTTCTTTCTTCTCCAGAAATTAGGAGGTGGGGCTGAAAGTTCCAACACTAGTCACAGTAGGTTTTGCCAGAAAACAGCCCCTATCCTTAGGTGCTTTCCAAAAGTTACTTCATTAACAAAATTAACAGTTGTGGTGGAAAGGGGCTTGTTGTGAATAACAAGAGAGCTATATCACCTTTAAGCTCTGAATCATTTCAGGAACTGAGGATAGGAGACCAAATACTATGGCAGAAGCTGCTTGCACTGCTCTTATCATTCAGGAAATACCAAGGGTTTTGGGAGCTGTCAGACAAGAACTTGGCAGATAAGACTGACTATGTGAGATACATAGTTTGGCCATCTAAATGACCAAATACATATTCCTTATGAGTAACAGTACTGCAGCCTCCATAACAAAACACCAAAGACTGGGTGGCATAAACAACAAACATTTATTTTCTCACAGTGCTGGAGGCTAGAAGTCCAAGATCAAGGTTTAGTTTTTCCTGAGGTCCCTTGCAGATGGCCCCACTGCCTTCTCAGTGTCCTCACATGCCCTATTCTTTGTACGTCCACATCTCTGGTATCCTATATGTCCTAATTGCTTCTTCTCATAAGGACATCAGTCAGATTATATTAGGCTCATCCTAATGGCCCCATTTTACCTTAATTACATCTTTAAGGACTATATCTCCTAATAAAGTTACATTCTAAGGCACTGGGGGTTAGAACTACAAGTTATAAATCTGGAGGTGGGGGCACAATTCAGGCCATAACATCTTCCAAACAGAAAGAAAATCTCATTATGTTTGGAAAAATCTTATTGTGTGGACTTAATTAAACTGGGTCATCCAAGTCAACCAGGAGGTAGATTTATCTTGCATTTTTAGGGATGGCTCAAGTTAGGAGAGGAGAGAATAAATAAAAGCATGTAAGAGGCAAGAACAGTAGGGAAAATGTTTTTGTACCCCCTTAAACCAGGAAAATGTCTACATTTAGCATAGAAAATATTCATAAAAGTGATATATTTCTACTATTTTGGTGGCCTGAGGGGAAAAAGTACTATTTTAGCAGTTCATAATTAACACTTAAACAGGTATTGTCAATCAGTATCTTGTGGGGACCAGAAGAGTTCAGGTCCTATTTTTTCTTTGGAGCTAAATAGAGACGTTTCTTTTAATAAGGAGCAAATTGGGATCAATTTGTCATGTTTTTTGAGATATATTATGAACACTTTAGGTAAGGGGAATCATCTTAAGGGAGAATTTCTTTTCAAGGACCAAGTCCTATTTGAATTTTATCTTCAAGATCTGTGAATATAGAAACTTCAGAAACGTTGTAGAAGTTTTTAAATGTTTCAATTTTGGATAATATTTATAACTTCTTTAAAATGTGTACTATTCATTTGGACAGAGTATGAAGAGTTGTTTTCTAATACATATATTTAGCTTTCAAAATCTAACTGGAAACATTTCAAATGAAATACTTCATTTCTCTTGTTTAAAACCAGCACACTTTATAGCCTTCATATATTAAAAATTGAATAGTAGGGATTAAAGGTGGCAGCATGAGAGGTGAGACACAGGCTTCCTCCTAAACTGCATATAATATGAAAATATAATTAATACAACTAATCCTGAAAGAGCAACAGGAAAGAGGACTGCATCAGACTGCATACACCTGGAGGAAAGAGCAGACCTCACAGAACAGGGTAATGTACTAAAGCTGTGGCCCAGCGGGACCCAAGCCCATTCCCCACCCCAGCTCACTGGTGGGAGGAAGAGAAACAGAGCAGGGAGGGAGTGGAGGCCTGGGACTGCTGAATACATAACTCTGGAGATCTGCTCTGGGAGCACAAAACTACATTTGATGGTGCTTGCATGATACTCTCGTGATTATGGGGTTGGAAAGCTAAGACAGGCAAAATTCCTGGAGAGACTGAGATTCCCACTGCTTCTGGAAAGCAGGGAACCATATCCAGCTGCTCTGGGACAAAAGAAAGGTGGGCAGTCTGAGAGACTTCCTAACAAGGAAGCCCTTAGCAAGAGGGCTGCTAAAGGGGCAAGGATTGCACAGAGCTTACTGCTCAGGAGAGAGGACAGGTAGAAAAAATTGTCCAGGTGCACTATGCCCAGCAGGATGGAAGCTTTGCCATATAGACTCTCATATTTAAGGAGGAAAAAGAAATCTTCCTCCTTAGATGATCTTCAGGTGCTCTAGCTCCCTGGCTGGCTACACAGCTCCAAGGATCCCTCTGTGATACACAGCCTACTGCACCTTTCTCCTGGCCAGCCCCACCTGACTCTCAAACTGGCAAACCCTACTCTGCCTTACCCCAGCCAGAGGGAAGATCTGTCTACAGCAACTATAGATGCAAAGCATAGAGGCTTATACCTGTGTGCTCGGCCCACTGGTTCAGGCAGTGGAGACAGGCATAGCAGCCAGGAAGCAGGAAACAGCTCTTTCCTCCACCCAGGCACCAATACCACTCCCCTGTGACCCCCGACATTGCTTCAGGGGCTGAGCATCTCCAGGGAGTAGAGCTTCTGGGCACTAGAGAGCAGCATATACAAATATGAAACGCCAAAGGAGCCTGGTTCAGAGTAAAATTATTGATACAACTCCTGAGAAAGACTTAAATGAAATCGACCTGATGACTCTTCCTGAAAGGGAGTTCAAAATAAAAATCAGTAACATGCTCATGGAGGTTCGGAAAGGTATTCAAGAACTCAGGAATGAATTCCAGTCAGAGATCCAATTGTTGAAGAGCACAATGGGGTGTACTAAAAGCAGATTGGATATGGTGGAGGAGATGATAAATGAAATAGAAGCTAGAGAAGAGGAATACAAAGAAACTGAGGCCCAGAGAGAAAACAGGTTCTCTAAGAATGAAAGAATATTGAGAGAACTGTGTGACCAATCCAAACGGAACAATATTTGCATTATAGGGGTACCAGAAGAAGAAGAGAGAAAACGGGATAGAAAGTGACTTTGAGGAGGTAATTGCTGAAAACTTCCTGAATCTGGGGAAGGAGATAGTCTCTCAGGCCATGGATATGCACAGATCTCCCAACACAAGTGACCCACGGAGGACAACACCAAGACATATAGTAATTAAAATGGCAAAGATCAAGGATAAGGACAGACTATTAAAAGCAGCCACAGAGAGAAATAAGATCACATACAAAGGAAATCCCATCAGGCTGTCATCAGACTTCTCAACAGAAACCTTACAGGCCAGAAGGGAGTGGCATGATGTATTTAATGCAATGAAGCAGAAGGGCCTTGAACCAAGAATACTTTATATGGCAAGAATATCATTTAAATTTGAAGGAGGGATTAAACAATTTCCAGATAAGCAAAAGCTGAGAGAATTTACCTCCCTCAAACCATCTCTACAGTGTATTTTGGAGGGACTGCTAGAGATGGAAGTGTTCCTAAAGTTTAATAGCTGTCACCAGAGGTAATAAAACCACAGTAAAGAAAGTAGAAGAGCTAATTACTAAGCAAACACAAAATTAAATTAACTATCCCCAAAGTCAATCAGGGATGGACAAAGAGTACAGAATATGAGACCTAATATATAAAAATTGGAGGAGGAAGAAAAAGGAGGAAGAAATAAAAAGGAACCTTTAAATTGTGTTTGTAATAGGATATTAAGTGAGTTAAGTTAGACTCTTAGACAGTAAGGAAGTTAACCTTGAACATTTGGTAACTGTGAATCTAAAGCCTGCAATGGCAATAAGTACATACCTGTTGATAATCATCCTAAATGTAAATGGTCTGAATGCACCAATCAAAAGACATAGAGTCACTGAATGGATAAAAAACAAGACCCATCTATATGCTGCCTACAAGAGAGTCACTTTAAACCCAAAAACATACACAGACTAAAAGTGAAGGGATGGAAAAAGATATTTCATGCAACTAATAGGGAGAAAAAGCAGGAGTTGCAGTACTTGTATCAGACAAAATAGACTTCAAAAGAAATAAAATCACAAGAGACAAAGAAGGACATTACATAATGGTAAAAGGGTCAATCCAACAAGAAGATATAACCATTATAAATATCTATGCACCTAACACAAGAGCACCTACATATGTGAAACAAATATTAACAGAATTAAAAGGGGAAATAGAACGCAGTGCATTCATTCTAGGAGACTTCAACACTCCACTGACTCCGAAGGACAGATCAACCAGACAGAAAATAAGAAAGGAGACAGAGGCACTGAACAACACAATAGAACAGATGGACCTAACAGACATCTACGAAACTCTACACCCAAAAGCATCAGAATACCCATTCTTCTCAAGTGCACATGGAACCTTTTCCAGAATAGATCATATACTAGGCCACAAAAAGAGCCGTGGTAAATTAAAAAAGATTGAGATTGTACCAACCAGTTTCTCAGACCACAAAGGTATGAAACTAGAAATAAATTATGCAAAGAAAATGAAAAATGCCAGAAACAGATGGTTTCACAACATGCACCTAAATAACCAATGGATCAACAACCAAATAAAAAGAGCGATCAAGCAATATATGGAGACAAATGACAACAATAATTCAACACTGCAAAATCTGTGGGATACAACAAAGGCTGTGCTAAGAGGAAAGTATATTGCAATACAGGCCTACCTCAGGAAAGAAGAACAATCCCATATGAACAGTCTAAACTCACAATTAATGAAACTAGAAAAAGAAGAACAAATGAGGCCCAAAGTCAGTGGAAGGAGGGACATAATAAAGATTAGAACATAAATAAATAAAATTGGGAAGAATAAAACAATAGAAAGAATCAATGAAAGCAAGGGCTGGTTCTTTGAGAAAATAAACAAAATAGATAAACCCCTAGCCAGACTTATCAAGAAAAAAAGAGAGTCTACTCACATAAACAGAATCAGAAATGAGAACGGAAAAATCAGTACAGATACCACAGAAATACAAAGAATTATGAGAGAATACTATGAAAAATTATATGCTAACAAACTGGATAAACTAGAAAAAATGGACAACTTTCTAGAAAAATACAATCTTCCAGGGTTGATCCAGAAAGAAACAGAAAATCTGAACAGACCAATTACCAGCAACGAAATTGAACTGTTAATCAAAAACCTACCTAAGAGCAAAATGCCTGGATCAGATGGCTTCACCGCTGAGTTTTATCAAACATTTAGTGAAGACCTAATACCCATCCTCCTTAAAGTTTTCCAGAGAGTAGAAGAACAGGGAATACTTCCAAACTCATTCTATCAGGCCAGCATTACTCTAATACCAAAACCAGGCAAAGACACCACAAAAAAAGAGAATTACACACCAATATCCCTGATGAACATGGATGCAAAAATACTCAACAAAATATTAGCAAACCGAATTCCAAAATACATAAAAAATCATCCATCATGATCAAGTAGAATTTATTCCAGGGATGCAAGGATGGTTCAACATTCAAAAATCCATCAATATCATCCACCACATCAACAAAAAGATGGACAAAAACCACAGGATCATCTCCAAGGATGCTGAAAAAGTATTTGACAAAATTCAACATCCATTCATGATAAAAACTTTCAACAAAATGGGTATAGAGGGCAAGTACCTCAACATAATAAAGGCCATATATGACAAACCCACAGTCAACATTATACTTAACAGCGAGAAGCTGAAAACTTTTCCTTTAAGATTGGGAACAAGACAAGGATGCCCACTCTCCCCACTTCTATTCAACATAGTACTGGAGGTCCTAGCCATGGCAATCAGACAACACAAGGAAATAAAAGGCATCCATATTGGCAAGGAAGATGTTAAACTGTCCCTGTTTGCAGATGACCTGATATTGTATAGAAAAACCCTAAAGAATCCACTCCAAAACTACTAGATCTAATACCTGAATTCAGCAAAGTTGCAAGATGCAAAATTAATACTCAGAAATCTGTGGCATTCCTATACACTAACAAAGAACTAGCAGAGAGAAAAATCAGGAAAACAATTCCATTCACAGTTGCATCCAAAAGAATAAAATACCTAGGAATAACCCTAACCAAGAAATGAAAGACCTATACTCTGAAAACTACAAGACACTCATGAGAGAAATTAAAGAAGATACCAATAAATAGAAACACATCCGGTGTTCATGGATAGGAAGAATTAATATTGTAAACATGGCTATCCTGCCTAAAGCAATCTACAGATTCAATGCAATTTCTATCAAAATACCAACAGCATTCTTCAACGAACTAGAGAAAATCGTTCTAAAATTCATATGGCACCACAAAAGACCCCAAATAGCTAAAGCAATCCTGGAAAGGAAGAATTAAGCTGGGGGGATTATGCTCCCCAACTTCAAGCTCTACTACAGCTACAGTAATCAAGACAATTTGGTACTGGCACAAGAAGAGACCCAAAGGCCATTGGAAAAGACTAGAGAGCCCTGATATAAATCCAACCATATATGGTCAATTAATGTATGATAAAGGAGCCATGGACATACAATGGGGAAATGACACCCTCTTCAACAGCTGGTGTTGGCAGAACTGGACAGCTACATGCAAGAGAATGAAACTGAATTATTGTTTAACCCCATACACAAAAGTAAACTCGAAATAGATCAAAGACCTGAATGTAAGTCATGAAACCATAAAACTCTTAGAAGACAACAGAGGCAAAAATCTACGGAATATAGACATGAACAACTTCTTCCTGAATGCATCTCCTCGAGCAAGGGAAACAAAAGCAAAAATGAACACATGGGACTAAATCACAATAAAAAGCTTCTGTATGGCAAAGGACACTGTCAACAGAACAAAAGGCATCCTACAGTATGGGAGAATATATTTGTAAATGACATATCCAACAAGGGGTTAACATCCAAAATATATAAAGAACTTACAAGCCTCAACACCAAAAACACAAATAACCCGATTAAAAAATGGGCAAAGGATATGAAGAGACAGTTCTCCAAAGAAGAAATTCAGATGGCCAACAGGAACATGAAAAGATGCTCCACGTCAGTAATCATCAGGGAAATGCAAATAAAAACCACAATGAGATTATCACCTCACACCAGTAAGGATGACCAGCATTCAAAAGACTAAGAACAACAAATGCTGGTAAGGGTGCAGAGAAAGGGGAACCCTACTACATTGCTGGTGGGGATGTAAGCTAGTTCAACCATTGTGGAAAGCTATATGGAGGTTCCTCAAAAAACTAAAAATACAAATACCATTTGACCCGGGAATCCCACTCCTTGGAATTTACCCAAAGAATACAACTTCTCAGATTCAAAAAGACATATGCACCCCTATGTTTATCGCAGCAATTTTTTACAATAGCCAAGATACGGAAGCAACCTAAGTGTCCATCAGTAGATGAATGGATAAAGAAGAGGTGGTACATATACACAATGGAATACTATTCAGCCATAAGAAAGAACAAATCCTACCATTTGCAACAACATGGATGGAGCTGTAGGATATTATGCTCAGTGAAATAAGCCAGGCAGAGAAAGACAAGTGCCAAATGATTTCCTTCATTTGTGGAGTATAACAATGAAGCAAAACTGAAGGAACATAACAGCAACAGACTCAGAGACTCCAAGAAGGAACTAGTGGTTACCAAAGGGGAGGGGTTTGGAAGGGCAGGGGTGGGAGAAGGGGATTGAGGGGTATTATATTTAGTCCACATGGTGCGGGGGGTCACGGGGAAAACAGTGTAGCACAGAGAAGGCAAACAGTGAATCTGTGGCATCTTACTACACTGATGGACAGTGACTGCATTGGGGTATTGGTGGGGACTTGATAATATGGATAAGTGTAGTAACCACATTGTTTTTTCGTGTGAAATCTTCATAAGAATGTATATCAATAATACCTTAATAAAAAAATCAAATAGTAAAACCAACTAAATTAGCTCAGAGCAAGCTGGATTAATTTGTGTATCTTCATGCAGGTTAAATTTGTATTTACTTATGAGGACTCCCTTAAATGCAGCATTTCAAGAAATAGTTCGATTGTCTGAAACATTTCTGTCTCTTGAAATGGCATCAGAAGATGTAAATTTAAATCTTCCAAGTGAAAACCAGTTTGTTTTTCATTATTCATGCTAATACAAGGGCATAGGCATGTAGGCTCCCAAGAGGCCTTTAATCCAAAAATTACTTCTTGTTAGCATTTGAAGGCATTTTGATAGTGCATTTAGATAAGGGTATGCCTCATGTCCTATGACTTTGTTGATGGATTTTGAATTTTAAGTAAATATTGAAGTATATTTAGTTGAATGGAATATATATGAGATTTTATACTTCTTAGATTGTTGGATTTCTTTCTCATATGTTAGAGGAGAAAAAATCTTTACAAGATTGTTTATGTCTCAAACAGGCACATAAGAAGTAACACACTTGACAGATAAATTTCAAATGGTGGCTAATGTTGTTTGTAGAAAATAAAAGAATGCACATTAATTACTTACGATTCTATTTATAATTTACTTTCAGAGTTAGAAACTTGTTTCTTTTAAGTAAAAAGACTGTATTAGTCCAGGTTCTCCAGAGAAATAGAGCCGACATATAAAAAAATTTATTGTAAGGAATTAATTGCTATGTTCTGAATGTTTGTTTACCCCAAAAATTTATATGATGAAATCCTAACCCCCAAAGATGATGGCATGAGTAGGTGAGGTCTTTGGAAAGTGATCAGGGTATGAGGCTGGAGCCCTCATGAATAGTGTTAGATCTTACAAAAGAGGCCTTAGAGAGCTCCCTAGCTCCTTCTACCATGTCAGGACACACAGAGGTTTTGGCTATGAACCAGAAAGAGGGACTTCATGAGAACGTGATCATGGTGGCACCTAAATCTTGGACTTCTCAGCCTCCAGAAATGTGAGAAGTAAATTTCTGTTGTTTATATGCTACCAAATCTGCAGTACTTTGTTATAACAGTATTGTTATAAACTAAATAAACTAGGACATTGGTTCACACCCTTAGAGGAGCTGACCAGTCACAAGATCTGCAGTTGGCAAGTTGGAGCCCTAGGAGAGCTGATGGCATAATTCCAGTCTGAGTCCAAATAACTCATTTCCAGTCCTAAGAACCGGGATATATGATGGTGTGTGGTTCCGGTCCAAAGGCTGGCAGGCTCAAGGCCTGGTCCTAGAAAGAGCTGATGTTTCAGGTTGAGTACAAAGGCAGGAGGGAAAATGATGTACTGATTCAAAGGCAGTCAGTTAGGAGTAATTCCCTTATTTGGAGGATGGTCTCCCTTTTGTTCTATTTAAGCCTTCAACTGATTGGATGAGGCCCACTCACGTTAGGGAAGGCAATCTGCTTTACTCAGGCTATTGATTTCAATGTTAAATGCACCAAAAAACATCCTCACAGAAACACGCAAAATAATGTTGACCAAATATCTCAGCACCTCATGGCCAGTCAAATTGAGGCATAAAATTAACGATCACAATGACCTACCTTAAAGTTCTTATTTGTGCATTTTATATTTCTCATCTCTCTCTCCCCCTCTCCATATATATATATACACACATACACATATATGTGTGTATATGTTGTTTTTCCCACATTGTTGTAAACACTGAGGATATAGTGGTGAAAAAGTTAAAGTTCCTCCTTCCTGTAACTTATTCCAGTGGGAGTGACAGATTGTGGGGAATGTTGGGGTTCCTGTGGCCAGGATCCTCACTGAGCCTAAACTGCTTGATGATGTAACTGGCCTGTTGATAGGCTACTGCTTCCACTCCCATAGGCAATAAGCTATTGTTGACTGAGTCACTAAAAAAAGAGCTCGGCACAGTGCTCTGGGTGGAGGCAGAGACAACAGAGGATTACAGAGCTGCAGACTGTTGGATGGAGATGTAACTCTAGTGCTTGACTTATTGCTGGGAGAACAAGCTGGGTAATAAACTCTTTGCCCCAAGAACACTCTACTATAATTTCTGTGGTCATATTGAATCCATAGTGAACTTGTCCAGGGCTGAAACCCATTTGATAAATGTGGATAAAATGAAAGTTTCTGTGGCCAGGATTCTCATCTGGCCCTGGTTGGCTAGCTCACTACACATGTGTGGGCAATACCTTGCTATTGACTCTATATAAAGAGCTCTGCCCAATTCTCTGGAAAACACAGTGGCACAGCTGCAAGGCTGCAGGAGAGCAGAGCAGAGGCTGGAGTGGTGGCAGCACCGAGGACAGAGACCTAGAGGATGGCTGTGCGGGCATAGAGGCTCAGAGGCAGAAACCAGCTTGCTGCATGCAGACTTGCTCTGAGTGAACGGGATTTTAGTGATTGACCTGCCACTGTGGAAATAAAGTTGGGTATAACCTTTTTATCCCAAGAACATTCTACTGTAATTTCTTTGGTCACACTGAATCCATAGTGAACTTGCCCGGGGCTGAAACCCATTGGCAAGACAGCAAGACACAGATAATAACCAATAAACAAATAAATGTATATTAAAACATTAGGTAAGATTAAGATAAGCACCATGAAGAAATGAAACATAGTGAAGAGGTACTATTTAGATAGATTGGTCAGGGAAAGTTCTGAGGGATGATGTATATGTAGGGATTCCTTGTATAGAGGAATAAGTCATGTAAACCTTGGTATGTTTATATCTAAATAAAGTGTATGACATGGCTTAAGACCTTTCTTTCTTAAATCTCTAATGTGCTAGATATGGCAATGTGGCCCCCAGATCTCCCTTCCTTGAAGGCTTTTTGCCCCTATTTCTGGGAGTGCAATTGGCAGACAACCCACAGCTGTCAGCCCCTATAGGGACTGTCTCTGCTGCAAGGAGCCAGCTTGACTAAGGTAACTCCCCTTCCTAGGATGGCGCATAGTCACTGACTGATTGCTGTGAGAGTATAAAGGCCTTGCCATTTGGCCCAGCTGAGGAAAACTCTGAAGGGCCATTCTAGTTCCAGAGTTACCTATGGGGTTAGCCAAGGTCAATAATATACTAGACCTGTTTCATTCCTCTCCCTTTTCATAGGTATGATCCCAAAGGTACTTCTCAATTAACATCTTGCATGCTAATCTTAGTCTCCAGGTCTGTTTCCCAGAGAATCCAGTGTTTCCTATGAAGTTTCTGAATTTACAGCTTACTTGTGATCCTATCTCAACATATGTGGCAGCCTGTTTTATATCAAGCTGTGGTCTGCTTCCTGACAGAATCTTACAGGTTAATGTGAACCTTGCTTTTCTGACTCCAGCACTCTGAAAATGGATTTTCTACTTGCAATATAGTTTGGAAATTGCTGAAGAGATTACATTTTTTTCCTAACTACTTTAATCTTATTTCACTGAGAGAGAAACATGGCATTTCGAAGCAGCAGTTTATCCTCAGTGCTTGAAATATTACAGGATTTTAATATATTCAGTTATATTTAACTAGAGTCTGGTCAGCATTAACCTCTTTTTCATTTATAAAGGAGAATGACACAAATTCATATCATTGAGTGGGATTTTCAATTATCTCCTTGCTGCAAAAGGAGAGAATTCACTTTGTAATTTATGCCATGAAGCTGTTTCCATCAGGTATATTAGAAATGCAAAATTCCTGATAATGGCAAAAGTTGTGAACAACTTAAAAGAGGGTTTTTTTTTAAAAAAAGCATTTATGCCTAATGTATTATCATTATCATTTCATGGTTTTATATAACTATCTTCTTAAATGTTAATATATAGTATAAATTCCCACCTACTATATAAGTGGTACTACTTATGAAGTATCTTCATTCTTCTTCCTATATCAAGAAAGATATGCATTAGTTTTATAATTTATATGATTTATAAGCACTATCATTAGTTATTTTCAAATGTGATGCCAAAGATACAATAAGAAAACTATATACCAAAATGTTACAGACATAGATATACAAACTTTCTACAAAATTTTAGCAAATGAGATACAGAAGTATATAATAATGATAATGTATCATGACCTAGTAGAAAATATTCCAGGAATTTAAGGTTGATTAAGTTTTGACAATCAATGTAATTAATCATATTATATGGCTAAAAATGAAAAAAAACATGTTTACCTTATAGGTACAGGAAAAGTATTTGATAAAATTCAATATTCATTCATGATAAAAATTCTCAGAAAACTAATATTAGAAGGGAAATTTTTTCTAATACTAGGGACATCTGTGAGAAACCATCAATTATCATACCTAACGGTGAAAGACCAAATGCTTGTTCCCTAAGATTGGAAATAAGGCAAGTATGTCCATTCTTACCATTTCTATTCAATATTTTACTGGCCCTTGTCAGTGCAAAAAAACAAGAAAAATAGAAGGCAGAACAGAAAGGAATAAGTACAATGGTCTTTGTCCTCTAATGACATGATCATTTATGTAGAAAATCCTAAGAATTCTATAAAAAAAAATGCAATTGGAACAAATAAGTGAGATTAGTAAGGTTTGAGGATACAGGATCAATGCACAAAAACCAATTGCTTTCTTCTTTACTAACAACAGACATTGGAATTTAATTTAAATTGGAATTAAAAATTGAATTTGATTCACATTCTGATTCAGAAACTCAAAGGATGAGGCTCAGCAAATTATATGTTGCTTTCTGGGAAATTCTGATACTCAAGTTTTAGAACCATTGAATAAGGATTATATGTGTTGTATTCCAAGTGATACAGTATTTGCTATATACTAAGTACAGAATTAGTTTCAAAAACTAATGTCTGCCCTGACATTTCTTTTATTCTTTGCCTTACACCATTTCCTCCAGAAATGCCCTCTCCATCCTTCTAAACTTTAGCATTCTTTCAGGATCTAACTCAAATTCCACTTGCCTCCTTAGTTCTTTGCTAATCATAATGATTCTCTGATTGTACCCCACTAGCTTTTATTTTCTAGACCTGTGCTGACCAGTGTAGTACCCTCTAGCTACGTATAGCTATTGAACACTTGAAATGCAGCTAGACTGAATTGAAATGTGCTCTAAGTATAACATACACACTAGAGTTCAAAGACTTGGTACAATATATATATATATATATATATATATCATTAATATTTACTGGTTACATGCTGAAATGATATTTTGAATATACTGAGTTAATAAAATATACTATTAAAGTAAATTTCACCTTTACTTTTTAAGTGTACCTACTAGAAAAATTAAAAACTACATATGTGGCTTACATTGTATTTCTACTGAACAGTACTGATCTTGAGTTAGACCGTTTCATTTGCCAAAGACAACCTACTTAGTAGTCATTGTCACTTTTTGGATTGTCATTTATTGTTGCACTTGAGTATTGTGTAATAGCATTAAGAGCTCAGGTCTAGGAAATTCAAATTCTGACTGTACTCCTTACTTCTGTATTCAACTGTAGCATGGCAGTAATAATAGTATGATCTTCATAGATTTGTGTGAGAGCTAAATAATATATGTACAATGACTATGCTGGGTTCATAATAAATGCTCAGTAAAATAAGATATTGTTATGAAAGATATGTATAATCATGACATCATTTCATTCAGAAAGGGATATAGAAGGAGAGGAAAACAGATATAACCAAGAATGGTTCTGGAAATGCCACATATGAATCTTTTTCATTGTTTGAAAAATTATAGAAATTGAAAAGTAATGATTGTTAGTTCCCTTACATAGAGTTTTTTGGAGTTTAAATATTTATTTGTATAAATTACTTTGAGGTAAATAAATACTTACTGGGTTTGGACCATGCAGTTTTGGAGAAGAGTTGAAACAACCATGTCTCCACTTGAATTAATCCTGAGGATTCATATTGAATAATGTGAACAGACAGGACTGGCAACATAATCTGTGGGACTTAGTGCAAAACAAAAACACATGGGTCCTTTAAAAAAAACCTATTAAGAATTTTAGGGTGGAGATTCTCAAGATGGCGGCATGAGTAGGGTGGCAGAAATCTCCCAAAACCATATATACTTTGGATATACAGCAAATACAACTATTCCTAAAAGAGTGACCAGAAGATACAGTACACCAGCCAGGCTACATCTAAATCTGTGAGAATTCCACATCTCATGAAAAGAGTAAGATACAAAGCAGTGACCTGGCGGGACCCAAGCATTCTCCCCACCCCAGCCCACTGGTGGGAGGAAAACAATCAGAGTGGGTAGGGAGGGGAAGCACAGGACTGCTAAATAACCAGAACTTCAGGCACCCTAACCACCTGGGTGGCAATGCAGCACTGAAGCCCCTCACGGCAATAATCAGCCTGCTGTTCATTCCACCTCACCGGCACTGCAAGCAAACTGGCTGACCCGCCATTGCTGCAGAGCAACTGGGGAGCAGCCCCGCCCACAGCAATCACACAGAGGCTTCTCCCAGCACGTGGCTAACCAGGCCAGACCCAGAGGCTGCCCCCTGCCTGCAGTCGACTGACACAGACAATGGAGACTGGTGCAGAGTCCTGAAGGCACAAAGGGGCTTTATTCTCGTAGTGAACAAGTGCTGCTTGCCTGCAACCCCTGCCAGTGTCCTAGGCCATTTTGAGGGCTGTCCCGCCCATGGAAGCTCAGGGGATTAACCCAGAGGCTGCCTCCCATGAGTGGCCAACTGGCACAGGCACAGGAAGCCAGCAAAGAGTATGGAAAGCATGTAGGAGTTCTGTTCTCATGGCAAACACGTGCTGATTGCCTGCAACCACCCCCAGTACCCTAGACCATTCTGAGGGCTGCACAGCCCATGGCACCTCAGGGGATCAACCCAGATGCTGCCCCCTGCATGCGGTTTACTGGCACAGGCAGAGGAAGCTGGCACGGAGTCTGGAAATCATGTAGGAGCTCTGTTGTCATGGCAAATATGTGCTGATCACCTGCAACCATCGCCAGAGCCTAGGCCATTCCGAGGGCCGCCTAACCCATGGCAGCTCAGGCAATTAACCCAGAGGCTTCCCTCTGTGCGTGGCTAACCGGCACCGGCAGAGGAAACCTGTGCAGAGTCTGCAAAGCACATAGGGAGTCTGTTCTCATGGTGAACACGCGCTGATTGCCTGCAACCACCGCCAGCGCTGTAGGCCATCCCGCGGGCCACCCTGACCATGGCAGCTCAGGGGATCAAACCAGAGGCTGCTTCCTGTGTGCAGTTGCCTGGCATAGGCAGCAGAGACTGGCACGGAGTACTGAAAGCACGAAGGGGCGCCATTATCACAGGAGAACACAGCCGCTTGCCAGTGACCCCCGCCAGTGTCCTAGGTCATCCCGAGGGCCGCTCCGTCCACAGCAGCTCAGGAGATCAACCCAGAGGTTGCTCCCTGTCTGTGGTTGCCCGGCAAAGGCAGTGGAGATGGGCAAGGTGACCAGGAAGCAGGAAGGGACTTTGTTCTCCCAGCAGACACACGCGCTACTTGCTGGTGATCACTTCCATTGCCATGAAAAGGCAGAAGAACCTTGTTCAGTCCAAAAATCCCTAAAATCCCAGAGAGAGGACCTGGTGAGACTGAAACCACCAATCTTCCTGTAAAAGAATTCGAAATAAAAGTCATAACCATGCTGATGGAACTACAGAGAAATATGCAAGAGCTAAGGTATAAATTCTGGAGGGAGATAACAGAAATGAAACAAACAATGGAAGGATTTAACAGCAGACTGGATGAGGTGGAAGAGACTGTTATGGAATAGAAATCAGAGAACAGGAATACAGAGAAGCTGAGGCAGAGAGAGATAAAAGGATCTCTAGGAATGAAAGAATATTAAGAGAACTGTGTGACCAATCCAAATGGAACAATATTTGTATTATAGGGATACCAGAAGAAGAGAGAGAGAGAAAAAGTGATAGAAAGTGTCTTTGAAGAAATAATTATTGAAAACTTCCCCAGGCTGGGGAAGGAAATAGTCTCTCAGACCACGGAAGCCCACAGATCTCCCAACACAAGGGACCCAAGGAGAACACCACCAAGACATATAATAATTGAAATGGCAATGATCAAAGACAAAGGCAGAGTATTAAAAGCAGCCAGAGAGAAAAAAGATCACCTACAAAGGAAAACCATCAGGCTATCAGACTTCTCAGCAGAAACCTTACATGCCAGAAGAGAATGGCATGATATATTCAACACAATGAAACAGAAGGGCCTCAAACCAAGAATACTTTATCCAGCAAGATTATCATTTAAATTTGAAGGAGGGATTAAACAATTCCCAGATAAGCAAAAGTTGGGGGAATTTACCTCCCACAGACCATCTCTGCAGTGTATTTTAAAGGGAGTGCTCTAGATGGAAGTATGCCTAAGGCTAAATATCTGTCACCAGAGAAAATAAAACCACAGCAAAGAAAGTAGACCAACCAAATACTAACTAAAGGCAAAATAAAATCAGCTACCCACAAAATCAGTCAAGGAAAACACAAAGAGTACAGAGTAAAACACCTAACACATAAAGAGTAGAGGAGGAAGAAATTTAAGGGAGAGAAATAAAGAATCATCAGACTGTGTTTATATAATAGTAATAAGTGAGTTAATTTAGATGGTTAGATAGTAAAGAAGCTACCCTTTAACCTTTGGTAACCATGAATCCAAAGCCTGCAATGGCAATAAGTACATATCTATTGACAACTACCCTAAATGTAAATGGACTGAATGCACCAATCAAAAGACACAGAGTAATAGAATTGATAAAAAAGCAAGACCCATCTATATGCTTCCCACAAGAGACTCACTTCAAATCCAAAGACATACACAGACTAAAAGTGAAGGGATGGAAAAAGATATTTGATGCAAACAATAGGGAGAAAAAGCAGGTGTTGCAGTACTTGTATCAGTCAAAATAGACTTTAAAACAAAGAAAGTAACAAGAGATAAAGAAGGACATTACATAATGGTAAAAGTATCAGTCCAACAAGAGGCTATAACCATTAAAAATATCTATGCACCCAACACAGGAGCACCTACATAGGTGAAACAAATACTAACAGAATTAAGGGAGGAAATAGAATGAAATGCATTTATTTTAGGAGACTTCAACACACCACTCACTCCAAAGCACAGATCAACCAGATAGAAAATAATTAAGGACACAGAGGCACTGAAGAACACATTAGAATAGATGGATCTAACAAACATCTACAGAACTCTACACCCAAAAGCAGCAGGATAGTCATTCTTCTCAAGTGCACATGGAACATTTTCCAGAATAGACCAAATACTAGGCCACAAAAATGGCCTCAGTAAATTAAAAAAGATTGAAATAGTACCAACCAACTTCTCATATCACAAAGGCATAAAACTAGAAATAAATTGTACAAAGAAAACAAAAAGGCTCACAAATGATACCCAAAGTCAGCAGAAGGGGGGTTGTAATAAAGATCAGAGAAGAAATAAATAAAATTGAGAAGAATAAAACAATAGAAAATTTTAATGAAACCAAGAGCTGGTTCTTTGAGAAAATAA
This sequence comes from Phataginus tricuspis, assembly GCA_029783875.1. Taxonomy (NCBI): domain Eukaryota; kingdom Metazoa; phylum Chordata; class Mammalia; order Pholidota; family Manidae; genus Phataginus; species Phataginus tricuspis. The sequence goes on along the minus strand of JAQQAC010020895.1, from coordinate 8,744,414 downwards.
ACAAAATGGCTAAACCCCTAGACACACTTATTAAGTGAAAAAGAGAATCTACACACATAAATAGAGTCAGAAATGAGAAAAGAAAAATCACTACAGACATCACAGAAATTGGAGAATACTATGAAAATCTATATGCTAACAAACTGGAAAACCTAGAAGAAATGGACAACTTTCTAGAAAAATACAACATTCCAAGACTGACCCCAGGAAGAAACAGAAAATCTAAACAGACCAATTACGTATGAAATTAGCAATTAAATTGAATCGGTAATCAAAAAACTCCCCAAGAGCAAAACCCATGTATCAGATGGATTCACCGCTGAATTTTATCACACATTTAGAGAAGACATAATACTCATTCTCCTTAAAGTTTTCCAAAAAATAGAAGAGGAGGGAATACTCCCAAACTCATTCTATGAAGCCAGAATTACTCTAGTACCAAAACCAGGCAAAGACACCACACACACAAAAAAACTACAGACCAGTATCCCTGATGAACAAAGATGCAAAAATACTCAACAAAATATTAGCAAACCGAATTCAAGAGGATCATACACTATGATCAAGTGGGATTCATCTCAGGGATTCAAGGATGGTACAACATTTGACATCAACTAAAAGGACAAAAACCACATGATCATCTTCATAGATGCTGAAAAAGCATTCAATAAATTTCAACATCCATTCATGATAAAAACTCTCAACAAAATGGGTATACAGGGAAAGTACCTCAACATAATAAAGGTCATATATGACAGACCAACTGCCAACATTATACTTAACAGTGAGAAGCTGAAAGCTTTTCCCCTAAGATCGAAAACAAGACAAGGATGCCCACTCTCCCTGCTTTTATTCCACATAGTACTGGAGGTCCTAGCCATGCAATCAGACAATACAAAGAAATAAAAGGCATCCAGATTGGTAAGGAAGAAGTCAAACTGTCACTGTTTGCAGATGACATGATATTGTACATAACAAATCCTAAAGAATCCACTCCAAAACTACTAGAACTAATATCTGAATTCAGCGAAGTTTCAGGATACAAAATTTATACACAGAAATCTGTTGTATTCTTATACACTAATGATGAACAAGAAGAAAGAGAAATCAGGAAATCAATTCCATTCACAATTGCATCAAAAAGAATTACCTAGGAATAAACCTAACCAAGGAAGTGAAAGACCTATACCCAAAAAACTACAAGACACTCTTAAGAGAAATTAAAGAGGACACTAATAAATGGAAATTCATCCCATCCTTTTGGGTAGGAAGAATTAATATTGTCAAAATGGCTATCCTGCCTATAGCAATCTACAGATTCAATGCAATCCCTATCAAAATACCAACAGCATTCTTCAATGAACTGGAACAAATAGTTCTAAAATTCATATGAAACCACAAAAGACCCCAAATAGCCAAAGCAATCCTGAGAAGGAAGAATAAAGCAGGGGGGACCTCACTTCCCAACTTCATGCTGTACTACAAAGCCACAGTAATCAAAACAATTTGGTACTGGCACAAGAACAGACCTGTAGACCTGTGGAACAGAATAGAGAGCCCAGATAGTAATTCAAGCATATATGGTCAATTAATATATGATAAAGGATCCATGGATATACAATGGGGAAATGGAAGCGTTTTTAACAGCTGGTGTTGGCAAAACTAGACAGCTACATGTAAGAGAATGAAACTGAATTATTGTCTAACCCCATATACAAAAGTAAACTCAAAATGGATCAAAGTCCTGAATGTAAGTCATGAAACCATAAAACTCTTAGAAAAAAACATAGGCAAAAATTTCTTGGACATAAACATGAGCAATTACTTCATGAACATATCTCCCGGGTAAGGGAAACAAAAGCAAAAATGAACAAATGGGACCATATCAAACTAAAAAGCTCTGTACAGCAAAGGACACAATCAGTAGAACAAAAAGACATCCTACAGTATGGGAGAATATTTTCATAAATGAAATATCTGATAAGGGGTTGACATCCAAAATATATCAAGAGCTCAGGCACCTCAGAAACTAAAACAAATAATCCAATTAAAAAATAGGCAGAGGAGCTGAATGGATACTTCTCCAAAGAAGAAATTCAGATGGCCAACAGGCACATGAAAAGATGTTCCACATCACTAATCATCAGAGAAATGCAAATTAAAACCACATTGAGATATCACCTTACACCAGTTAGGATGGCCACCATACAAAACACAAACAACAACAAATGGCAAGGATGTGGAGAAAGGGGAACCCTCCTACACTGCTGGTGAGAATGTAAATTAGTTCAACCATTGTGGAAAGCAGTATGGAGGTTTCTCAAAAAACGAAAAACAGAAATATCATTTGACCCAGGAATTCCACGCCTAGGAATTTACCCTAAGAATGCAGCCGCCCAGTTTGAAAAAGACATATGCACCCCTATGTTTATTGCAGCACTATTTACAATACCAAGAAATGGAAGCAACCTAAATGTCCATCAGTAGATGACTGGATAAAGAAGATGTGGTACATATACACAATGGAATATTACTCATCCATAAGAATAAAACAAATCCTACTTTTGCAACAACATGGATGGAGCTAGAGGGTATTATGCTCAATGAAGTAAGCCAGGTGGAGAAAGACAAATACCAAGTGATTTCACTCATCTGTGAAGTATAACAACAAAACAAAAACTGAAGGAACAAAACAGCAGCAGACTCACAGAACCCAAGAATGGACTAACAGTTACCAAAGAGGACTGGGGAGGATCGGTGGGAAGGGAGAGATAAGGGGGAATAAGGGGCATTACGATTAGCACACATAATGTAGCTGGGGGGCACGGGGAAGGCAGTATAACACAGAGAAGACAAATAGTGATTCTATAGCATCTTATTAGTCTGATGGACAGTGACTGTAATGGGGTATTTGGTGGGGTCTTGATAATGGGGGGAGTCTAGTAACCATAATGTTGCTCATGTATTTGTACATTAATGATACCAAAATAAAAAAAAAGAATTTTAGGGTGGAAACAGCAAAACATTAAACCAAGCATCGGACTCTTCTAAGCATAGGCCTCCTGAAGCCAGCCCTACCAAGAGACTCAGAAACATTTAAGTGCATTTTCTTCTTCAAAAACAATTTGATGCTTTATTTCCTAGTAAACATGTATTGAACACCTCCTAGTGCTTGAACACTGTTACACAAAAGGTGAATGAACCATGTTTCCTCCCCTGTGAGTGTTGATACATAACAAAGGGAGAGCCACATTTGAAAAACAGGACAGTTATAATAGGTAATATTATAACACTACTCCCATTTATGAAGGTGTCATACTCATGACCTAAGCACTTCCCAAAGGACTACCTCCTAATATCATCATCTTTGGGGGTTAGGATTTTAACATTTGAGTTTTTTTGGGTACACAAACATTGTGACCATAACAGCAGGTAAATATAAATAAAGGTTATATTTTGGAAGAGTAACCAGAAAGATACAGTTCCCTGGATAATTTTGTTGCTTTCTCTTCAAAGAAAGGAAAAACTTTTTTCCATTAAAAATGAAAAAGAAAGAAAATATCTGATGTGTTCAAGATTCTGACAAGTCATTTATGACAAATACAGCAAGGGACTATACATATGTTATGGTCCACAATTTAGGTTATGATTGGATTTGTGTGGAACATTTCCCCTTACCTTTATATTTTATATAGAAATCAAACTTGTGAACAATTTTTGGGGATGGTGTAAGAGGACCTGTTAATTATTAATTTGTGTTTTTGGCACTGTTGGTATGCCCTAGTAATACTGCTATAAAGTTTGAGGTCCTATATTCTGAGATAAAGTGTATCAAGGATAACATTAGGTCAAATCTGTGAAGCAGTAAACAAAGTGTTTAGTAATAGCTTTAGAATTTACTTTTTCATGTAAACAGCATATTAAAAGTAAGTCTTGAATTACTAAAGAGAATGTCTATAGTTGATAAGTGTGGTGGGATTTAATGAAATACAAATACTATGAAATGTCTCATGCCAAATGGTTTGCCATTTACTAGATTTTTGATGATTACTAGGTAAACTTTTGGCTGTCTGTTCAGAATATGAATATTCTTGTGCTATTTTAAAGGAAAGATCACCATTTCTATTATAATAACTCTAAAAGACACATTAATGATAAACATACTTATAAAAAGATATTTATTCTTTTATTAATTCTGTGGAAAAATATCTGAGTATAGTTGTGAGAAAGTTCCCAAGCCAATATTCATCTGTTGACTCAGAGCACAGCTTTTGATTTAGTTTGATTTGTATAACCCAGAAAGGGGTTGATTAATTTCTATACAGGGGTGAGAATACTGAGCTGTAATTGTTACACATCTTGTAGATGCACCTACATTTTCAATATATATATACCCACATCTTTTCATCCTTAATGTTAAAAAAACAACTTTTCTACTGCAGAGAGCGGTAGGAGAGGGCTTGTGTGTACCCCCGACAAGCTGCTGCTAGATGGCTCCCAGCCACACCTGCGGATGGGGAGCTGCCTGATTCTTCTTTCCTGTCAAGCCTGGGCATGTTCATGGTTACACCTGCCCCAGATCTCTTTACTTTTTAACTGATCATCAGTGGTGTTGGCCGAGAGAACCAGCTGGTGGGCTTGTGTACCTATCCAGCCCTCATTATGGGTCTTTTCCACTCTTGGAAAAATAAAGTTGAAATTTACCACATGTTTTGGCACTAGACTTGGCATTTAAGCCGATCATATTACAAAGTCATCCAGGACACCCAACTTTCCTGCCTTCCGCCACCCAAGGAGAAAATTTTTTTCTGCTCCTTAATTACTAGAGCATATACCTGAGTGTGTTGTGGGAGGTAGGGGGGATATCTTAAGGGTAATCCTAAGTCATTCAAGACTATTCTTAGGGGTCCTAGAATTTTTATCTAACTTAGTCCCTTAGAATAGAGAGGTTACCTGCTTATAGTAAGCTGACACCTTAATTCCTTGTTTACCTACTAGCTAACTGTGAGGCTTTAGCTAAGATACTTCAGTTTTCTCATCCATAAAATAGGAACATTTCAAAAAAGTCAACTTTCTTTAAGATGTCATGGTTACAAGCATTGGTTTTGGAGTCAAATACCGAGGTTTGATTCCTGGCTCTTCTACTTGCTAGTTTTGTGTTTGGGACTTCACATTTGCCTTCTATCATCTCTAAATGAGACATTTTTTATAAAGATTAAAGGGGAGAATGTACTAAAGAGCATGGTGGATGGTACACAGCAAACACTCAGTACATTATAGCTTTTAATATTATCTCTTTTCAAGTGAAAAGAATCCTATCACTACATTGATTTCATTTATTCTATTTAATGAATACATATAGTGCTTTTGGTGTGCGAGGTTCTGTACTAAACATATTACAAATATTGTTTTTTTTTATCTTTGTGGTTACTCTATAAAGGTGAGTAATTTTTAAGTCTCTAATGTGAAATTAAGGCACAATTTAAAAATGTGCCCAAGTTTACACTGCTGGTTAGTGACTAAGCCAAATGTTTTAAATGTAACATTAACATTTGAAATATATAAATGCTCTTTTGGTTTTCCTTTTTCTCTTAAAAGTGCAAGTCTCTTATTTTATTTTGGTTCTTAGGAAGAGCTGAAGAAATGTAAGGTAGCTTACTCCTTATTTCAATGGCGCTTTAGGGACTTTGATCAGGGCAGCTGGAGGTAGCCGATTTTTGTCACCAGAGTGTGCTGTAATTCCACAAATCTGAATTTATTGCAGCTGCTGCAAAGCTGGAAGGGAATCTCTCCCCTGCCTTTGCTGCCGCTTAGCGACCACCGATCTTCATCTTGGCTCTGTACCATCACCTGGGCGACTGCCCGAGTTCGCAAGTTATTTTCTTTTTGTGTTATGCCATTCTTCCCTGCTCGCTGGTGTGCTCGTATAATTGAAGGAGCCAAAGCTTCTGGCTTGTTAACAGAAAGCCTAGATGCCCCAGAAGAGTTGTGTTGTCAAGCATTATGGTGCTGCCATCACACTCATTATTTTGTTAAATAAGAAATCAGTATGAGGTTGCCAAATTGATGGCTTTTAAAATTTTGATATCAACAGTGTTTTGTTAGACTCACCACTGCTTTAGGATTTGCATTTTAGTGTCTCTTGTGCTGTTAAGTTCCTGATCAATTTGGAATTAATCAGAGCTGCATTAAAATGCCTAGATTGATAGATAATGATAAACTCCTTTAAAATACATTTTTCTATAACCAAAACACCCCATAATTATGAATAAATATTGCCTGGGACTCTAATTACATAAGATCACTTTATATTCATTTGTGGATTAAAAGAGATACTTGGAATGTCTGTGTAGTATGAATTAGTATTAAAAAAAGCACAGATTGGCTTAAAGTCAGTATAGATATCTACACACATACACTATAGTCATACACACACTAATGCACATGAAAAAAGTATAATATGGCAGTGTATCTGACACACTAATCTTGCATTGTATAATAAATTAAGAAAACTTTTCATGTCTTTCATCATTCTTGTTTTTTAATTGAATTCATCTCTCAATGGTAATTATCCTAGAAAATTTGATTAGTGCAATGTTTAAACAACTAACCAAAATGAAGTTATTAGCATGGCAATGTGATCCTATCTTTAGAAGTTGATTATGTATATTGTTTCCAGTATATTAATTAATCTGTAGTTTTCCTTCAAAAGACTTGTTTCTACACCCTTATAGGGGGTTTGTCAGGAGTCTAGGCTGCTTGGTGACGTGTCTTGGGAAATAATTTACATTACTTTGGCAAAGAGACTTCTTTTTCCAGATAACAGTCTTTAAGCAAACAGTGTTGGTATAACCACCTTGTATAGCAACATTCAGCTTGAAGGTAACAGCCTTCACATGCTTGATAAAATGATGAAATCACTGACCAGCAGGATTCTTAAGTGAGGACAGCATTTTATAGCAATGTGATAATTCTGTTTAATATGGAAATAGTTACAGCATCTACTGTATGAGGAATTCCTGCTTGATGACCAGTGCTTGAAGGAAAAATAAAAACAGTGTAAGAAGTTCTAGTCTGGTTATTACTTTATGAATTCATTTCTGACCATTCCATTTAATTGAACTGACTGAATAGTATGTTGGTTCATACACTTTGCAATGTAAAGTCTCTCTTCAAGCCACTATGTAAAGAGTATCCTCCATTAACCCTTGCTTTACACTAAATTAATATATTTATGATTTTTGAACTGCATGTTTTTTTTGAAGTTACAAATGAAACATTGTTGAAGAAATTAGATGAGACTGTTGTATGAACGATACACAGTAGTCTAAGCTAAGAGATTTTAAATCTCACCACAAAAAATAAATGGTAATTATATGACATGCTGGAGGTGTAGCTAACCCTATGGTGGTAAACATTTTGTAGTATATAAACATATCAATATGTTGTACACCTTAAACATACACAATGTTATATGTCAATTATATCTCAATAAAGCTGTAAAAAAATGTCTGAATGAAAAACTGGACCAAGTTCAACTCTGTATTTAGGTTCCTTTGAGAGTTAAAATAAATAAGATGTCTTGCCTGAGGGTTTCAGCCCTGGGGAAGTTCACTATGGACTCACTGAAACTGAGAAATGAACATAGAATGTTCTTGGGGTAAAAGGGTTTATAGCTGGCTTTATTCTCCTGTTGATAGGTCTAGCACTAGAATCACATCTGCATCTAGCAGTCTGAAGGTCCATAATCATCCTCTGTCTCTGCCTCTGCCCAGAGCACTGGGCAGAGTTATTTATATAGTGACTCAGTCAGTAATAGGTTATTGCCTATGGGTGTGGAAGCAGTAGCCTAGCAGCAGGCCAATTACATCATCAAGTAGTTTAGGGTCAGGTGAGGATACTAGCCATGGGAACTTCCATTTTCCCCATAGTAAGGTTATCAAGTTACAAACTGAGCAGAGGTTTTTTTCCCCCTCTTTTGATGTAGATGACATTTTTTTCTATCTTTGTTTTCTACAAACTCATCTTTGAGATTTTAGGGGTAAAAATCTGATGCCTGCATATAGGTGAATGAGCATATATTTATGAATTCCATTGGCTAGTTTTTTCAAATTCATTACTTCTTAGAAATTTATGAGTATTAAATGAGTATGTGGAATACATTCAGATTAAAAACAGACTTTTTTTAATCCTATGTCTTTCCAGTGGGTTTCAGTCCTGGGCAAGTTCACTATGGATTCAATGTGACCAAAGAAATGACAGTAGAACATTCTTGGGGTGAAAGGGTTATACCCAACTTTATTTCCACAGGTCAATCACTAGAATCCCATCTACTCAGTGAATCTGCATGCAGCAAGCCAGTCTCTGCCTCTGTGCCTCTCTGCCCACACAGCCGTCCTTTGGGCCTCTCTGCACAGTTGTCTCAGTCTCTGTCCTTGGCACTGCCACCACTCCAGCCTCTGCTCTCCTGCAACCTTGCAGCCATGCCACCGTGTTGCCCAGAGCACGGGGTGGAGCTTTTGTATTGCTCACACATGTGTAGTGATCTACCCGACCAGGCCCAGTTGAGAATTCTGGTCACAGGAACCTTCACTTTATCCACACTCCACCCCTCCAGGATTCTTGCCTCTCAATCTCTGTGCCCTCAATCCTCTGCAGTGGTCCCTGTGTGAGAAAGCTGGAGCATTTGTAACCAAATTCCATAATAACATAATACAACATACAAATAACAAAAATTACAACAAATTATAATGACCCTCAAGCCTGAGGTGATCCATTGACACAAAGTGGTCATCCTGGCTCTATTCAAACCAGGTCTACTCAAATGAGTTAACCAAAAAAAACATGGGTGGGCCTTACAATACTCATCTTCACCAGCCTTTCCAGCAGAAGTCTTGCAGACGCACAGGGCCTATCTTGTTGCTTTGTCTCTGGCTTCTGCTTCGTCCTTAGCAGCCAGAAGCTCTGCTCCAGTCTCAGTTGTTGCCATAGCTCCAGTCATCCAATTTCTGTCTGCTCCTGACTTTCCAAACCAACCCACATCTGGGTCCTTGTGACCTTCATGGGGCCCTTTAAATTCTTCCTTGGAGAAGCAGACTGTATTTCCTTTTGTACTTGAGCGTGAGGATAGAAGCATAGCATGGAGTGCTCCACACCCTGAGGAGGGGGCTGCACCTCTCCTGAAAGAACCCGTGGTTGCCAAGTCCACCAGCTTTCAACCAGGTGAGGTCTCAACCAAGGAGGGGCCGATGCCTCTGGCAGGGCCTCCACCCCCACCTGTTTGTCAAACCTCTGCTCCTCCATTTTTGGGGCTGATGGCTTCACTATATCTTTCTCTTGCCCCATGGCACCTGGCAGCCTGCGTACTGCTTCTTCTCATGCCACTCCTTCTTGGGCCACTGTTCCTTCTCATGATGCCTCCTCCCAGGCTACCACAGCCTCCTTCACCATTTCCATAGCACTTTGTAGTGATGCCATTTCAGACAGCAACAAATTTTCTTTCTCTTGGGGTGGACCCCAGTCTCCACCCATTCACAGTACCACATGTCCACAGGGGACACTCGAATGTCTCCCTGTCCATAGGCACAGCCCGCTGAAACACTCTTCCCATGAGGGCAGCCTGTTCTTTTTCCTTGGTCACCAGTGAATCCTGCTGACTATGCCAATTGTCTTGCCAGGTTTCAGTCCTGGACAAGTTCACTATGGATTCAATGTGACCAAAGAAATGACAGTAGAACATTCTTGGGGTGAAAGGGTTATACCCAACTTTATCTCCATGGTGGCAGGTCAATCACTAGAATCCTGTCCACTCAGAGTGAGTCTGCATGCAGCAAGCCAGTCTCTGCCTCTGGGCCTCTCTGCCCCCACAGCCATCCCAGTCTCTGTCCTTGATGCTACCAGCACTCCAGCTTCTGCCCTCCTGCAGCCTTGCAGCCCAGAGCACTGTGCAGAGCTCTTTATATAGAGTCAATAACAATGTATTGACCACACATGTGTAGTGAGCTAGCCAACCAGGGCCAGGTGAGAATATTGGCCGTAGGAATCTTCACTTTATCCACAGATACTGAACACAGCAGAGCATGGGCCTGATGTCTGTCCTCAGAGTGCTTACAGTCTAGCCAGGGAAAGAAGAAACTGATAACTGAATTATAATTACAATTTTAAGTTCTGTAATATTCTTAAATAGTCATATTTTTACATCTTCACACAAGAAGCTATTGTGTATTTGTTCAGCGGCCTTTAGAAGCAGCATACATTTTTTATTTATGAGGGTGCTTGAAGGTGGGGAGAGATAACATTGGTGTGCTATTTATGCAAGCATAGCTTTACTGGTCCATAATCATGGGGGTGTTGCTGTACTGTACTGTGAGGTTTTTTTACCTCTAGACTTCCTGACTTCCACAGATTTCTCTTATGACTCATCATGTTCAGCTCTTCTGTATGAAGATAATTATATTTTTGCCTTGGGCCTTTGCCTCATCTCTTGGTTGAGAAGGTAACTTCTGGGTTTTCCTACCACACCTCCCCTGCAATCATGCTCCCTTTCCTCTAGGTACATGGTAGAGATATTATTCACTAATTGATAGAACTCCACAGTAAAGTATTATATATGTGTATTGTATCTCTGTTAGGCTTAAAGAGAGTTTGGAATAAAGATGAATACATTTACTTCATCCCATCCCTTTACTCACAGAATTTATAATCTAGTGTTTGTGGTAGTTACAAATAAATATTAGTTAATATCATGATTAAAAGTCTTTGTACATTTACCAGCTCTGAGTTAAGAGTTTAAAAAGTATTGATTTAATAAATTTGTGTTAATTTTTCATATTTCTAAAGAGAAACATCTCTTAGGAAAGAAAAACTCTTTCATCTCTGTTCATTATGCTTGAAATCATTAAACCTCTTTCAAAATTATGGATAGTGGCCACTAGGTTGAAGATATATATCAGGGAATATCAGAAATACCAGTTTCTCATGTTTGTTTATTGGTAAAATGCCAGTAAAATAGCTTTGATTACACGAATCTCCATAAATCTAAAGCTAACTTTAATTCTTTTTACTTTCTCAAAATTATTGCTTGAACACTTGAATAATATTCAAAACTAGTTAAATAACTTGAAAACCACACACAATATTGCTGTTACAGTTCTTTCTCACAGTTAAGTTCCCTGTTAGAGTCCTTACAGAGAGTTTGGGCTTCCTAAAGATTTATTGTAAATGCTGAAATTTTCCAAAATAAAAAGCAATGAACTCTTCTGAAATTTGAATAGGAAATTAAAATCTATATTAGCATAATGTTAACATAATTGTTTTCTGCATATTACTTTATTAGAAACCTGTTTAATAACTGCCTGGGAGACAATTGTTTCCTGGAAACCAGTATTCTACTTAACTATTCTTTGTAAGACTATTTATAGTTTTGTATTAATTTCAGATTTCTCTCAGTATTGAGTTACTCTGCAATTTAGTTGTTGGGATTGATAAGCTGAAATAAACTGCAAATTCTCCTCCTAGTTCTGCCACTTGTCCACTTGTTGCTGTTTGGGCTGACTCAGGTTTCTTGATGCTGTTCTAATCAGCTGTAGGCTTGGGTAGAAATACCAGTTATTTGGGGAAGGAAGAGACAAGAGAAAAAAACACATAATGTATTCCACTCTAGAATCCACTGACTGATGTTTTAAATCTGCAAATTGTAAATTACTGCTTACCCTTTAATACTTGCCCTTCTCTTTGCTGGCAGAGAAATCAAGGAAATGTCTGAGAAGCCATCTAGTTTGATACTGCTAGCATGAAGGAAGGTTCACCAGGGTTTTTCCAACACCAACGGTTAAAGTTCCCCTCCTGGATAGGAATGAGGGCAAGTATATAGGGAAAGAAGGCCTCCTGTAGAGCAGTGCCTTTTAAAGCTTGCTGTCTATCATAATCACCTGGAGAAATGAGAAAGCCCACCAAGGCCCAGGCTCCTTGAAATAGGCCAGGGCTTTTGTATTTATACTAAACTTTCCAGGTGATTTTATAACTAACCAAAGGTTGAGAACTGCTGGGGGCTGGGGGGTGGGTATAAAAAGATATCTGCAGTCTGCTTTTCCTGAGCATAGGGGATGATAAAGATAAAGGAGTAGAGGAGTGGAAGGAGAAGGACTGACCTGTTATGAGGGCTTCTTATGTCCAGGTAATAATCTAGGTGCTTTCAGGTGTTATCACATCTGTTACCTTCACAGCAGCAAAATGAGGTAAATATGACCTTCATTTTACAGATCAGCAAACTGAAGTTCCGAAAAGATATGTAAATCTCCTAAGGTAGCTGTATGAGCCAGAATTTGAACTGTGTCAATTCTGTTTGTTTTCAAAAATCATGTTCTTCTCATGCCATCTATTTCTTCAGCAACAGATGTTAACCGAGCCACACTTTTCTCATCTGTAAAATGAGATTAATAATAGTACCTGAGTTGTAAAAATTGAAGAATATACACGAAGCACTTAAAACAATGTTAGTACTGCTTTCTGTGGTAAGCTCCCAATGTTAACTCTTTTTATCATCATCATCATTATTAATGTAGTTTTTGCTATGGGACATGTATGATGTTAGAGGTGATATAAAGATGACAAGATATTACTTTTCCTCAAGCAGTTTAAGAATTGTGGAAAGACCCCAGGGTTGAAAGTAACATTTTATTTTTTCTGGGCATCCATTATAAAACATGAGTAAAGTGAAGCTGAAATGCAGAAAGGGAACCTGTGGCAGGCTTATGCCCAGGTCAAGGGAGAGCCTTCCCCCCTTCCAGTCCTTCAGTGAGTACAAATCCATAGCTATGCTTAAGAAGTGTACAACTGCCACATTTTGTGGGTCTTCAGGCCATTTAAAGAGCCCTCGAGCACTTAGCGTTTGCTGTATTTCTATCAAAATTATTTTTAGAACTCCCATGCTAATCTCTCTTTTCCTTTTCTTTTTTGACAAAACCAAGCCAACTAATTAGTTGGATTCCCATTTTTTATTGAAGTATTGTTGATACACAATATTATATTGGTTTCAAGGATACAACACAGTGTTTCAACAGTTACCCATTTTATTAAATCCTTACCCCAATTAGTGTGGTTACTATCTGTCAACATAGAAAGATGTTACAGAATCATTGGCTTTATTCTCCATGCTGTACTACCATCCCTGTGACCAACTTATATTATGATTGAGAATTTTTGCACCCTTTTATACCCCTCAGCCTCCCCTTACCTCCATTCCAACTCCTCCCACATGGTAACCACCAGTCACTTCTCAGTGTCTAAATCTACTGCTATTTTGTTTGTTTTGTTTTGTTTTTATATTACACAAATAAGTGAAATCATATGGTATTTGTCTTTCTCTGCCTGGCTTATTTCACTTAGCATAATATCCTCTAGGTCCATCCATGTTGTTCCAATGGCAGTATTTCTTTTTATGGGTGATTAATATTCCATTGTGTATATGTACCACCTCTTCTTTATCCATTCACCTATTGATGGACACTTTGGTTGTTTCCATATCTTGGCTATTAAAAATAATGCATAAGTAAATGTAGGGGTGCATATATCTTTTCAAATAAGGTTTTTTTTTCTTTGGGTAAATTCCCAGAAGTGGAATTACTTTGTTGTATGGTATTTTTATTTTTAGTTTTTTGAGGAACCTCCATACTGCTTTCTGCAGTGGCTGCACCAATTAACATTTCCACTAACAGTGTAGGGGTTCCCTTTTCTCCATATCCTTGCCAGCTTATTTCTTGTCTTTTGGATAGTGACCACTCTAATTGGTGTGAGGTGACATCTCATTGTGGTTTTGATTAATGATGATCAGTGATGTGGAGCATCTTTTCATGTGCTTGTTTGGCCATCTGTATTTTTTCTTTGGAGCAATGTCTTTTCAGGTCCTCTGCCCATTTTTTAATTGGATTATTTGTTTTTTTGGTGTTGAGGTGTATGAGTTCTTTATATATTTTGAATGTTAACCCCTTTCTCCTTTTCTCTTAAATAGAAATATTATATGTGAGCACGGTGTTTGAAAAGAAGAGTGACTTTATAAGGAAAAGCTCTTCCTTTCAAATCAATGGAAATTTTAGGTCTTTTGAGTATCCTCTTGATTTTTTTCCTTTCTATGACTCATAAGCAAATTCATCAGAACATAAGAAAAATCAAACCTGAAATTGGTTGTTTTACTACTCTTTGGATATTAGAATTGAGATAATAGTAGAAGGGAGAATTAAACTTTTGTCTAAATTGAGGTTTTAAAAGTTTCTGAATGTCAGTGGTATTACTGACCCATGTTTGAGGTATTATTGGTAATTATTTGTGTTATTCATGTGTTTTCTATGTATCAGTAATACCTGGCATTGTGCTTGGCATGAGGTTTATATCCAGGAACTATGCTTTGGATAAACGAGAGTAGATAAGTAGCAAATACTGGTAAATTAGTAACTGAAGAACATTTTTGTGATACCTTACTATGTTGAGTAAATTATTTTGAAAAATATTTGTATACTGGGACCTAGAGAGCATGTCTGTAAAATCTATTTTTTAAGATTTCATTTCATCAGGTCGTTTTTGGTGTCACTTTCTCAGAAAATCATTTTATTATTTTGGTCTTCTTCACTCGTCCAGCTTTCAGATTTATTTCTGTCAGTCATTGACAGTTTCTATAAAGCCAGAGATGCTATATATTCCTCCAGGATTAATGCTTTGTAACCACATTCTTTATGCTTTCTTTTCTGTCAAACCAGTTGTATTTGGTGAGATTGAGGTTTCATGTAAGCTGGGAAATTGGTGGGTGTATCATGCAGAACCACATTTCCTCTCAATTTAAATGCATTTTAAAGTGTTCAGGAATAATTGGATTTTGTAAAATAAAAAAAGCAACTATCAAATTATTTTCTAAGAACAAAATAATGTCTTTGGTATTTAATATTTGTAGTAAATCCCACTGATATTTTGTGTGCTTGTATTTAATGTACTAAATTCTTCCAGCTACAAGGTACTCTGGGGGAAGAATGTGTACCGCTGATAAGCTGTTCTTGGTGGTGGTTGTCACTGAAGTGACCAGTTTTAAATAAATGTCATTGTTAACTTTTAGTTTTCCTTTCTTAGAAATGTTATCTTTTTTTTCTTTTAAATGGAAACAATTCATTTTAGAGCAATTTTAGCTTCACAGCAAAATTGAGGGGAAGGTGGAGCGATTCCCTACTTACTCCCTGCCCCCAAATATACAGCCTCCCCCACTGTCAACATCCATGACCAAAGTGGTACATTTATCTTAATTGATGAAACTACACTGACACATCATTATCACTCAAGAGTCCACAGTTTACATTGTGGTTCATGGTTCACTCTTGTACATTCTATGGGTTTGAACAAATGCATAATGATATGTATCCAAGGGCTTTCTTTTCTTTTTTTCTTAAAATAATATGGCATTTTTTTTCCAGATAAATTCCAAATCTTCAGTTTGATAAATACTATGATTTTACCCTTAAATTCTGTTTTTATGTTAACACACATGTATTTTATGTATGTAAAATTATTTATTTCTCATCAATCACTAGCTAAACACTATTTCTCTCTCCCTTTTCCACACCTTTCCCCCACCTTCCCCCATCTCTTCATCCTCAATGGCCTCCCTTGTTCCCCACTGTCTTCCTTCCCCCTTAGTCTCTTCTTGTCCCTCTGGTTTTCACACTTCCTTTCTCACTAGCTATACTCAAAGTTAATATTGAAACTGGAGATAGTCTTTATAAAGATTAATAATGCTGATTCAGAACTAAGTACTACATTTAAAAGCTAGATTCCTGAATGGTGTTTGAAATAGGAAGTTGTATAGATGTTGTCATGTAACTTATTTTATTCTGGTAACCTGCTCTTTTGCTTACTCTTAAAAGCCCAGCTATGCCTTGAAAACCGTATCCAATAACTGAAGTACAGCTTAAGTTTTAGTGAGTGTTGTATAATGCCAACTCACTGTTAGTCTTTACTCGTAGAATTATTATATTTTTCTCCTAAATGTAGGTAGTTTTGTTTCTTCCCCTCCATCCCCTACCCCCAGCACACTTTTAGTTTAAATAACCAAGGGTCAACATTTCTCATTTCTCATTTTTCTTTGTTCCTTCTGAACTTTCTTCCTCCCTTCTGGCTTTTTTCTTCTTCATGCTTTCTTTTTAAGGAAAATACTTCTTAGCTAGAAATCAGTTCAGATAATGAAGCATATTTTATGGGAGTAGTTTTTATTGGTAAGAAGATGTTCCTTCAGTAATAAAAAGGAGAGCAGGGAAAGGGAGAAAAAAAATGATGAGGAATCCAGTCAATTACACATTTACTAACAAGGAATAGAAGTGAGGATGATATAGAGGAAAATATAGTGGTGATAGAGGCATCTTTTATTTTAAGAGATCAAGGGTTACATGATTGTGTTCTAATTGTGATTCTGCAACAAATGAATCGCATAACATCACTCATGACAGCAGAAATATCTTCATTTGTTATATGTAATACATTCCCAAATTCTTTCTCAAAATGATTAGTTTTTGTGGGAATTTTATACATTAGAGTTGACCCTTGAGCAACATGGGGGTTTGAGGCACTGCTTTCCATTCAGTCAAAAATCCCGCAAAGCTTAACTGATAGCCTACCATTGCCCTGGAGGCCTTACTGATAACATAAGCAGTCAATTAACACATATTTTATGTTTTATGTATTATATACTGGATTCTTACAATAAAATAAGCTGAAGAAAATATTTTTTCAAATTTTTGCATATCTCCAAAAATTTTTCCAATATATTTATTGAAAAAAATCTACATATAAGTGGACCCTCACAGTTCAAACCCATGTTGATCAAGGGTCAACTTTTGCTAAGCTTTATAACTTGAAGAAAAATTGGATTTTTCTTATTTTGTAGAAAGTAACACAAGCTTACTGTAAACATGAACAAAAAATGCAGAGAAGCAAGAATAAAATTAAAAACCCCTGTGATGCCACCACCCAGGGATTAATTACAGTTATGTATTTTGGTGTATAGTCTCTCAGGTCTTTTTCTACACATACATTTATATTTAATTTTTAAAAAATGGGATATTCTATTTAGTGTTTTGTAACCTCTTTTTTTCTTCATTTCACATCACATACTAATGTCATGTCACAAAATATCTTATAAAACATAATTTTCAAGATGATATTATATAGGGTGCTATGACAGTTGCTTAATCCTTCATTACTGGGCATTTAAACTTTTTAAATAAAGAGTTGTATTATAAATTGTTCTATGACCATTCATTTTATACATCTTTCTTTATACTTTCTATAAGCATGTATTTTCATCATAATTATCTTATAATATTATCTTATAAAGAGATAAGCAGAACCAAAGGATAGACATTCTTAATATACATTAGCAAGTGGTCCTCTAGAATGGCTGTTATCAACTGTTCCTATGTCTGTGGTTATAATTGGCATGGTCAAGCTGTAAGAAAGCCAACAGCATCTTGTGCTCAGTTCTAAGGAAACCTACATAAACAATCATATGTTGAGGTCATTGCAATGATTTTTATGTTTGGATAAAGAACCTTGTGAATGGTTAAGACAAGATGAATAAAATAGGGTTAACGATTTGTTGGGGGTATATTTTATGTGTGTGTTGGTCAAGTCAACTTTTCAAAATAAATTAATGGAATTTTGCTGAATGATATTCTCTAAAGCAGAAGGTCTATATCACTCAAAACCAAATAATTATGGATGGGTATCTTCCCAGAGGAATAGAAAATGTATTTGTTATTGAACACACAATGATTATGATAACACCAAAAGAAAAGATGAATGAGCAAAAGTGGGTCAGCAGAGGCCAAAGTCTGTGCTTGGTGCTCAAGATCCTGAGCTCGCCACTTCTTTGAAAACAATATAAAACCGATTATATTGAGCTCATCATATAATGATATGATGTGATATTCATCCTGGATTTAGGATGGTAATGTCTCTGAAAGTAAGCAGTTATTTTGAATGCTGTGGCTATTTTTTAATTATTAGAAACTGTCAGTTGGATTTATAGTGAATGGCATTTGGAGCCAATTGGTTACTTGGTCTGTTAATTTGCAAGTAGTATAATCTGATGAAGTAGTTCTCAGAACTGGGAGTCATTTATTATCAGTTTGAAACTAGCCTAATGTCTGTCACTTTGTGACAGTAAGGAGGACAATTATGGAGAAAAGATGTGAAATCATGTGAGATGATAGGTGCTATGTTGTATCTGACAGTCAAAATTTGTGTTACACATTGTACTCCTAAAGAGCATAGTGTGGTTTTTAAGACATTTCAATAATGCTCTGCCTAGTGTGGATTTTTTTTCTAGTTTCTGAGTTCTTAACTTGTAATTATGGCCCCTTGCTTGAAGTGAGGATGATGTAAAAAGGGGATGGTTATGAGCCTAATTTTATGTGTAGGGTAGTATGTACATTCTACTGCAGATGGTCCATAGGGTTTATCCCAAGACTTAAGAATGATTAGGAACCTGTGCTGTTGGGCCAGGTAAAGTTTGGCATTGAAGTGCTAGCTATAAAATAGCTGAAAGAGTATATTGTTGTTATAGACTCAGCTGTACACTGTGCCTTATACCTCTGATCTTGGCTGCCTCCTGTAAAGAATATTCTCTAAGTATTGTATTTTGATTTGTATTTCCCATGTTTTGATCAGAATTTTAACCAATTTTATGATAATTATTTTTGAAAGAAAGAAAAGTGAAAACGTGGTTAGTTATATGGCATTTATCCAAAAGTATCATCTCCAAAGCTGCTTCCAGGGTAAAAACCTTATCTTGAATAGCAGCTTTATAATCACTTTAGTAATTAAGCTGGTAATTGGCTTTGCTTTCTTGTATCTTCACATTTATTTCAAGTCCTTCATTCACTAGGTTGCATACTTTATGTATGCTTCATGTTTAAGAAATGTTTTGATTCAATATATAACTACGTGTTTTTTAAAGCCTCACGTGGTTTTCCTTTTTGAATCAATCAACAAAATATCTGGTTTATTAGAAGAATTTACTGCTCTGTTAACATAGTCAGTTTTGTTGTATTCAACAACAAAACATCTGATGTTTTCCCTATGCTTTGATTACATTAAATCAGTCTAAAAAATGAAATCTTTTGAGTCTTTTTTCATTCTTTTCCTTTTGTCTTTTGCAGTTTTATTTATTTTACTATTATCTATTTTAAATTAGTCCAGGTACTAATACTGGTATCATGGTTTGTTGATACATAATCTCAGCACTCTTGTTTCTGTTGGAGAAATGTTTTCATGTATTCTATCATAATGTCATATATTAGGTCATTTATACCTATCATTAAGTAGTTTTACATCATTATATGCTGATATTAATTTTCCTTTCCTCATTGACAATCCCTTCTCATTAACTAAACAACTTAATTTGCTTTAATCATAAATTAAAATTGGGCTGAATGAGTAAATATCTATAGATGTACACATAAATATGAATATAATTATATATGTCTATCAACTTTTCATTTTCTGATTTGATTGAAATGGACTGCTAAGATTATAATTAGGAATGAACATATATTATAGATAGAGCAATTCTTGGTGCCAACATAAGGTTAAGAAGCAAGTTCTAGGAATAGCAAGAGAAGGTGTGATTGCTAGAAAGGAAAACAATTTTCCTGGGTGAGAAATAAAAGCAGTGGTGGGAGTACAGTCTTTATACAGAAAAGGCCAATGGAAAACTTTCCTAACAAAGATGAGGAACCTTTACTATTAGACCCAGTAGAAGTTTGGCATTGAAGTGCTAGCTAGGAAATAGTGGAAGGAATATATTTTCATAGACTCAGCAGTGAAGTGTGCCTTATACCTTGGATCTCAGATGCTTCCTGGAAAGAATGGTCTCTAAGTTCATAGTTCTTTTATCTAACTATAAGTATTTGATTTGAATCCAAGTCAAAATACAATGGTGGCAGGTGATCCTGGAGGCTTTACCTAATTTTAAAAGTAGGGATGTTCAAAATGAAAAACAAAAACAAAAACAGAAGAAGAGTCCATATGAGAATATTGAAAGGGAAAGATGTCCAAAGTTTCAGCTGTTTTGTGATCATATTATATGTGTGGGAGTAGTGGCTGTCCAGTTAAAAAAGCATTTTGAGATTTTCATCATATAATCTTTCTGCTGATATTAATGAAAACAGATTACATTAAATTTATTATATTGATACTCAAAGGAAACAATACAAATGCCTCAGCATGTGGTTTCTTTTTTTTAAGCACCTTGCATATTTTTATATTCTTTTTAAAAATTAATTTGGTATCATTAATAAACAATTACATGAGCAACATTGTGGTTAGTACATTCCCCCCATTATAAAGTCCCCACCACATGCCCCATTACAGTCACTGTCCATCAGCGTAGTGAGATGCTATAGAATCACTACTTGTCTTCTCTGTGCTATACTGCTTTCCCTGTGCTCCACCCTCCCACATTGTGTGTGCTAATCATAATGCCCCCTTTCCCCCCTTATCCCTCCCTTCCCACCCATCCTACCCAGTCCCTTTCCCTTTTGTAACTCTTAGTCCATTCCTGGGTTCTGTGAGTCTGCTGCTATTTTGTTCCTTCAGTTTTTGCTTTGTTCTTAGACTCCATAGATGAGTGAAATCATTTGATACTTGTCTTTCTCCACCTGGCTTATTTCACTGAGCATAATACCCTCTAGCTCCATCCATGTTGTTGCAAATGGTAGGATTTGTTTTCTTCTTATGGCTGAATAATATTCCATTGTATATATGTGCCACATCTTCTTTATCCATTCATCTACTGATGGACACTTAGATTGCTTCCATTTCTTGGCTATTGTAAATAGTGCTGTGATAAACATAGGGGTGCATATGTCTTTTTGAAACAGGGCTCCTGCATTCTTAGGGTAAATTCCTAGGAGTGGAATTCCTGGGTCAAAAGTATTTCTGTTTTTAGTTTTTTGAGGAACCTCCATACTGCTTTCCACAAAGGTTGAACTATACATTCCCACCAGCAGTGTAGGAGGGTTCCCGTTTCTCCACATCCTCGCCAACATTTGTTGTTGTTTGTGTTTTGGATGTTGGCCATCCTCACTGGTGTGAGGTGATATCTTATTGTGGTTTTAATTTACATTTCTCTGATGATTAGCGATGTGGAGCATCTTTTCATGTGCGTGTTGGCCATCTGAATTTCTTCTTTGGAGAAGAGTCTGTTCAGATCCTCCTCCCATTTTTTAACTGGATTATTTGCTTTTTGTTCATTGAGGTGTGTGAGATCTTTGTATATTTTGGATGTCAACCCCTTATCAGATATGTCATTTATGAATATATTCTCCCATACTGTAGGATGTCTTTTTGTTCTACTGATGGTGTCCTTTGCTGTACTAGTTTGATATAGTCCCACTTATGCATTTTTGCTTTTGTTTCCCTTGCCCATGGAGATATGTGCATGAAGAAGTTGTTCATGTTTATAGTCAAGAGAGTTTTGGCTGTGTTTTCTTCTAAGAGTTTTATGGTTTCATGACTTACATTCAGGTCTTGATCCATACCAAGTTTACTTTCGTGTATGGAGTTCGACAGTAATCCAGTTTCATTCTCTTACATGTAGCTGTCCAGTTTTGCCAATACCAGCTGTTGAAGAGGCTGTCATTTCCCCACTGTATGTCCATGGCTCCTTTATCATATATTAATTGACCATATATGCTTGGGTTTATATCTAGACTCTCTAATCTGTTCCATTGTTCTATGGGTCTGTTCTTGTACCAGGACCAAATTGTCTTGATTACTGTTGCTTTGTAGTAAAGCTTGAAATTGGGAAGTGAGATACCCCTTGCTTTATTCTTCCTTCTCAGGATTGTTTTGGCTATTTGGGGTCTTTTGTGGTTCCATATGAATTTTACAACTATTTGTTCCAGTTTGTTGAAGAATGCTGTTGGTATTTTGATCGGGATTGCATTGAACCTGTAGATTGCTTTAGGCAGGATGGCCATTTTGACAATATTAATTCTTCCTACCCAAGAGCATGGGATGAATTTCCATTTATTAGTATCCTCTTTAATTTCTCTTAGGAGTGTCTTGTAGTTTTCAGGGTTTAGGTCTTTGACTTCTTTGGTTAGGTTTATTCCTAGGTATTTTATTCTTTCTGATGCAATTGTGAATGGAATTGTTTCCCTGATTTCTCTTTCTGTTAGCTCATCGTTAGTGTATAGGAAAGCAACAGATTTTGGTGTGTTAATTTTGTATTCTGCAACTTTGCTGAATTCAGATATTAGTTCTAGTAGTTTTGGAGTGGATACTTTAGGGATTTTATGTACAATATCATGTCATCTGCAAACAGTGACAGTTTGACTTCTTCCTTACCAATGTGGATGCCTTTTATTTCTTTGGGTTGTCTGATTGCCGTGGCTTGGACTTCCAGTACTATGTTGAATAAAAGCGGGGAGAGTGGGCACCTTGTCTTGTTCTAGATCTTAGAGGAAAAGCTTTCAGCTTCTCACTGTTAAGTATGATGTTGGCTGTGGGTTATCATAAATGGTCTTTATGATGTTGAGGTACTTGCCCTCTATAACCATTTTGTTGAGAGTTTTTATCATGAATGGATGTTGAATTTGTTGAATGATTTTTTGGCATGTAGGGAAATGATCATGTGGTTTTTGTCCTTTTTGTTGATTGGTGGGTGATGTCGATGGATTTTCGAATTTTCCACCATCTTTGCATCCCTGGGATGAATCCCACTTGATCATGGTGTATGATCCTCTTGATGTATTTTGAATTTGGCTTGCTAATATTTTGTTGAGTATTTTTGCATCTATATTCATCAGGGATATTGGTCTGTAATTTTCTTTTTCTGTGGTGTCTTTGCCTGGTTTTCGTGTTAGAGTAATGCTGGCTTCATAGAATGAGTTTGGGAGTATTCCCTCCTCTTCTATTTTTTGGAAAACTTTAAGGAGAATGGTATTATGTCTTCTCTAAATGTCTGATAAATTCATCTGATCTAGCAGTTTTGTTCTTGCGTAGTCCTTTGATTACTGATTCAATTTCATTGTTGGTAATTGGTCTGTTTAGATTTTCTGTTTCTTCCTGGGTCAGTCTTGGAAGGTTGTATATTTCTAGAAAGTTGTCCATTTTTTCCAGGTTATCCAGTTTGTTAGCATATAGATTTTCATAGTATTCTCTAATAATTCTTTGTATTTCTGTGGGGTCCGTAGTGATTTTTCCTTTTTTATTTCTGATTCTGTTTATGTGTGTAGATTCTCTTTTTTTCTTAATAAACCTGGTTATGGGTTTATCTATTTTGTTTATTTTCTCTAAGAACCAGCTCTTGGTTTCATTAATTTTTTTTCTATTTTTTTATTCTTCTTAATTTTATTTATTTCTTCTCTGATCTTTGTTATGTCCTCCATCTACTGACTTTGGGCCTCATTTGTTCTTCTTTTTCCAGTTTCAATAGTTGTGAATTTAGACTATTCTTTTGGGATTGTTCTTCCTTCTTTATATAGGCCTGGATTGCTATACACTTTCCTCTTAGAACTGCCTTCACTGCATCCCACAGAAGTTGGGGTGCTGTGCTGTCATTTTCATTTGTCTCCGTATATTGCCTGATCTTTGTTTTAATGTGGTCATTGATCCATCGATTATTTAGGAGCGTTTTGTTAAGCCACCATGTGTTTCTGAGCCTTTTTGTTTTCTTTGTACCATTTTTTTCTAGTTTTATAGCTTTGTGATCTGAGAAGCTGGTTGATACAATTTCAATCTTTTTGAATTTACTGAGGCTCTTTTTGTGGCCTGTATTTGGTCTATTCTGGAAAATGTTCCATGTGCACTTGAGAAGAATGTGTATCCTGATGCTTTGGCGTGTAGAGTTCTGTAGATGTCTGTTGGGTCCATCTATTGTAATGTCTTGTTCAGTGCCCTTGTCTCCTTACTTATTTTCTGTCTGGTTGATCTGTCCTTTGGAGTGAGTGGTGTGTTGAAGTCCCCTAAAATGAATGCATTGCATTCTATTTCTTCCTTTAATTCTGTTAGTATTTGTTTCACATATGTAGGTGCTCCTCTGTTGGGTGCATAGATATTTATAATAGTTATATCCTCTTTTTGGACTGATCGCTTTATCATTATATAATGTCCATCTTTGTCTCTTGTTACTTTCTTTGTTTTGAAGTCTATTTTGTCTGATACAAGTACTGCAACACCTGCTTTTTTCTCCCTATTGTTTGCATCAAATATCTTTTTCTATTCCTTCGCTTTTAGTCTATGTCTTTGGGTTTGAAGTGAGTCTCCTGTAGGCAGCATATAGATGGGTCTTGCTTTTTTATCCATTCTATTACTATGTGTCTTTTGATTGGTGCATTCAGTCCATTTACATTTAGGGTGATTATTGATAGATATGTACTTATTGCCATTTCAGGTTTTGCATTCATGGTTACCAAAGTTTCCTGGGCAGGTTCTTTACTATCTAATCGTCTAATTTATTTCACTTATTAGGCTATTATAAATACAGTCTGATTTCTCTCACTTCTTTTTCTTCCTCCTCTACCCTTTATATGTTAGGTGTTTTATTCTGTACTCTTTGTGTTTCCCTTGTCTGATTTTGTGGGTAGCTGATTTTATTTTGCCTTTAGTTAGTATTTGGTTTGTCTACTTTCTTTGCTGTGGTTTCATTTGTGCTGGTGACAGCTATTTAGCCTTAGGCATACTTCCATCTAGAGAAGCCCCTTTAAAATACATTGTAGGGATGGTTTGTGGGAGGGAAATTCCATTAACTTTTGCTTATCTGGCAATTGTTTAATCCCTCCTTCAAATTAAATGATAATCTTGCTGGATACAGTGTTCTTGGTTTGAGGCCCTTCTGTTTCATTGCATTGAATATATCATGCTATTCCCTTCTTTTCTGTAAGGTGTCTGCTGAGAAGTCTGATGATAGCCGGATAGGTTTTCCTTTATAGGTGATCTTTTTTCTCTCTCTGGCTGCTTTTAATACTCTGTCCTTGTCTTTGATGTTTGCCATTTTAATTATTATATGTCTTTGTATTGTCCTCCTTGGGTCCCTTGTGTTGGGAGATATGTGGATTTCCATGGTCTGAGAGACTATTTCCTTCCCCAGATTGGGGAATTTTTCAGCATTTATTTCTTCAGAGACTCTTTCTATCCCTTTTACTCTCTCTTCTTCTTCTGGTGCCCCTATAATGTGAATATTGTTCCATTTGGATTGGTCACACAGTTCTCTTAATATTCTTTCATTCCTAGAGATCCTTTGTCTCTCTGCTTCTGCTTCTCTATATTCCTGTTCTCTGTTTTCTATTCCATTAACAGTCTCTTCCACCTCATCCAGTCTGCTCTTAAATCCTTCTATTGTTTTTTTCATTTCTGTTGTCTTCCTTCTGAATTCATCCTTTAGCTTTTGAATATTTCTCTGCAGCTCCATCAGCATGTTATGAGTTTTATTTTGAATTCTTTGTCAGGAAGATTGGTGAATTCAGTGTCACCAAGCCCTCTCTCTCTGGCAATTGAGGGATTTTGGACTCAACAAGATTATTCTGCCTTTTCATGGCAATGGGAGTGGTTGCCAGCATGTTGTGAGTGTGTCAGCTGGGAGAACAAAGTCCCTTCCCACTTGCTGGTCGCCTTGCCTGTCTCTGCTCTCTGTGCCGGTTAACCACACACAGGGAGCAGCGTCTGGTTTAATCCCCTAAGCTCTTGTGGGCAGGGTGGCCTTCGAGATATCCTAGGACAATGGTGTGGGTCGCAGGCCAGCAATTCATGTTCTGCCACAAGAGCAAAGCCACTTTGTGCTTCCTGGTCTCTGTGCCTGTTTCCACTGTCTGTGCTGGTGAACCGTGTGCAGGGAGCAGCGTCTGGATTTGGCCTGGTTAGCTTCGCCCAGGGAGAAGCCTACTGTAGGCGGGGCTGCTCCCTATTTGTTCTGCAGCAATGGCACGTCAACCGGTTTGCTTGCAGTGCCAAAGGGGGAAGGAACGGCATGTTGCTTATCTCCGATAGGGGCTTCAGAGCTGCATTGCCATCCAGGGAGTTAGGGCGTCTGAAGTTCTTAAAAGTTCCCAGCCTGCTGGGCTGAGTGTGCCAGGATGATTTTGTCCACTTGTCAAACCCTTATCCCTTTAAGATGTTTAAAGCATCTGCTTTTCTTTTGTCCCAGGGCAGTCAGCTGATTGAACCTGTTCGCAGTCTCAATCTCAGACCTTGCTTTTCTGTTCCTGCAATATCCAGTGCATCATGCAATGTGTGTCTGTGCTTCCAGGGCAGACCACCAGGGCTGGTTATTTAGCAGTCCTGTGCTTCCGCTCCCTCCCACTCTGATTCCCTTCCTCCCACTGGTGCGCTGGGGTCGGGGGAGTGCTCGGGTCCCGGTGTGTCACAGCTTTGTATCCTACCCTTTTCCGTGAGATGTTGGGTGCTCACAGATGTAGCCTGGCTCGTGTACTGTACCTTCTGGTCACTCTTTTAGGAATAGTTGTATTCGCTGTATTTTCAAAGTATATATGGTTTTGGGAAGATATTTCTGCCACCCTACTCATTCCACCATCTTGAGAATCTAGCATGTGGTTTCTTAATGTATAAAACTGAAAATAATTAACTGGCAAATTATCAAGGAATTTTTTTCAGTAAAAATGTGGTATATATACTCTGTGATTGGCAAAAGATGAAATAAATGTATTAAAATGAGAGAAAATAGGTCTTTGATAAAAAAACCATTTATTATCCCATTTAAAAAATTCCACTGAACTTTAGTTCTACTTTGTATTATTTATAAGTCTGGTTCACATAGAAAGGAGAAACAAATATTTTAATAGTATATTTATGTAGTGTCAAAGGGAAAGGCTTTTTCTTCTTTTTTTCCTGCTGACTCATTTTAAATTCTAATTTCAAAACTCTTTGCCAATTTGGAGAAATGATTTGTCAGCTGCTTTATGTAGAACACTAAAATGCAATAGGAATATTTTAAATGTACAAGTATTAGAAGAAAGGGCAGGCCAGTTTCCCAAGACTTTGAACTAATGCTACCTTATTTCTTAATAACATTAGATCTACTAAATATTTAAAAAGCTTTTAAAGATAAATGGCTCTTTTTCATTCCCCATGGTGCTGATTTTGGACTGATGTCATCGGTATTGACTTGAAACATTACGTAGGCCCTGTTCTCATTATACTTGATGAGTGTACTGGCCAGCTTCTGTTGTAGGGATGAGAACTTTTTATATGATGATGATACCAGCAACAAATGGAAGTTCCATAGGCACTGAAAATGGAACCTGTCAGGGTAGGTTCAGTGTGTAGTTTAGTAATACCTTTTTTAATTTTATCAGTGAACTCTGCTGAAGTTTTCCTTGGGAGATTGTGGCCTCAAATTCCTTTGACTGTCTGGAGCTGTTCATCTTCTTGTGGGCCCAAGTCTATGTAATAACTCATTTCAGTCTTTGGAAGTGCCATATAACAAATCTTTAAGCATTTATCATGTGTATCATAATTATTTGTTTACAGGTCATTCTTCCTTGCTGAAATGTGATTTCCTTAAGGAAGAACACTAAGTGTTTTTGTTCTTTGCTTCTTCCCAGCACCCATTCTTGGGTAGAAAGCAAAGTTCTGGGAAGGACACTGGAAGGAGGCCTCAGGGAAGCCTCTTAGCTGTGTTTCACAACTGAAATCTCTGTTAATTAGATTAGAATAAGAAGACGTTGTTTTGACTTGAAAATCCTAGTGAGATTCATTCCTTAACCAGAAAAACTGAAATGTATTACAGGCACACCTTGGCAATATTGCACATTTGGTTCCAGACCACTGCAATAAAGCAAATATCACAATAAAGTGAATCAGATGAAATTTTTGGTTTCCCAGTGCATACAAAAGTCCTGTTTACACTATACTGTAGTCTATCATGTGTGCAATAGCATTAGTCTAAAAAAACAACGTATATGTCTTAATTAAAAGTACCTTATTCTTGAAAAATGCTAACCATCATCTGAGCTTTCAGCAAATTGTAGTCACTGATCAGATACCACCATAACAAATAGAATAATAATGAGAAAGTAAAAAACATTCTGAGAGTTACCAAAATGTGACAGAGACATGAAGTGAGCAAATGCTCACTTGGAAAAATGGCATCAATAAACTTCCTAGATGCAGGGTTGACAAAAATCTTCAATTTGTAAAAAAAAAAAAAAAAAAAGGCAATATCTGTGAATTAAAATGAGGTATGCCTGTATGTTATTTTTAATACACAGTTGACCCTTGAAAAATGTGGGGGTTTGTTCACTGACCTGTCCAACAGTAAAAAATCTGCATATAACTTTTGACTCCTCCAAAACTTTGCTACTAATAACCTACTGTTAACTGGAAGCCTTATCTCTAATATAAACAGCACATATTTTGTGTGTTATGTATTTATATACTATATTCTTTTTTTATTAAGGTATCATTGATACACAATCTGATGAAGGTCCCACATGAGCAAATTGTGGTTTCAACATTCACCCATATTATCAAGACCCCCTTCACCCCATTGCAGTCACTCTCTATCAGCATAGTAAGATACTATAGAGTCACTACTTGTCTTCTCTGTGCTATACTGCCTTCCCTGTGACACCCCTACAGTATGTGTGCTAATCATAAAGTCCCTTAATCCTCTTCTCTCTCCCTTCCTGTCCACTCTCCCTTACCCTCCCCCTTTGGTAACCACCAGTCCCTTCTTGGAGTCTGTAAATCTGCTGCTATTTTGTTCCTTCAGTTTTGCTTTGTTTTTATACTCCACAAATGAGGGAAATCATTTGGTACTTGTCTTTCTGTGCCTGGCTTATTTCACTGAGCATAATACCCTCTAGCTCCATCCATGTTGCTGCAAATGGTAGGATTTGTTTTCTTCTTATGGCTGAATAATATTCCATTGTGTATATGTACCACATCTTCTTTATCCATTCATCTACTGATGGACACTTAGGTTGCTTCCATATCTTGGTATTATAAATAATGCTGCGATTAAACATAGGGGTGCATATATCTTTTTGAATCAGGATCTTGTTTCTTTGGGTAAATTCCTAGTAGTGGAATTCCTGGGTTAAATGATATTTTTAGTTTTAGTTTTTTTGAGCAACCTCCATATTGCTTCCCACAATGGTTGAACTAATTGACATTCCCACCAACAGTTATATACTGTATCCTTACACTAAATTAAGCTAGAGAAAAGGTTTTTTCAAATTGTTGCAAATCACCAAAAAAAATTTCCAGTATATTTATTGGAAGACAATCTGCATGTAAGTGAACCCACACTGTTCAAACTCATGTTATTCAAAGGTCAACTGTACATATTATAGACCTATAATATATATAACTTTTGAAATTACAAACATTTCTTCAATAGCATTTCAAATTGAAGAAAAATACTTGGCTTAACTAATTCAAGAGCCTTTAAAAATTTCTATCTTGTTTATATCTTATCTTTTCATATATTTAAAATAAATAGTCATTATATACCTTCCCATCAGTATACTATTTCGCATATAATTTGATATAAGGAATATGATAAATTTCAAAACTTAATTTTTTTGTCTGTTTGAAGTCTTTGACTAGACATGACTGATGAAAAGAGATTATTAACTTTTGCTTCATCCACTCTTAAGCCTTCAATCTGGCTTCATTTAAACAAGTCAAGATAGATGTGTTCCTAACTTTATTAATCTTAGGAGATTCCACAGCCTCTTTAGTAATTTGTTTCACCACATTTTATTAATATTTTTTTTGTGTGGTTAAGCTCATTTTAGAAAGTTTTTAAAATCCATGATACCCTTTTCTCAAAATAAGCAGAATTAAATTCTATTATTAATATTCAGACTATTAAAGTTATCTGTCATTTTAACATTTCAACATTTAATTATAAATATCATTTTTTAGTTTAGATTCACTGCCTGTGTCGCAGTTATACTCATCTCATTTAAAAAAATCTTTAAGAAAGTTTTTTTCATATAAAACCAATACTTCTCTCAATTTTCTTGAAAAACTGCAAGTGTGAAGCATAATCTGTTATACCCATCTTTCACTGTTTCTTTTGAATCCATTTCCCAAATGAAATAGAGAAATAGTATTTAAGAAATGTATAACCCCCTTGGCTTTCTTATTCTGCTTTTCTCAGAAGCTATTTTTTTAAGGTATCATTGATATGCAATCTTAAGAAGGTTTCACATGAGCAACTTTGTGGTTGCAACATTCACCCATATTATCAGTACCCCCCTGCTCTCCACCCATTGCAGTCAGTTTTCATCAGTGTAGTAAGATGCTATAGAGCCATTACTTGTCTTCTCTGTGCTATACTACCTTCCCCATGACCTACCTATATTATGTGTGCTAATTATAGTGCCCCTTAATCCCCTTCTCGCTCGCTCCCCATGCTCCCTCCCTAACCTTTGGTAACTACTAGTCCCTTCTTGGAATCTGTGAGTTGGCTGCTTTTCTCATTCTGTTTTTGCTTTGTTGTTATACTCCACAAACGAGGGAAATCATTTGGTACTTGTCTTTCTCTGCCTGGCTTATCTCACTGAGCATAATACTCTAGCTCCATCCATGTTGTTGCAAGTGGTAGGATTTGTTTCTTCTTATGGCTGAATAGTATTCCATTGTATGTATGTACCACCTGTTCTTTATCCATTCATCTACTGATGGACACTTAGGTTGCTTCCATATCTTGGCTATTGTAAATAGTGCTCAATAAACAAAGGGGTGCATATGTCTTTTTGAATCTGAGAAATTAAATTCTTTAGGTAAATTCCTAGGATTGGAATTCCCAGGTCAAATGCTATTTCTATTTTTAGGTTTTTGAGGAACCTCCATACTCTTTTCCAGAATGGTTGAACTAGCTTACATGCCTACCAGCAGTGTAGGAGAGTTCCCCTTTCTCCACATCCTCGCCAGCATTTGTTGTTCTTAGTCTTTTGGATGGTGGCCATCCTAACTGGTGTGAGGTGATATCTCATTGTGGTTTTTATTTGCATTTCCCTGATGATTAGTGATGTGGAGCATCTTTTCATGTACCTGTTGGCCATCTGAATTTCTTCTTTGGGTAATTGTCTGTTCATATCCTCTGTCCATTTTTTAACCAGGTTATTTGCTTTTTGGGTATTGAGGCATGTGAGTTCTTTATATATTTTGGATGTTAACCCATTGTTGGATATGTCATTTACAAATATATTCTCCCAGACTGTAGTATGCCTTTTTGTTCTGTTGATGTTGTCCTTTGTTGTACAGAAGCTTTTTAGTTTGATGTAGTCCTATGGGTTCATTTTTGCTTTTGTTTCCCTTGCTTGAGGAGATGCATTCAGGAAAAAGTTGCTCATGTCTATATTCAGTAGATATTTGCCTATGTTGTATTCTAAGAGTTTTATGGTTTCATGACTTACATTCAGGTCTTTGTGATTCATTCTTTTTGTAGAATGTTTAGAGTTAGGTCCAGATGGATTTGAATCCTTTCATGAATGCCATCTTCCATGTTAACTGACCAGCAAGTTATATATCTTTACAAAAATAAGACATTTCTACTTTGTCTTGCCTAATATTCACATACGTTTTGGTGAAGGACAATAATACCCTGGATAGCAGGGATGTGTCTTATTCATATTTGTCTTCTTAATGCCTGACACATAGTGGCTACTCAGTAATTTACAGAATAAATATGTGAATGCATTGATGAATAAATGAAAAACTCTCAGTTATCAGTGTGGAGATTCTAAATTACTAGGGTATGTTATACTGCTTGTCTGGTCATATATGCAATCCCTCTCTACTAGGTAAGTCCTCATTAGGGCGTTGAACTCTGAACTCTAATAATTTCTGGTGTTATTGTCACCATGATTTTCAGAAAGGAACTGAACTCATCCTTTTTTTTAAGAAATCCTGCTTGGGAGGAGGATCTAGATGGTGGAGTAGGAAGATCTTGAGGTCACCTTCTCCCATAAACACACCAAAGGTACTATATATAGAGCAAATCTCTCCGAGAGTGACCTGAAGACTAGCAGAAAAGCTATTCTACAGATAAGATACAAAGAAAAAGCCACATCGAGGAGGGTAAGAGGGGAAGAGATATAGTCTGGTATGATTACCAGAGTGGCAACCCACAAGTGGGAGGGACATTACAGGCATGGAGATCTTCCGTGAAGAGCGAGGGGTTAAAGATGTCGTTCACACCCACCCCTGAAAACCTGCACGAGGAACATTAGCCCGCATAATGTTTGGATTTGAAAATCAATGAAGTTTAACTCTGGGAGAGTCAGAGGGCTACAGGAAACAGCTTCCGCTCTTAAACTTACTGTCCCAGAGACCTTGCCTCTACTCAGTAATTTACAGAATAAATATGTGAAGGCATTGATGAATAAATGAAAATAGAGGCAGCAGTTTGAAAAGTGCCTGGGCCATAAATAAAGGAGGGTTTTGACTAATTTTAGGGCTTATGCTGGAGGGACAGGGATCTGTAGGAATTTTCTCTGGGAACAGAAGCACTATGTGTGCTGTTTGTCTTACCCTCCTACTATCTAGCTCGCCTGGCATTGGCAAGTGTGATTTCTGACTCTTACCATCTACCTTGCTAGCAACTTTCACCCGGCCCTGGTGTTCCCATACAGACCCAGCACACCCACCCTACCTGCCCTGACAGGCACTCCTTCAAAGTTGCTCATGCCGCAACATACCTGGTGGGCACCACCAGCACACCCATAGTAGTCACCACTCCCACCCAGACACAATAGGAGGGTGTGTGTAGCCTACACAGGGCACACCCCTGGAGCTCCTGGTCCTGGTGACCAGGGGAAGTTATGCTTCTGGGTCCCACATGACACTGTCTACATGAGGCCACTCCTTCAAGACTAAGAAACATAACTGATCTGCCTAAATATAGAAACAAACAGGCAAAATGAGAAGACAGAGGAATGTGTTTCAAATAAAAGAGCAGGGCAAAACCTCATCAAAAATGTTCATAAAGATGATCACCAAACTTGGGAGAAGACTGGATGAACACACTGACAACTTCAACAGATAAATAGACAATATAAAAGAGAACCAATTAGAGCTGAAGAATACAATAACCAAGGTGAAAAATACACTAGAGGAGTCAATGGGAGAGTAGATGATGCAGAAGAATGGATCAGCAATCTGGGAGATTGGGAAGTGGAAATCACTCAGGCTGAACACCAAAAAGAAAAAAATGATAGTTTAAGGGACCTCTGGGAGAACATGAAGCGTATATTCACATGATAGGGGTTACAAAAGGAGAAAAGAGAGAGAAAGGGGCAGAAAACTTACATGAAAAATAATAGCTGAAAACCTCCCTAACCTGGGGAAGGAAATAGACATACTGGTCCAGGAAATACAGAGCCCCACAAAAGGTGAACACAAGAGGCCCACACCATGACACATAATAATGCCAAACATTAAAAACACTAAAAGCAAGTAGTTACATAAAAAGGGAACCCCCATGAGGTTACCAGCTGATATTTCAGCAAAAACTTTGCAGGCCAAAAGATAGTGGCACAATATATTCAAAGTGCTGAAAGGTTAAAAAAAAAAAAACCGCTCCCAAGAACATTCTGTTCAACAAATTTATTATTCAGAATTGGAGACATCACCTCCAATGTCACAGAGCTCACTGCCTATGTTTTCTTCTAGGAGTCTTGTGATTTCTGATGTTATATTCATTTTTAAAGATTAAAGATGTCTTTAATCCATTTTGAGTTTATTTTTGTGTATGTTTTAAGATAGTAGTCCAGTTTCATTCTTTTGCATGTTGCTGTCCAGATAACTCACTTCTTTCTGTAGCTGAGTAATATTTTATTGCATGGATTTTTGCAGTTTGTTTATCCATTTACCTATTTGAACAACATCTTGGTTACTTCCACTTTTTGGTATTTGTGAATAAAGCTGTTACAAACTTTGGTGTAAAGGTTTTGAAAATATTTTTATTGTGGTAAAATTGCATAACATAAAATTAACCAATCTTATCCATTTCTAAGTGTACAGTTCAACAGTGTTCTGAATATTAATATTATTGTGTAACCATCTCCAGAAACTTCTCTTCTTGAAAAACTGAAACTCTATACCCATTAAAACCCGAGCTTGCCATTTTCCCATACCCTTAATAGGATGGTGTCTCATTATGGTTTTTATTTGCATTTCCCATCATTCTATTTTTTGTTTCTATTAATTTGGCTGCTCTAGATACTTTATATAAGTGGAATCATACAATATTTGTTTTTCTGTGATTTGCTTACTTCACTTAGCATTATGTCCTCAAGGTTCATCTATATTATAGCATGTGTCAAAATTCTCTTTTTAAGGCTGAATAATATTTCATTTTAAGTATACATGACATTTTCTTTATTCATCCATTGATGGATACTTGGGTTCCTTCTACCTCTTGGCTGTTGTAAATAGTGTTGCTTTGGACATGGTGTACAAATGTTTCTTCCAGATCCTGCTTTCACTTCTTTTGGATATATACTCAGAAGTAGAATTGCTGAATTATACAGTAATGATAATTTTAAGTTTTTGCGGAACTGCTGTGGGTGTTTTCCATGGTAGCTGCACTATCTTACATTTCCAGCCATAGTGTACAAGGATTCTGATCTGTCTACATCCTCACTAACATTAGTTGTTTTCTTTTTGATAGTAGCCATTGTAATGGGTATGAGGTGATATCTCCTTGTGGTTTTGCTTTTCCCTAATGATTAATGATGTTGAGCATCTTTTCATATGCTATTGGTCATTTGTATATTTATCTTGGGTGAAATGTCTATTCAAGTCCTTTGCCCATTTTTTAAAATATATTTTTTATAATTTAAATTATTTCAGCTTTCACCAGTTAGGATGGCCAAGTTCGAAAAGACTAGGAACAACAAATACTGACAAGGATGTGGAGAAAGGGGAACCCTTCTACACTGCTGGTGGGTATGTTAACTAGTTCAACCATTGTGGAAAGCAATATGGAGGTTCCTCAAAAAACTGAAAATAGAAATACCATTTGACCTGGGAACTCCACTCCTAGGAATTTACCCAAAGAAAACAAGTTCTCAGATTCAAAAAGACATATGCACCCATATGTTTATCACAGCACTATTTGCAATAGCCAAGATATGGAAGCAACCTAAGTGTCCATCAGTAGATGGACGGATAAAGAAGAGGTGGTACATATAGACAATGGAATACTATTCAGTCATAAGAAAGAAACAAAACCTCCCATTTGCAACAACATGGATGGAGCAAGAGGGTATTATGCTCAGTGCAATAAGTCAGGCAGAGAAAGACAAATACCAAATGATTTCCCTTATTTGTGGAGTATAACATCAAAGCAAAACTGAAGGAACAAAAGAGCAGCAGACTCACAGACTCCTAGAAGGGACTAGTGGTTGCCAAAGGAAAGGGTAGGGGAGGGCGGGTGGGGAGGGAGGGGAAAGGGGATTGTGGGGTATCATGATTGGTGCACATGGTGTGTGTGGGGTCATGGGGAAGATAGTATAGCTCAGAGAAGACAAATAGGGACTGTGTGGCATCTTACTACACCAATGGACATCGACTACAATGGGGTATGGGGGGTACTCAATAATAAGGGTGAATGTAATAACCACATTGTTTTTCTTGTGAAACCTTCATAAGAGTATATATCAATGATACCTTAATAAAAAATATTCCAGCTTTATTGAGATAAAATGAAATATAAATATAATATTGTGTAAGTTAAAAGTGTATAAAGTGATGATCTGATACACATATATATGGTCAAAAGCTTACTACAATAAAGTTACTGAACACATCTATCATCTCACATAATTACAATTTTAATTTTTGTGGTGAGAACCTTTAAGATCTACTCTCTTAGTGACATTCAAGTATTGTTAATTATAGTCATCATGGTGTATGTTTGATTCCCAGAACTTACTCATCTTCTAAATTCTCTCAGTTTTTGCTTATCTGGAAATTGTTTAATCCCTCCTTCAAATATAAATGATAATCTTGCTTGGAAAAGTATTCTTGGTTGAAGGCCCTTCTGCTTCATTGCATTAAATATATCATGCCACTTCCTTCTGGCCTGTAAGATTTCTGCAGAGAAGTCTGATGATAGCCTGATGGGTTTTCCTTTTATGTGATCTTATTTCTCTCTCTGGCTGCTTTAATAGTCTGTCCTTATCCTTGATCTTTTGCTTTTTAATTATTATATGTCTTGGTGTTGTCCTCCTTGGTTCCCTTGTGTTGGGAGATCTGTGCACCTACATGGCCTGAGAGACTATCTCCTTCCTCAGATTGGGGAAGTTTTCATCAATTACTTCCTCAAACACACTTTCTGTCTCTTTTTCTATCTCTTCTTCTGGTACCCCTATAATGCGAATATTGTTCCCTTTGGATTGGTCACACCGTTCTCTCAGTATTCTTTCATTCTTAGAAATCCTTTTTTCTCTCTGTGCCTCAGCTTCTTTGTATTCCTCTTCCCTAATTTCTATTTCATTTATTGTCTCCTCCACCGTATCTAATCTGCTTTTAATACCCTCCATTGTGTTTTTCAATGACTGGATCTCCATCCTAAATTTGTTCCTGAGTTCTTGAATATTTTTCTCTACCTCCATGAGCATGTTAGTGATTTTTATTTTGAAATCTCTTTTAGGAAAATTCATGAGGTCTATTTCATTTGAATCTTTCTCAGGTGTATTCATAATTTTGCTTTGAACCAGTTCCTTTTGCATTTCATATTTGTCTGTGGTGCCCTCTAGTGCTCTGAAGCTCTACTCTCTGGAGCTTCTCAGTCCCTGAAGCAATGTTGGGGGTTGTAAGGAGGACGGGGAAGAGATATTTCCTGCTTCCTGGTGGCTATGTCTGTCTCCACTGCCAGAACCAGTGGGCTGAACACACAGTCGTAAGCCTCTATGCTTTGTGTTTGTAGCTGCCATAGGCGGGGCTTCCCTCTGGCTGGCCTAATGCCAGGGCAGGGGTTGCCAGTTTGTGAGCCACATGCAGGCTAACCGGAGGAAGACCCGGCAGGCTGCGTATAATGGTGTGGAGCCTTGGAGCTGCGTCGCCAGCCAGGTGGATGGGGTGTCTTGTTTAAGCGCCCAACCTACTGGGCAGAGTGTACTCAGACAATTTTGTCTACCTGTCCTTTCTCCTGAGCAGTAAGCTCTGTGCAATCCTTGCCCCTTCAGCAGCCCTCTCGCTTTTAGGAAGTCTCTCAGACTTCCCACCCAGATCAGCTAGATATGAATCCCTGTTTTCCACAAGCAGCTGGAATCTCTGTCTCTCCAGGTATTCTGCCTGTCTTAGTTTTCCAATCCCACTAATCACCAGAGCATTATGCAATGTAGGTTCATGCTCCCAGAGAAGATATCTAGGCATAGGTGTTCAGCAGTTCCAGGCCTCCACTCCCTTCCTGCTCTGTTTCTCTTCCTCCTGCCAGTGAGCTGCGGCTGGGAAAGGGCTTGGGCCCCACCAGGTCACAGCTTTGGTATGTTACCCTGTTCTGTGAAGTCTGCTCTTTTCTCCAGGTGTATGCAGTCTGGTGCAGCCTTCTTTCCTGTTGCTCTTTCAGGATTAGTTGCATTAATTATATTTTCATATTATATGTGGTTTTAGGAGAAGGTCTCTGTCTCACCTGTCACCCCGCCATCTTTAATCCAATCTCTGAAAAATAATGTGCTTTTAACAATTCATTTATTTAAAAAGTACCTTTGAATATAAACAGTAATGTTATGCTCTTTGGTATTATCTTGTCTGTGAGGAATTTAATAACAATTCCCATCCACCATTTATGTTCTTTTTCCTCAACATAATCCGTTCATATTTCTGACTTGAGATTTTTGGATAACAATGGACTTTTGATAGTTCATCTCTTTTGATTATTGATTGCTGTGAGAAGAAACATTCTCAGACTTACTGGCTTAAGGAAATAACTATTTCAATAAGAACAAAGATTACGTCTTTGAGAACAAATGTAATGAGAGATGTGCAAAACCTGCTCTGGAAAAAAATTAAACACTCCTGAAACTCATGAGTAGAGTTGGACAAATGGAATGATTTTCCCTTGTTCTTATACAGACATTCCCTGTTATAAAAATGACAGTTCTCCCTATATTAATGTGTAAACTTTATGAAATCCTAACAAAAGTACCAACAATGCATCTTATGGAATTACGTAAGTTGATTCTGAAGTCCATACAGAAAAACAACACATAACAATGGCTAGAAAAACTTTGAAAGAAAATTAG
Source organism: Phataginus tricuspis (assembly GCA_029783875.1). Classification (NCBI taxonomy): domain Eukaryota; kingdom Metazoa; phylum Chordata; class Mammalia; order Pholidota; family Manidae; genus Phataginus; species Phataginus tricuspis. Next base: position 8,706,150 of record JAQQAC010020895.1, on the reverse strand, counting down.
AAGTGACAACTAGCTCTCCCAGACATTAAAATATACTAAAGTACTAGATAGCTCATGTAACTAAAACACTGTAGTACTCATGCATGAATAGACAGAGCAATTGAATAAGAGAAAATGTCCAGAAACAAATACAAATACATATGGAAATTTACTATATGATAAATATAGCATCTCAAATGACTGTGGTAAGGAATGACTTTTTAATATAATGGTTGTGTGACAGTTGGGTGGCCATTTGGAAAAAGTTATTTTACACCATATCTTAACATTATGCCCGTACATAATGGATTTGGGATCTAAGTGTGAAAAACTGAAACCATGCAAGCACTAGAAGGTAATATAAGTACATTCTTCTTTAAGCTTGGTTTAGGAAAAGACTTTCTAACTATGACTCAAAACCCAGAGGCAATGAAAGAAAAAATTGACAAATTTAACTATATAATGCAGTTTAAAAAGTTATATGGCCCAAAACACTATAAACAAAGTGAAAAGACAACTGACAAAGTGCAAGAAAATATTCACATCTGCACAGACAAAAGGTAATACCCTAGACACAAAGAACTTTTAAAAATGTAGGGACAAAAGACCCAAAGCTCTATAGAAAAATAGGAAATAGACATGAAAAATTCACAAAAACCAAACATATGAACATACGATAAATGTGAAAAAATGTTCAAACTCACTCATGATTAGAGAAAAGTAAGTTAAAACAACAGTTTTCTCACTTTTTTCAGTGGCAAAAATTTTTTTAAATTCTAAATTCTGTCAGGCTGAAGGGAAATAGTCACTGTCATAGATTGTTAGTAGGAATTCAAACCAGTATAATCTTTTGGAGGGACGTTTGGTAATATCTAAACAGAACTATATTTTTATCTTTTGACCCAGCAATTCCACTCCTAAGAACCTATCATGATGATATGCCTCTGAAAACGTAAAAATACATATTTAAAATGCTGTTTACTACAGCATTATGTATAATTGTAAATATTGAAAATAACCTAAATGTCTATACACAGGAGAGTAGTTGAATACATTATGGTATATTCTATATTTATCCAATACAGTACTATACAGCTGTAAAAATAATGAGAATATGTCTGTGAACTTATTTGGAGTGATTTCTCGTATATGCTGTTATGAGAACTTTTTTTTTAAAATGCAAAAGTGTATTGTATGTGCTGTCCTTAAGAAAGAAGGAGATATAAGAACATATATTTGTTTTCTGTTAATTTGTGCAAAAGAAATACACGAGTGATAAATCACAATCTGAAGAAATTATGTACCTCTAGTGTAGGGTGGAAATGAGAAAGAGAAGAATGAGAACAGAGTAGTAAGGATGAGGAGGGGTATCTTTTCTGTAATGCTTTGACTCCTCACAATCATACTAATGTTTTACATGTCAAACAAAAGAAATTGTTGAAATGAACCAGAAATGTGGCAGGGCTACCCAAAATGAATACAAATGACAAATGGACCTAATTGTATCACAAATGAATAATATAATCATATTGAATGGGATGGGAATGAAATGAACTAATTTAAGTATCTCTGGAAAACTAGTTTTACTAGAATACACAAATATTTAACCTGTTCAGTATGATTCTTTCAAGGTATGGGTTAGAAATTTGGTAACTACCTTATGTATATACTGGGACTGAACAAATAAATATGCGTACTGTGATGAGAGCCAGGTTTCCCACTGTTAGAGAATGTTGTAACAAATGAGGAAAGAGGAAGGCTTAATGAACCTGTGATGAGTTGGAAGAGACCCAGTAGGTATCACCTTAACCAAGTGATCAAACCGAATATAATCTGCAAAAAGACATATCAATATCATAAACCTGCTACTATGATGCACTGAGGGCACAACATTACTTCCGTGATGATCTTGCCAAAACAATATAACCTCAATTTGATCTTGAGAAGACATCAACAAACTAAAATGACAAGACATGCTAGAAAATAAATGACCAGTTGCTATAAAAAAGTGTTGAGGTCATGAAAAACAAAGAAAAGCTGTGGAGCTGTCGTAGTTTGGAGGAGGCTAAAAATACGATAACCAAATGCAACATGGGATCTCCTACTAAACATTGGAACAGAAAAAGCATATTAGGAGAAAAACTGAAATTTTAATAAAATGTGCAGTTTAGTTAATAGTATTATGCCAATATTAATTCCCTGGCTTGGAGATTTTTACTATGGCTATATAAGTAATTAATATTAGGGGAAGCTGAGTTTGGAGGATATGTGAACTCTGTATTAATTTTGAAACTTTCCAAGTCTAAAATTATTTCAAAATTAAAAAGAAAAAAACTTTTTTATCCCCCCTTCTGCTGTGGTTTGGACCAGTTGGGCATTTTCTTTTGTTGTGACTGTAATCAGATGACTACTATGCTGGAGTCCTCTGGAGGCTTGACTTTAATGTAGAGACAGCTGGGCCTCTCTTTTTCATGTAGTCTCAGGGCCTCTCCAGTGACTTCTTTCTTTTCTCCAGCAAGGTAGCCTGTACTTCTTACATGATGGATCCAAACTCCAAGGATGCAGTAGCAGAAGCTACCAAGTATTCTTAGAAACCATGCCCAGAAACCCTAAAACATCCCTTTCTCCATATTCAATTGTTGAAATAGTCATAGGCCATCCAAAAGCCAGTCATTGGGGACAGGCTTCTACCTCTTGATCAGGGAGTGGCTTGTGCATACAGGAGGGAAGCCATTGATAGTGATTGTCTTTGGAGATTAACTATTTTTCCTGCCACGGCCTCTTTCTGGGATCCCGTAGAGATCGTCTGCAGATGTCAGACTGTGGCTAATGAATCTCTGAGTTAGCCTGCCTGTGGATGAGGGGAGGGCAGTGCCAAAAAATTAACAAAGGGAGAGAAACTTCAAGACATGTTTAACAGTGGGGCTACACAGTCAAGTTTTGGGAGAGACAAAAACACAGAAAAAAATTACTACATTTGAATTCCCTAAACATTTTCTTCTTTCTTTCCTGTTTTTTTAATACTTGAAACAACTACAAAAGGTTTCTAAGATTCAACTTTTGCTTTTTGGCAGGATTGTGCCCAAACTTCTCTGAATAGATGGGGATCTATGCTGTTTAAACAGCTTTGGGAAAGATGTTCTCCCTACATAACATATTCCAAGAATTAACATTGTCATTTAAGAAGTTCTGTGTTTCTTTTATTTAACCTCTTAGACTCAAACTGTTTTTCCATTTTGTTTGTCCCATTCTTAGTGGAGCAGTTGCTCACCTTATTCTGTACTTCCAGAAAACACTGTCTAGTTTGGTATATATTTTATTTGCCACAAATGTATTTTTTCTCTTCTAGACTTGAGTAAATATGTACATTGCACTTACTGTGTTAGGCGTTGTTTTAAGGGCTTTACAATGTTCCTGACAATGATCAAGTTAGGCATTAATATTATTTATATTTGTGTATGAGGATCCTGAGAAATAGAGGTTATGTAGCTTGCCCTGGGTCATAGAGCTGCTAAGAGGCATAGCATGGAAGTTATTTCATGCTGTTTAGCTGCAGAGTCTGAGTTCTTGTCCACCTGCTTTGCTGTGCTTAGCATATATCTTATATGTAATACAAATATTAATTATAGGTATATAAAATAAAATATTTGTCATTTTAATCATTACCTCCATTTCCCACAACTATTCCTCATTTCTCCCAGAATAAAAGGAGCATCACCATCAAGCATTCAAGAACTGAAAAAAATTCTGTCCCCCTTTCATAGACAGTCTCAAATTTTGGCTTTTCCATGTGGTTTTTGTTTTCTCCACACTTTCTTTACCCCAGTCTTCTAGTGAATAGCTTCTAACATGTTCCTCAGAGTGCTCAAATTTGACCCAATAGCATCAGCTGTTTAAGGAGGATGCAGAGCCTACATGGAAAATGTGATGGTTGAGGTAAGATGGTGGATAGGACACAAATTTCAAGAGATAATTGTATTTGCTTTTTATAATAAAATGCTTTTATTCTCTAATAATCATAAAACTTCATAACAGTCTATCTTAACTCAACACAATATTTTGTGGGATTTCATGTCTGGTTTCTTGAAAATAATGGGGCAACCATAGATTATTGACTAGTTGTGAAATACTCTTCCTCATTATTGTTTCTGAGACTATCATAATGACTGAAAGTAGATAGATAACTAGTATTACAGTTATACATTGTACATTCAAATAGTGCCCAATAAGACTTAAGATCATCATAAAGCTAAAGATTTTGACTACAGTAGGTTCAGCTAATATTTGTCTTCTCATAAAGATACAATAAAAAGAAAAGAGAAAAACAGGAAAAAATATTTCTTTGTGATCAGAATTCTGAGGATTTACTCTCTCAACCACTTTTCTATTTATCACATAGCAGCAGTGTTAGCTGTGGTTATCATGTCATACATCACATCCCTAGTACTCATTTCTCTTATTACTGGAAGGTTGTACATTTTGGTTACCTTCCTCCAATTCCTCCTATCTTACTCTCTGACTCTTGTAACCACAAATCTGATTTCTTTTTCTATGAGTTTGTTTTGTTTTTTTCAGATTCCACATACAACTGAAGTCATACAGTATTTGTCTTTCTCTTTTACTTCACTTAGCATAATGCCTTCAAGGTCCATCTGTGTTGTCACAAATGGTAGGATTTCCTCATTTTTTATGGCTGGGTAATATTCCATTGTACTTGTATACATACCACAGCTTCTTTATCCATTCATCCATCTATGTACACTTAGGTTGTTTTCATATCTTGGCTATTATAAACAATGCAGATATGAATGTGGGGATGTAGGTCTCTTTTCAAGTTTGTGTTTTCATTTCTTTTGTATATATTCCCAGAAGTTGAATTGTTGGACCAGATGGTAGTTCTATTTTTTAATTTCTGAGGATTTTCCATGTTTTCCATAGTGTCTGTACCAATTTAAAATCCCACCAATGATGCACAAGGTTTCCCTTTCCTCCACATTCATGCCAACATTTGTTATCTTTTGTCTTTTTGATGATGACCATTCTAACAGGCATGAGGTGATATCTCATTATTCTGTATTTCCCTAATGACTAGTGACTTTGAGTATCTTTTTAAGTACCTGATGGACTTTAGTATATCTTCTTTGGAGAAATGTTTATTCAGGCCCTTTGCCCAGTTTTATATTGTGTTGTTTGTGGGATTTTTTTTTTTTGCTGATGAGTTGTATATGTCCTGTATATATTTTAGATATTAAGCTCTTATCAGATATATGGTTTGAAAATGTTTTTTCCCATTTTATGTTTTATTTTCACTTTAGTGATGGTTTCTTTGCTGTGCAGAAGATTTTTAGTTTGATGTTGTCCCACTTGTTTATTTTTACATTTGTTGCTTGTGCTTTGGGTGTCATATCCAAAAAATCATTACCAACACCCATATCAAGGAACTTTAGCCCTATGTTTTTTTTCCTAGACGTTTCATGGTTTCAGGTCTAACATTTAAATCTTTAAACCATTTGAGTTAATATTTCTAAGAGGTGTAAGATATGTCCAGTTCCATTCTTTTACTTGTGAATATCCAATTATCCCCACACTAATTATTGAAAAGACTTATCTTTTTTCCATTGAATATTCTTGGCTCCCTTGTCAAATATTAGTTGACCATATATCCTTGCTTTTATGTCTAGGTTTTCAGTTTTCTTTCATTGATCCTCTTGTCTATTTTTATGCCAGTACCATGCTATTTTGGTGACTGTAGCTTTATGGTATAGATCAAAATCAGGAAGTGTGATGCCTCTTGCTTTATTCTTTCCAGGATTTCTTTGGCTACGGGGTCTTTTGTGGTTCCATACAAATTTTAGGAGTGTTTTTCTACTTCTGTAAAAAAATGCATTGAAATATTGACAGGGCTTGCATTGAATCTGTAGATGGCTTTTGGTGGTATTGACATTTTAACAATATCACTTCCACTCCATGAATACAAGGTACTTTTCCATTTGTATCTTCTTTGATTTCTGTCATAAATGTCTTATATGTTTCAGAGTAGAGATTTTTCACCTTCTTAGTTAAATTTATTCTGAAGTATTTTATTGATTTTGATGCTATTATATATGGGATCAACTTTATTTCTTTTTCCGAAAATTAATTGTTAGTGTATAGAAACAGTACTGATTTTTGTATGTTAATTTTGCACCCTGCTACTTTACTGATTAGATTTAAAAGTTTTTTGGTTGAGTCTTTCAGACTTTCTATATATAAAAAAATATATCATCTACAAGAAGAATTTTACTTTTTCCATTCCCATTCTGGTACTGCCTGGTTTCTTTTTCTTCTCTGATTGCTATAGCTAGGATTTCCAGTACTATGTTGAAGAGGAGTGCTACTAAGAGTGGGCACCCGTGTCTTCTGATCTTAGAGGAAAGGCTTTCAATCTTTCATGCTTGGGTATTTTAACTGTGATTTTGTCATATATGACCTTTATTATGTTGAGATATGTTCCTTCCGTGCCTAATTTGTTGAGAGTTTTACTAAGAATGGATGTTTAATTTTGTCAGATGCTTTTTCTGCATCTGTTGAGATTATAATTTGATTCTTTTCTTTTGTTCTGTTAATGTAGTATATCACATTGATTGATCTGCATATGTTGAACCATCCTGGCATCTAAGAAATAAATCCCATTTGATCATGGTGAATGATCCCTTTAATGTGCTACTAAATTCAGGTTGCTAGTACTTTACTGAGAATTTTTGCATCTATGTTCCTTAGGGATATTGGCCTACAGTTTTCGTCTCTAGTAGCATCCTTTTCTAGTTTGGATATCAGAATAATTTTGACTTCTTAAAATTAATTTAGGTGCATTTCCTCTTCAATTTTTTTTGGCAGAGTTTGGGAAAAATTGGTGTTACATTTTTTAAATGTTTGGTAAGTCACCAGTGAAGCCATCTGGTCTTGGATTTTTCTTTGTTGGAGATTTTTTCATTGCTGAGTCAGCTTCCTTACTAGTAACTGGTCTTTCAGATTTTCTGTTTCTTCCTGTTTCAGTCTTGGTAAGTTGTATGTTTCTAAGAATTTTTCCATTTTTTTAGGTTGTCCAGTTTGTTGGGGTATAGTTGTTTATAGTAGCCTCTTATGATCCTTTGTATTTCTGTGGTATTTACTGTAATATCTCCTTTTCATCTATCATTTTGTTGATTTGGGTTCTTTTTTTTTTTCCTTTTTCTTGTCTAGCTAAGAGTTTCTCAATTTTATTATTTTCAAAGAATCATCTCTTAGTTTGGTTAATCTTTTCTATTGTTTTTATGTTCTCTATTTTATTTATATCATCTAGCTAAGAGTTTCTCAATTTTATTAATTTCAAAGAATCATCTCTTAGTTTGGTTAATCTTTTCTATTGTTTTTATGTTCTCTATTTTATTTATATCTGTTGTAATCTTTATTATTTCCTCTCTTCTCCTATCTTTGGGCTTGTTTTTTTCTTCTTTTTCTAGTTCCTTAAGGCATCAGGCTATGTTGTTTATTTAGAATCTTTCTTGCTTCTTAACCCAGGTGTTTATTACCATGAACTTCCCTCTTAGAATTGTTTACTGCATCCCACAGGTTCTGGTATGTTGTGTTTCCATTTTCATTTGTCTCAAGAAACTTTTTTATTTCCCCTTTGATTTCTTCTTTGATCCATTGGTTGTTCAGTAGAGTGCTGTTTGATTTCTGTGTTTGTGAATTTTCTAATTTTCCTCATTTCTGTGTTCTAGTTTCATGTCATTGTGGTCAGAGAAGAGACTTGGTATGATTTCAGTCTTCTTGAATTTGTTAAGATTCATTTTGTGGTCTAACATATGGTCTAGCCTAGAAAATGTTCCATGTGCACTTGAGAAGTGTTTGTTCAGCTGTTGCTGGATGTAATGTGCTATATAGTTCTGTTAAGTCTATCTTGTCTGTAGTGTTGTTCAAATCCTTGTTTTCTTATTGGTTCTCTGTCTATATGATCTGTTCATTGTTGAGTGGAATATTAAAGTCCTGAATTATCCTTGTAATATTGTTTATTTCTCCTTTTAGTTCTGTTAGTTTTTCTTTATATAATTAGGTGCTCCAACATTGGGTGCATATATATTTACAATTGTTCTATGTTCTTATATATTCACCCCTTTATCATTTATTCCTTTCTTTGTTTCTTTTTACCATTTTTTAGTTTAAAGTCTATGTTATCTGTTTTAAGTATAGCTACCCCTGCTTTTTTTTTTTTGGTTAGCATTTACTTTAAGTGTCTTTTTCTATTCCTTCACTTTCAGTCTGTGTGTTTTTAAGGATAAAGTGATCTTTTATAAACAACATATTATTGAATCTTGTTTCTTTTATCCATTCAGCCATTCTGTCTTTTAATTAAAGAATTTAATTCATTTGTGTTTGAAGTAATTATTGGTAGGGAAGGACTTAATACTGCCATTTTGTTCATTGTTTTCTGATAGTTTTGTAGACCTTGTTTTCCTCGTTTCTTATCTTGTTGTCTTTTTGTGTGTGTTTTTATGTTTTTGGTATCTATATGCTTTGATTTCTTTATCGTGTTCTTTTGTGTAATAACTATGGGATTTTCCCTGTGGTTACCATGAGGTTTACATAAAATACTTTAGCATAACATAAAATATATAAATATTAAATACATAAACTGTAACATCTATTTTAACTGATTACAACAACTTGAATAGAATTCATAAACTTTACTCACATTTTAAAAAATGTTATGTAATTAGTAGCAGATTATTGTTGCTTTGGTTATTTTTATTATGCTCATTTAAAAAAATTTTAAGCTAGAGTTATAAGTGAATTATGAACCACTATTAACATATTGCAGAATCTAACTATGACTATATATGTACCATTACCAGTGAGATTTACACTACCTTTAAATGTTTTTATGATGTTAATTAACATTCTTTTACTTCCAAAGAACTCCCTTTAGTATTTCTTGTAAGGCAGGTCTGGTGGTAATGAACAACCTCAGCTTTTGTTTGGGAAAGTCTTTATCCTTCCTTCTTTCCTATGGGAGAGCTTTGCTGACTATACAATTATAGGTTATTTTCTTTCAGTATTTTGAATATATCATCTGATTCTCTCCTGGCCTGAAAAATTTATGTTGAAAAATCTGCTAATAATTCTATGGGGGTTCCCTTGTATAAAACTTCTTTATTTTCTCTTGGTGCTCTTAAAATTCTTTGCCTTTGACTTTTGACAATTTAATTATAATGTATCTCAGTGTGGTCCTATTCAGGTTCAACATATTTGGGGTCTTTGGGCCTCATGTATCTGGATGTCCATTTCTCTTTCCAGGTTAGGGAAGTTCTAGGTCATTGTTGCTGTAAATATACTTTCTGTTCATTTTCTTTCTCTTCTTCTGGCATTCCCATTTCTTTTCATTGTGTCCTATAAATCCTATAGGTTTTCTTCACTCATTCCTTTTTCTTTTTGCTCCTCTGAGTAATTTCCAATGTCCTATCCTTCAGGTTGCTGATTCTTTGTTCTGTATGGCTAAGTTTACTTTTGAAATACTATTGAATTCTCCATTCATTGTAATTTTCAACTCTAGGATTTCTTTTTTTTTTTTTTGATTGTTGCTATTTCCTTATTAAACTTCTCATTTTGTTCATGCATTGTTTTCCTAACTTCATTTAGTTGTCTATTTTTTCTTGTAGTTCACTAAACTTACTTAAGAAGATTATTCTGAATTCTTTGTCTGATAGTCTATTTCTTTAAGGTCAGTTATGTTAGATTTATTAATTTCCTTTGGTGGTGTCATATTTACCTGATTTTCCATGATCCTTGATACCTTGCTTTGATATTTGCTTACTTAAGTAATCAGGCTCCTCTTCCAGATTTTACAGGTTTACTTTGGCAGAGAGAGTTCTTCCTCACTTACCCCACTTTGAGTTTTTTGCATGTGTCTGCTGGGCAGGTGGGACCTCATATTATGGTCTATTTTAGGGCAAGGCAGCTGTTTAAGCTCTGAGAACAGGGATGCAGGGGTGTGCCACTGGCAGAGAACCCTTGAATCGGACTGCTAGGTTGGTTCCCTATGCAAATGAAACTGTAGGATGGACCTCATGTTTGCCTGAATTCTCTGGTAAGCCTTACTAGATGGTTGGGGCTAGGTATTATATTCAGTTATATTCAGTACTAGATGGGACTATGTGCCCTGGCAGGGTGACAGGATGGAACCAAGGGCCTGTATGCTCATTGTTTGGGGATCCAAATGAGGTCACAGTGTGCACTTCATACTCTGGCCAGTTGAAGCCACCAGTTTTGCTCTGCAGCTGCAGAAAATTGCTGACTGCTCTGTTCATGTGCCACTGTAGGGCTGATGAATTGGCTATACAGCTTCGCATATGCTCTGGTTAGATTCCCTGGTCAGACAGGCTGAAGGCTGTATTCAGCAATGAGTGGGGCTACAAATTAGATTTCCTGCCCAGGTATAGCAGGAGAAGAAGCAGCTATAAAGCTAGTAAAGCTCTTGTTGTCTTAGCTTAACTCAACCCACACCCAAATTTCCCTGACTTAATCATACCACTAGCCTTCCTCTGCAGACTGTTGGCTCTGCCTGCCTACCTCTTGGCTTGAGTACCACTGGGCTGTAAAACTTCCCAGTACTTCTGGTCAGATGGTTTTGAAAGACACTCTCCATAGTGGGTAGGGCTATACTGCAGCTTCTTTTCCTTGGCAGGAGTTAGAGAGGCTGGTCAGGATACTCTCAATTTCCTAAACAGTCTCTCTGTTTGGGAGAGACTGGGAGCTACTCTCAACCTTGGCAATGAATTAATCTCCATGCCCATATACAGCATACATACTACTGGATTTGCAGGAGATTATCTGCTCTGCCTGCTTGCCTCTCAGCACAAGCTCTTCTGAGCCACACTGTTTTCAGGAACTGTCACCAGACATTCTGTCCAATGGGGCTGGATGACAACTCTCCACAGTGGGTGGGGCTGTGATTCAGTTCCTTACCTGGGTGTGTGCCAACTGTTCTGGAGCTGGAAAAACTCCTCTTTTGCATGTCTGAATTCAGGTAGATGTGCCCCCCACCAAGTTATCTGGTTGGAGTGTACCTCCAACTTGGTTCTACAGGTTGGGATTACTACGGACAGTGCAGGTATGAACTCCTTCTGCCAAGATCCATGTGTTGCAGGCCCTTGATGCTCTTCTGTCATAGTAACATTCCCAGTGGGTAAGCCACGCAGGTTCGCCTGAACTCCCATAGTGTGAGATCAAAATAGGTGTGCCCACAAAGTGATCAACAAAGTTAGGGGTGCTGGTTGTCCCCCTGGGTTCTCTTTTGCCACTGGAGGAACTGGAGTCTCAGGGGATGTCTCTGCACACAGTGCTATGTTGACCTGAGGGAGGGGTCAATGTATAGCTGCTTCTCTTACCCTTCTGATGCAGTCTGTCACGGTTTCTGTGCAGCAGGGGCATACTCTTCAGACTCACCGTCATGTTTTAGGTTTCTGTCTGTGGTATCTTGTTCTTAATTAGTTGTTAATTGTTATCATGAAGGGAGCATTCAGAAATACAATCTTGTTGACATCACTTCCCTAAGTTATCTATTTTTAATCTTCATATTTTCAATTATTCTTCATTTTCATTGTTTTTAGAAAATTTTATTATCCTGGCCATCTACTGCTAGACATTCTCCAAGTTGGCATTGTTTGATTCATTTATTCAACAAACAAATATTTAATTACTTTAGACATGATTCTCGCTTCAAGAATGAATAGCCCAAATAAGGGGAAAGACTAATTCAAGTACAACAGAGATATGAACCAAATATTGTGGAAACAGACTTGTTTAGGGAAGTTTCACCAAAGATACAATATTTGTGCTAGGTTTAGAAGGATCTATTGTTCTCCAAGTGGAAGAAGCAGGATAGAGCATTAAGTAGACTGAATAACCAGAGGTCTGAGAGTATATCTGACATGTTGGGGATGCTAGCCAGCATTGCCAGAATACTAGTGTCAAGTTAGAAAGTTTTTTTAGTTTTAAAAATTGTGGTAAAAGATGCATAATATAAAAATTTATCATTTTAACCAATTCTAAGTTTGCTATTAAGTTGCATGAAGTACTTCACATTGTTACAACCATCACAACTATCTCCAGAACTTTCTCATCCCAAACTGAAACTCTGTACACATTGAAAAATACCTCCCCATTACCTCATCCCAGTCCCTGGTAACCACTATTCTAATTTCTGTCTCTATGAATCAAATTAGAAATTTTTAATGTTTGTTTTTCTAGACTGTTATTGGGTATTACAGGGTAGTTACACAACAATCCTAGTGAAGAAAAAAGAAAGAGGGAGAGTTTGATGCTTAATATAACTGAATTTTTGACGCTTGAATCAGAACATATGACCCCTGCAGTTTAATGTAGAGAGCATGTCTTGGAAGATAAACTTCTCATTAATTATGTAAATATTTTGGATATATTTCAGCTTTGCTCTTGCTTGATATTCCAGATTATTAAAAGCATTGAGCTGTTATTCCCAAACCAGTCTCTTGGTTAAACTGGAATGGTGTGTTATTCCACGGTATGCTAAAGAGTACAACTGCTGAGATTTTCATCTGCCTTCATTCCTTGCAGTTTTCTTTCAGAAAAAAATTTATGTATACATATTATTGAAATTGCCCGAGGTATTGTACAGGCTTTTGATTGTCTCCCTTTTCAGTCTAAGAATAATTATGAAGCAACAAGCTGCATAGAGAAGTTAAAACTGAAGTAATTAATATTTCATTTTTTCCTTCTGTTCATCTTGTTTACCTGTTTATGGTGGTTTGGAATAATATTGGTTTGCAAATGAGTGTAGAGATCAGTGACAGAGTAAAAGGGCCACTTTACTTAATTCGTACTATATATTAAAGGAATAATAATGGTAACTTGCTTGAATATTATATGTTGTGCCTAGAAAATGCAAAATAAATCAAGTAGCCAATGTTTTACATGCTAAAATTATTTTTTGTGTTATATGTATTAAAAATAGGCTAGTAGTTTGATATGAATATTGTGTTAATCATATTTTGACTTGGGCAAAACCTGTATTTTTCCATCTGAAAATGTATTGAGAAAGATTAATTTTCTTTTCTCCTTGCTTTCTGTAATTTTAATTTTGTTAGTTTGTAATTCTATCATTTATTGATATATCATTAGCAAAGTAAAGAAAATGATGAGAAAACATTTGCTAAGTTCTGATAGCCTTCTTCGTATTTTAATAGATTGTTGCAATTTATCTACCACAAAATTCACCCTTATTAAATATACATTTTAATAGTTTTTAGCCTATTCATAATATTGTGCAACTCTCAGCTGCTATTTAATTCCAGAACATTTTTATCACCTGAGAAGAAATCTTGCACCCCTTAGATATTACTTCCCATTCCTGTCCCCTAGCTCTCAGCAACCACTAATCTACTTCTGTCTCTGTGAATTTGCCTATTCTGGACATTTCATATAAATATAATTATATTATACAATCTGTGACCTTTTCTATTTGGCTTCTTCACTTAGCATAATGTTTTCAAGGTTCATTCATATTGTAGCATGTATCAGTACTTCATTTCTTTTTTTCCATTTTACTGAGATATATTTGACATGTAACTTTGTATTAATGTATATAAAATAATGATTTGAAATGTACATATGTACTGTGAAATGATTACCACAACAAATTTAATTAACATCCATCATCACAGAGTTACAATTTTTTTTCTTGTGGTGAGAATTTTTAAGATCGACTCTCAGCAATTTCCAAATAACAATACAGTATTGTTAACTATAGTCACCATGCTGTATATTACATCCCAGAACTATTTACCTTATAACTGGAAGTTTGTACCTTTTGACCATCTTTCCAATTCCTTCCTCCCTTTCATTTCTTTTAATGGCAAATAATATTATATGATATGTATATACCAAAATTATTTATCCATTCATCAACTGATGCACATTTTGATTGTTTCCACTTTTGGCTATTATGAATACTTCTTCAATGACCATTCATGTTCACATTTTGTATGAATATATGTTTTCAATACTCTAGGTTCTGGAATTACATAGTAGGGATGATTGCACAACTCTACTAATATACTAAAGACCACTAAATCTACGTTTTAAAAATGTGAAGTGCAGCATGGAGAATAGTCATGGTCTGTAACATCTTTCTATGGCGACAGTAACTGCACTAGTTGAGGTGAGGATTTAATAATGTGTGTAACTGTTGAATCACTGTGTCGTATGCTTGAAACCAATATAATATTGTATATCAACTATACTCCAGTAAAAAATACACTTAAAATAAAAATTAAATAAAAAGAGAAGGGTGAATTTTGTGGTATGTGAATCATGTCTCAATTTTATAAAAAATATGAAGAAAGCAAAAAAAATAAGCACTTAACAAAGTTTCCCAGGCAGTTTCTTTACATTGATAATAACATAGTCAAGTAATGATAGAATAAAAAATTTACTAATAACAAAAATTACAGAAATCAGAGAGGAGTAGAATTGCTAGCCATATTTTAACTCTATGTTTAACTTTTTGAGGAACTGCCAATCTGTTTTCCACAGTAGCTGCATAATTTTACACTCCTGCCAGCAATGTATGAGGGTTCTACTTTCTCCACCTCATGTCAACACTTGTAATTTTCCATTTTTAAAAGAATTAAGACCACCCTGGTGAAGTAGTATCTCATTGTGGCTTTAATAGGCATTTCCCAAATGACAAAGGATGATAAGTGTTTTTTCACATACTTACTTGGTATTGGTATATCTACTTTGGAGAAATGGCTATTCAAATTCTTTTTTTTTAAAGAATGTTTTTAGCATTTTCCTTTTTGCAGCTTTGAGGTGTAATTGACAAATAAAATTGTAAGATATTTAAATTGTACAATGTGATTATATGATATATGTATACATTGTGAAAGGATTCCCATTAAGTTAATTAACATATCCATCATCTCACATGTTTACCTTTTTTGTGTGTGTGTGAGAACTCTTAAATTCTACTCTCTCAGCAAATTTCAATTACACAGCACAGTATCATCAACTACAGTCACCAATTAAATATTAGATTTTCAGATCTAATTAATCTTATAACTGAAAATTTGTACATTCTTACCAGCCTCTACTTATTTCCTCCATTCCCAGCTCTGGGTAACCACAATTCCACTCTCTGTTTCTATGAGTTTGACTTTTTATTTTTTAGATTCCACATATAAGTGATACCATGCAATATTAGTGTTTCTTTCCCTGGCTTATTACGCTTAGCATAATCCCCTCTAGGTTTATTCATGTTGTCACAAAGGCAGGATTCCTTCCTTTTTTAAAGCTGCATAATATTCCATTGTGTATGTATGTGCATGTGTGTGTGTGTGTATCTCACATTTTCTTTATCCATTCATCCATCAGTGCACATTTAGGTTGTTTACATATCTTGACAATTGTGAATAATATTGCAGTGAATATGGGAGTACAACTACCTCTTCAAGATACAGATTTCATTTCCTTCAGATATATACTTGGAAGTGGGTTTTCTGGATAATATGGTAATTCTATTTTTAATTTTTTGAGGAATTGCCATACTGTTTTCCAAAGTGATTATACCAGTTTACATTCCCATCAGTAAGTAGTGCATAAGTATTCTCTTTTCTCTATATCCTCACCAGCATTTGTTATCTATCTTTTTGATAACGTACATCTTAATAGGTGTGAGGTAATACCTCATTGCAGTTTTGATTTACATTTCCTTGATGATTAGTGATGGTGAGTATCTTTTCATGTGTCTGTTGGCCATTTGTATGTCTTCTTTGGAAAAATGTCTATTGAAATCCTCTGACTATTTTTTAATCATATTATTTGTTTTTTTTGGTGTTGAGTTGTACAAGTTCTTTATATATTTTATCTACTAGCCTCTTACAGGACATATAATTTGAAATATATTTTCCCATATAGTAGGTTGCATTTTCATTTTGCTGCTGGCTTGCTTTGCTATGCAGAAGCTTCTTATCTAGATGTAGTCCCACTACTTATTTTTGCTTTTGTTTCCCTTGCCTGGGGAGACATATCTAGAATAAAGTTTCTAATGCTTATGTTCAAGATTACTGCCTATGTTTTCTTTTAAGAGTTCTTTGGTTTCAGGTCTTATATTTAGGTCTTTAATCCATTTTGAGTTTGTTTTTGTGCATGGTGTAAGACAGTGATCAGTTTCATTCTTTTGCATGTAGTTTTCCAGTTTTCCCAGCCCCATTTATTGAAGAGATTGTCTTTTCCCCCTTGTATATTCTTGTCTTCTTTGTCATATGTTAATTGACCACATAGGCATGAGTTTGCTTCTGTGCTCTCTATTCTGTTCTGTTAGTCTTTGTATCTGTTCTTGTGCCAGTCCCATACTGTTTTGATTATTGTAGCTTTGTAGCATAACTTCAAATCAAGAGGCATGCTAGCTTAATTCTTCTTTGTCAAGGTTGCTTGGGCTATTAGAGGTTTTTTGTGGTTTCATACAAATTTTAAAATTATTTCTTCTAGTTCATTGAAAAAATGCCATTGTTATTTTGATAGAGTTTACACTGAATCTGTAGAGTGCTTTTGGCAGTATGACCATTTTAACAATATTAATTCTTCCTCTTCATGAGCATGGAATAACTTTCCATTTATTTGTGTCTTCTTCAATTTCTTACATTTAGATCTTTGATCCATCTTGAGTTCATTTTCATTTATGATGTGAGGTAGGGGTCCATAGATGTTAATTTAAAAAAATACTCTGAAGAGTGAGATGAAGAAAATCTTAAAGTTGGAGGGTTAATTTTCCCCCAGGACATTTCTCTCTTCTCCTTTAGGTTAAATAGAAATTCTGTAGACCTGGTTCTTGTACTGCCTTTTTCCTGGAATGCTCCTCTCTTAAACCCTTTTCTTGATTGGCTTCTTCTCCTCATTCACCCTACAGAATGTTCTTCTCTAACCTCTGAGCTAGAACAGCTCTTCTTTTCACATCTTACCCAGTTTCTTCTTTTCAACTGAATGTATCTGCTTAATTTGGTTACTTGTTTACTATTTATTCCATCTCACTAGACTGTAAGCTCCATGAATGTAGGCATCTTGTTTTTGTATCTATATTCAATGTCTAGAACTGTGTCTGAAAAATAGTAGATGCTCAAGAATAATTTGTTGAGTGAATTGAATACATTGGTGTGCAGGGATACAGCATCATCTCCTTTATGATGGAGACTTTGTGAAATCATCTTTTGAGTGTCTAGAAATCATAAGACATCAATTAAAAATTGTTATGTTAATCTGGAGAAGAACTTCATTCTCTCGAAGTTTTTACATGTTCTGAACCACTCTCAGGTATTAAAATACCCCCCTTTCATTTTCTTCACAAGGATTCTGTGTAACTACAAAGTGGTTCATTTCTTCTCAGTCTGTTCCTGGAAATAATAAAGGCAAAGTTAATCCCAATCTTTAATCTTTAAAATAGCATAAAATATAAAATGAAATTGAAACAATGTAAATACAAAATTCTGAAGCATAGTAATTTAGATGATCAATTTTAAGGTCATAATTCCTGGGTTCATATTCCAGTTCAGCTACTTACTAGTTCTAAGGGCTTAGATGAACTAGTCTTTCTAAGCTTTACTTGGCCTCTTTTGTAAATAATGATAATATTACTCTATAGAGGTTTTGTGAAGATTAAATGAGAAAATGTATGTAAAAGTCCCTTGCACATACATAGTAAGTGTTCATTATAACATATACATATTAGAATTTCAAAACTGTGGAGCATGTATTTCGAAACACTTTTACATAACTGCCTGGCTTATCTGACTTGGTGTAGGAGTGACTCCCACCTCACTGGCAAGCACAGGACATGCTTAGTCACTTGGACCCATCTCACTGCTATGTTCTTACCAGTGTTTCTCCCCCAGAATGCATAGTTCCATCCTTGATCTTTCTTGACGTCCAGCCTAGTGGACGTTGATAGTTATCTTCTGACTGCTTTCATGGATTTCCACAGGGATTGTTACCAGAATATTTATAATCTACATTTTCCCAGGTTCTGTGGGGAATTAAAGTAAGCATGACATGAAAACATTCTCTAGTGAAGTAGACATAAATAAAATTAGGCTCCCCTCAGATTAATCTTAATCTAAATTTTCTTACCTTTACTTATCACATCAAAATTTTTGGCATTATCTTAGTGATTAAAATATGTGGTAAACATGTTGGTGCTTTTTTTAATAATTTATTTTGGTATCATTAATCTACAATAACATGTGCAATATTATGGTGATTAAACTACCCTCTTCATCAGGTCCCCTCCACCAACCCCATTACAGTCACTGTCCATCAGCGTAGTGAGATGCTACAGACTCACTACTTGTCTTCTCTGAGTTGTACAGCCCTCCCCGTGCCCACACTACCTTATGTCTGCTAATCATACTACCCCTTTTACCGTCTTATCCCTCCCTTCCCACCCATCTTCCCCAGTCCCTTTCCCTTTGGTAACTATTAGTCCGTTCTTGGGTTCTGTGAGTCTGCTGCTGTTTTGTTCCTTCAGTTTTTTTCTTTGTTCTTATACTCCACATATGAGTGAAATCATTTGATACTTGTCTTTTTCGGCTTGGCTTATTTCACTGAGCATTATACCCTCTAACTCCATCCATGTTGTTGCAAATGGTAGGATTTGTTTTCTTCTTATGGCTGAATAATATTCCATTGTGTATATGTACCACATCTTCTTAATCCATTCATCTACTGATGGACACTTAGGTTGCTTCCATTTCTGGGCTATTGTAAATAGTGCTGCGATAAACTAGGGGTGCATCTGTGTTTTTCAAACTGGGTTGCTGCATTCTTAGGGTAAATTCCTAGGAGTGGGATTCCTGGGTCAAATGGTATTTCTATTTTGAGTTTTTTGAGGAACCTCCATACTGCTTTCCACAATGGTTGAACTAATTTGCATTCCCACCAGCAGTGTAGGAGGGTTCCCTTTTCTCCACATCCTCACCAACATTTGTTGTTGTTTGTGTTTTGGATGTCGGCCATCCTCACTGGTGTGAGGTGATATCTCATTGTGGTTTTAATCTGCATTTCTCTGATGACCAGTGATGTGGAGCATCTTTTCACGTGCCTGTTGGTCATCTGAATTTCTTCTTTAGAGAAGTGTCTATTCATGTCCTCTGCCCATTTCTTAATTGGATTATTTGCTTTTTGTTTGTTGAGGTGCGTGAGTTTTTTATATATTTTGGATGTCAACCCCTTATCAGATACGTCATTTATGAATATATTCTCCCATATTGTAGGATGTCTTTTGTTCTACTGATGGTGTTCTTTGCTGTACAGAAGCTTTTCAGCTTGATATAGTCCCACTTGTTAATTTTTGCTTTTGTTTCCCTTGCCGGGGGAGATATGTTTATGAAGAAGCCACTCATGTTTATGTCCAAGAGATTTTTGCCTATGTTTTTTTCTAAGAGTTTTATGGTTTCATGACTTACTTTCAGGTCTTTGATCCACCTTGAGTTTACCTTTGTGTATGGGGCTAGACAGTAGTCCAGTTTCATTCTCTTACATGTAGCTGTCCAGTTTTTCCAACACCAGCTGCTGAAGAGGCTGTCATCTCCCCATTGTATATCCAAGGCTCCTATATCAAATGTTAATTGAATGTATATGTTTGAGTTAATGTTTGGATTTTCTATTTTGTTCCACTGGTCTGTGGGTCTGCTTTTGTGCCAGTACCAAATTGTCTTGATTACTGTGGCTTTGTAGTAGAGCTTGAAGTCAGGGAGTGTAATTCCCCCTGTTTGACTCCTACTTGTCAGGATTGCTTTGGCTATTCGGGGTCTTTTATGGTTCCATATGAATTTTAGAATTATTTTTTTGAGTACATTGAAGAAAGCTGTTGGTAGTTTGATAGGGATTGCATTGAATCTGTAGATTGCTTAGGTAGTATAGCTATTTTGACAATATTTATTCTTCCTAGCCAAGAGCATGGGATGCATTTCCATTTGTTAGTGCCCTCTTTAAATTCTCTTAGGAGTGTCTTGAGTTTTCAGAGTACAGGTCTTTCACTTCCTTCGTTAGGTTTATTCATACGTATTTTATTCTTTTTGATGCAATTGTGAATGGAATTGTTTTTCTGATTTCTCTTTCTGCTAGTTCATTGTTAGTGTATAGGAAAGTAACAGATTTCTGTGTGTTAATTTTGTATCCTGCAACTTTGCTGAATTCAGATATTAGTTCTAGTAGTTTTGGAGTGGAGTCTTTAGGGATTTTTATGTACAGTATCATGTCATCTGCAAATAGTGACAATTTGACTTCTTCTTTACCCATCTGGATGCCTCATATGTCTTTGTTTTGTCTGATTGCCATGGCTAGGACCTCCAGTACTATGTTGAATAACAGTGGAAAGAGTAGGCATCCCTGTCTTGTTCCCGATCTTAGATGAAAAGCTTTCAGCTTCTCGCTGTTAAATATGATGTTAGTTGTGGGTTTGTCATATATGGCCTTTATGATGTTGTGGTACTTGCCATCTATACCCATTTCGTTGAGAGTTTTAATCTTGAATGGATGCTGAATTTTGTCAAATGCTTTTTCAGCATCTATGGAGATGATCATGTGGTTTTTGTTCTTCTTTTTGTTGATGTGGTGGATGATATTGATGAATTTTCGAATGTTGTAGCATCCTTGCATCCCTGGGATCATGATGTATGATCCTCTTGATGTATTTTTGAATTCGGTTTGCTAATATTTTGTTGAGTATTTTTGCACCTACATTCATCAGGGATATTGGTCTGTAATTTTCTTTTTTGGTGAGGTCTTTTCCTGGTTTTGGTATTATAGTGATGCTGGCTTCATAGAATGAGTTTGGAAGTATTCCCTCCTCTTCTATTTTCTTGCAAACTTTAAGGAGAATGGGTGTTAGTTCTTCTGTATATGTCTGGTAGAATTCATAGGGGAATCCGTCTGGTCCGGGGGTTTTGTTCTTCGGTAGTTTTTTGATTACCGCTTCAATTTCGTTGCCTGTGATTGGTCTGTTTAGTTTTTCTGTTTCTTGCTTGGTCAGTCTTGGAAGGCTGTATTTTTCTAAGAAGTTGTCCATTTCTTCCAGGTTTTCCAGATTGTTAGCATATAGATTCTCGTAATATTCTCTTATAATTCTTTGTATTTCTGTGGGGTCCGTCATTATTTTTCCTTTCTCATTTCTGATTCTGTTTATGTGTGTAGATTCTCTTTTTCTCTTAATGAGTCTGGCTAGGGGTTTATCTATTTTGTTTACTTTGTCAAAAAACCAGCTCTTGGTTTCATTGATTTTTTCTATTGTTTTATTCTTCTCAATTTTATTTATTTCTTCTCTGATCTTTATTATATCCCTCCTTCTGGTGACTTTGGGCCTCATTTGTTCTTCTTTTTCCAATTTCAGTAATTCTGTCTTTAGACTGTTCATTTGGGAATGTTCTTCCTTCTTTAAATAGGCCTGGATTGCAATATACTTTCCTCCTAGAACTGCCTTTGCTACATTCCACAGAAGTTGTCGCTTTGTGTTGTTGTCATTAGTCTCCATATATTCTTTGATTTCTGTTTTGATTTGGTCGTTAACCCATTGATTAATTAGGAGACTGTTGTTAAGTCTCCATGTATTTGTGAGCCTTTTTGATTTCTTTCTAAAATTTATTTCTAGTTTTATACCTTTGTAATCTGAGAAGTTGGTTGGTACGATTTCAATATTTTTGAATTTACTGAGGTTCTTTTTGTGGCCTAGTGTGTGATCTAGTCTGGAAAATGTTCCATGTGCACTTGAGAAGAATGTGTATCCTGCTGCTTTTGGGTGCAGAGTTCTGTAGATATCTCTTAGGTCCATCTGGTCTACTGTGTTGTTCAATGCCTCTGTGTCTTTACTTATTCTCTGTCTCTTTGATCTGTCCTTTGGAGTGAGTGGTGTGTTGAAGTCTCCTAAAATGAATGCATTGTTGTCTATTTCCTCCTTCAATTCTGTTAGTATTTGTTTCACATGTGCTGGCGCTCCTGTGTTGGGTGCATATATATTTATAATGGTTATATCTTCTTGTAGGACTGGCCCCTTTATCATTATGTAATGTCCTTCTTTATCTCTTGCTACTTTCTTCGTTTTGAAGTCTATTTTGTCTGATACATGTACTGCAACACCTGCTTTTTTCTCTTTGTTGTTTGCATGAAATATCTTTTTACATCCATTCACTTTTAGTCTGTGTATATGTTTGGGTTTGAGGTGAGTCTCTTGTAAGCAGCATATAGATGGGTCTTGCTTTTTTATCCATTCTGTTACTCTGTCTTTTGATTGGTACATTCAGCCCATTAACATTTAGGGTGATTATCGATAGGTATGTACTTATTGCCATTCCTGGCTTTAGATTTGTAGTTACCAAAGGTTCAAGGGTTGCTTCTTTACTATTTAACAATCTAACTTAACTTTCTTGTTAAGTTATTGTGAACACTGTCTGATGTTTCTTTGTCTCTCCCTTCTTATTCTTCCTCCTCCATTCTTTATATATTAGGTGTTTTATTCTTTGCTTTTAGTTAGTATTTGGATGGTCTGCTTTCTTTGCTATGATTTTATTTTCTCTGGTGACATCTTTTTAGCCTTAGGGGTGTTTCCCTCTAGAGCAGTCCATTTAAGATATCCTGTAGTGGTGGTTTATGAGAGGCAAACTCTCTCAACTTTCATTTGTCTGGAAATTGTTTAATCCCTCCGTCATATTTAAATGATAATCATGCTGGATACAATATTCTTGGTTCGAGGTCCTTCTGTTTCATTACGTTAAATATATCATGCCATTCTCTTCTGGCCTGTAGGGTTTCTGTTGAGAAGTCTGATGATAGTCTGATGGGTTTTCCTTTGTAGGTGATCTTTTTTCTCTCTCTAGCTGCCTTTAATACTCTGTCTTTATCTTTGACCTTTGCCATTTTAATTAGTATGTGTCTTGGTGTTGTCTTCCTTGGGTCCCTTGTGTTGGGAGTTCTGTGGGCTTCTGTGGACTGCGAGACTATTTCCTTCCCCAGCTTGGGAAAGTTGTCAGAAATTATTTCTTCAAAGACACTTTCTATCCCTTTTTCTCTCTCTTCTTCCTCTGGTACTCCTATAATGCGACTATTGTTCTGTTTGGATTGGTCACACAGTTCTCTTAATATTCTTTCATTCCTAGAGATCCTTTTATCTCTGTCTGCCTCAGCTTGTCTGTGTTCCTGTTCTTTGGTTTCTATTCCATTAACAGTGTCTTGCATCTCATCCAGTGTGCTGTTAAGCCCGTCGATGGCTTGTCTGATTTCTGCATTGTCTTTCCTCACTTCCCTCACTTCCTCCCTCAGCTCTTGCACATTTCTCTGTAGATCCATCAGCATGGCTATGAATTTTATTCTGAATTATTTTTTAGGAAGACTGTACATTTCCATCCCTTCAGGCTCCCTTTCTGGGGTTGTCTGGTGGTTGATTTTAGTCTGGACCATATTCCTCTTTCTTTTCATGGCTATAAAAGTGGTTGCTGGTAGTTGCCATGTATGTCAGCTGGGCTCTTTATGACTTTAAAAAGGAGAAAAAGAAAGAAAGAAAGAAAGAAAAATATTAAAAAGAAAAGAAAGAAAAGAAAGAGAAGAAAAAACAGAAAACAAAAAACAAAAAACAACAACCACAACAACAAAGAAACGCCCACCGCGAGTGGATTCTGTGGGGATGCTGTAGGTGGCGCTGTTGCTCCACTATTCCAGAGCTGTGGCCCGGCGCTCTGCAGGGGCCTTTATAGCTCTGGTGGGGGTGGGAACGAATGGGAGGCTGTTGATCTCTCTGGGAAGTCTAAGTGTGGCCACCCTTTCCCAGTCACCAGCTAAAGGGTTTGAAACTCCCCAGGACTCCCAGCCTGCTGTGCTGAGTGTGCTGGCGCGATCTGGTCCTCTGCTGGGCTCGTGTTTCTTTAAGACCGCTGAAAAAAGTGCGATTTTCTTCTTTTTTTTTTTTTCCTTCCCGGGAGCCAGCTGCAAGCACCCTGGCGTGTTCCCCGCTCAGACCCTGCACCCTCTGTATCTCAAATCTCCGTTACACTGCGCGATGTGTGTCAGTGCTCCCTGTGCAGATCACCGGGGCTGGTTATTTCATGGGCCTGTACTTCCACTCCCTCCCGGCTGTGAATCCTCTTCTCCCTCCAGTGCGCTGGGGTGGGTGAGTGCTCAGGTCCCGCTGGGTCGCGGCTCCATATCTTACCTGCCTCATGGGGTGCTGAGTCCTCTCAGGTGTAGCTGCACACTGTGCACTTTCCTGTGTATTCTGGTCTTTATTTTAGGAGTAGTTGTATTTGCTGTATTTTCATAGATAAATATAGTGTTGGGAGGAGATTTCTGCCGCCCTGCTCACGCCGCCATCTTTCTGGAAGTGTCCATGTTGGTGCTTTTTAATAGACTATTTGAGACCTTAAAGAATGTAATGTAAATTATAAAAATAGAAAAAAGTGAAAAATAAAAAATGGAAAAATATGAGAAAGATACAGATTTCATGAAGTTGTAATGGTATTGAATTATTGAATCACATGTTAAATAATTGATAAATGAGGACTTGACAGTTTACAATTGAAGCAGAGAAAATTGGTAAGGGTTATATAATAATGCTTTAAAGAGATCGGAATAGCATAGGTTTAAGGGAAATCCTTTGGAAAACTGATGAAGCCCTTGGATATTTCTGTTAGATGATATTTATTACTGTCTTTTAGGTGTTAAATGTGAATTGACAGATGTTAAATCACAGTATCATGAAGAAATTTCAGAAAAATTTAACCTATATAGCTGGTTTATTCTTTGATTTAAAAATTATTACAAGAGTTACAGATATAACTAAAATTTTATAAAATTTAACACAAAAAGTTTACTTTTATATATTTCCAAATTCCTTGTTAAGAGTCCTTCCTGTAAATGAACTCAAGTATACTTTTTAAGGACCCATTAGTCTTAGATAACTCTTAATATTACTCTCTGTACCACCTGTTCCCTGTTTCCCTTTGCCCCTTCCCATCTTTGGGATGCTTCACTTAGGATCTCTCTAATTCTGAGGACTGAATTAGGGCAAATGCCTGTTACCTATTTTTCATGTCCTGTGAACTGTCCTTTAATTGGTCTGTTCCCAAATTGTGATATAAAGGATTTAGGAGGTTCAGATTGAGACTTTGGTACTTAACAATAAGTTAAGATGGTGGTAATGAGATCCAATTGATCAATGTGGGTAGTTCATCCTTCAGAGTAAATTGAAAGGTAGAATAAAGCCAGATTATGAAGGACTTTAAATATTGATCTGGAGGAAATGACTTTATCCTACAGCTTGGTTTTTCTCAAATTGTGGCTGTGGACCATGTACATCAAAATCATTTTTGATGTATGTTAAAATCTCTAATCTTTGCTTTTCAGATTTTCTTGGGACTATCCCTGAAAATACACATTTAAAAACAATATTTATGTGATTCTCATGTGAAAACCTTTGTCACAGTCAAGAACTTTAAAGTAATGTCATATTTACCTGGAATTATAGTTCTGTTGTTTCCTTAGGTATCATTCCTAAACTTACTGTAAAGAGAAATGAATATGTTTCATGTTTACTCTGTATATGAGACAGTTTAAAGATAGCATTAGCACTTAATTCTTTGCTTTTGAGATTTTCTGATAAAAACAGTTTTTCTTCGAAAGTGTTATCTAAACCTTTTCAGTTTCTTCACATGAAGACCCCCTGCTGTTAGCCAACATTGAAATAACAACATTGTTTTCACCCATTAAAATGCCACTGCAAGATATTGTGGATCGGCTCATTTGCCTTAATTTTTTTTTTAACAAATAAGGCAGTGTTTTGAGTTATGCCAGATGTACAAATGAGAGATTTGAGTGCACTTGTAGAATTTAAATTGAAATGCTAATGAGATTCTGACAGACACAAAAAACAACACAGCCTACATTTTCATCTGTTTTATTAAAGTCATTATTTAACTGGAAAAACACATTATTTAGAGCTATTTATTTATTTGGCATTTGTAATTCAGCTCTTAAATTTTATCCAATTAAAATGCTTCTCATTCCATTTCACTTAATGTGGTGGATTGTTCTGGGCATTCATCTTTCACTCTGTTTCAGTCACAGAGTGGAAGTAGCTCAATTGAATGAATGCATCTCTCTCTTTTTTTTTTTTGCTAATGCTTACATGTGCTGCTTCATGCTGTGTGCTACATTGACATCTTTATTTTTTATTTGCTGCAGTTCCATTGAAATTTCATGGTAGATTATCACAAGATGGTTTATGGTTATTTCATGCTTTGGTTATTTTACTAGAATTCCTAAAATATGAAAGTAAGGAAAAAATATCATTAAACAAAATAAAACTTCTAAGAAGATAAATTGATTTTAGAGACAATTAAATATAGGGCACTAAACCTTAAAAGTACTGATTTCAACAAAGATACTCAATGCCTTACCAAAAATAATGCTAATTTAAAAGTTTTTTATTATTTACTTGCACATTTTTTTCCAGTTCCTTTAAAACAAAGGCTTTTTGTGATTGTTTGAGATTCATTTAAGTGTCTATATTTTGAACATTGACTTAGAGTAACTTTTAGGTTTCTTTTACTTATGTTTATCTCTCTACCGGCTGATGTTAAAATTAGAGTATTTGAGGTTATAGAGGTTTAAAATTTCATGTATAGGCCCAAAAGTCGTTGCATTTAGAGGAAGAAATATTAGTACAGAATTTCAAGGGATAGTGTGAGGCTGGCTGAGGTCAGGCTCATGTTAGAATGCAGACGTTATGTGAGGGTCTAGAACACAATGTGCCTGCTTGAGAAGGCAACTTCTATGAAAGTGAAAAATGTGAGTCCAGAATTGTATAGATGTCATCACGAATGTCAGATCTTCTTTTGATGGCATCTTACAACAGGTTTGAGGATTCTTATATTGTAAGAATGCTTTGTGTGTTTTAAACTGCCTGATGATGCTTTCATGAAAATCTGTGGTAAAACAAACTCTATTAGCATAAAAACTATTTCAGCTAATGTTCAGTGAATAAAATCTCTATATTAACTGGAAATTGAACCAGAGACTGGTGATTCCCAGACATTTACATAAAGATTCCCTCAATTGTGCTCCATTAAGTAGTATTAAGGGATTTCATTTACAGGACTTTATCTTAAAAATGAAACTTTTGTAAGAGGGAAATAGAAAGGATGTTATGTGACAGAAAACTCTGTGAAAAGGGTCAGGAGACTGAGTTCTTGTTTAAACTTTAGCACTCATGAACTTTGTGGACCTGGATATGCCACTTGACTTCTATATGCTTGAATTCATCATCTGCAAAATGAAGAGGTTGGTGATGACCTCTAAGAGCTCTGCTAGCTTTATTAACAGTGATTTGTGTTGTCCCCTGCACCCTGTCCTCAGTCACTGTTTTATTTATGTCGCTGCCATTTATAATTAAGTCTTTTATTTATCCTCAGGGAGCCAGTATACATAACATTTAAATGACATATTGTTTATCACATTCTATGCCTACTTAACATGGTGTCCAGAATTATTTCTGAAGAGACATTGTTTGGGCTGAATTTCCTAATTAGTATTCAGAATTATTACACAAAATAGCTTTTGTAGGTACAGCCAACTTTTGATTACTCATGCTAATGTGGGATATGTCTAAATGAAATGTATATGATGTGTTCATTCCTCATTTTATCTTCTAATTTGCCTGCCTGCGAAAGGAGTGTTTGAAAAGAGTTGCTGAAAATTAGTGGTATGAGTTTCATCGTCTGCCTGGGCAGAAACTGCCTTTGGCATCTTTATGTGGCTTTACTTTTACCCACTACCCACTTTGCTAAAGAAATGAATAAGATTCATTATTAAATCATAGGAATTAATCTCATTTCATCTGGTTCTTTTTTTCCCCCTTCAGAGGCACATTACACTCATATCCATACCATCCTCGTGTGAGTTCCTATCTAGATACATGATTCCATGGACATGCCCCAGCTTCAATGCCTCCATACTGTTACTCATGCTCTTGTCATTTTTTATTTTTTTTGACTCTTGTTGCTGTCATATACACTCTTGGCTAAATTCTACCTGTCTTAGAAAGCCTAGTCTCCCAGTCCTTTATATTTTCCAAAAGGAAATGGTTAGCAAGTGTGGAAGTACAGACAAGTAACAGCTCAGGAGGTAGACACATTGTTGGCATATCTTAGGATATATTAGCAAGGAATAATGGTTATTTTTAGTAAGTAGGATAAATCTGGAAAGAGACCTGTGGGAGATGCCAGGACAGGGCCAGCTAGGCATGCTAGAAATGGATCTTTTTCTCTGACTTGTGCAAATGTGCAGCTTTGAGGTCTGAGGCAGGGTCATGGCACCTGGTGACAGATGCCCCAGCCGGTGATGATGGAGGCAAAGAGCCTCCTCACAGGGGTTATTAGAAGTACAGATGGGCTGCTGGCTGACCTCTGGGGCATCTGTCTGTATGTAGCAAGGTCCTAACCTTTACATGGGGATTGAGGTAGACTTGGCAAATTACTAGACTGAGAGCTTGGGATGGTGGTATTGTACCCTTTAGGTTTCTTGCTTTTGGAAGTAGCTGAATCCCAATCCAAAGTTGCTGGCACAAAAATGGTCCTTGTTGGCGCATCTAACTGAAAAATCTGTATCGAGTTATTGACAGATTTGATCCAGCCACTCAAATGATGTCACCGAAGACTAGGCTTCTTTTCAGTTCTGCCTTTCCAAGGTCATCCGCCTTTGCACAATGCCCATGAGCACGTTTAACTTAAAGCGTTCCAAAGATCATATCCTCGATACAATCTTATTTGGTGGAAGAAAGCCTGTCTTTCTTGGCTATCAAATGGAAGCTCTGGACTTCAGTGCAGTCAGACCATCTAAATCATGAGTGCACCCCTAACCATTTATTTATAGTGAGCAAGGATTGCAGTGGGGCGCATGGGCCTGAGCTTCACACTCCTTCGTTAGAGTCGGGGCTGGAGTAAGTTTACCCCAAAGCATATGGGCTCTGTGGGTGAGAGTAGAAACATGAAATGAAAATTAGGCTGCTTTTATTAAGCATTTTTTGGGTGGGATATGGGGCAGGCCCACCAAAATAGTAGATGTCTATTACAGGAATTATACTATCAGGGTCCTGGAAACAGTTCACCATAGTTTAAATGAAGAGACTTTAATGAGGGGAACTCACTGAGGTGTGGGAAGGATAAAGGGTACAAAACAGTGTCTGATGTGGCTCCTGAAGAGCAGCGTCAGAGGAGGGTGTTACCACCCCTGGGACTGAGAGATCAAGGGGAGGAAATAGTGTTACCAGAACAAAGTAAGAACTTGAGTTCTGGAGGAGGAGCTAGAGCTGTAGGTGTGGAGGAAGCAGCCAAATATGAAACATTGAAGTGGGAAGGAAATAGAGAACAAATATGCTAACCTTTTTCTCCTCTCACCCTCTAATCTCTTGCTGGTAGCACTCACTGGTTGAACTGGAAGCCAGAGAGCAAAGGAACCTGTGTGATGCAGTCATTATGGGACAGCCTTTTGGGACACAGTACAGTAGAATATAGATCTTAGTAGGTGTCAGATGGAGAATAACCAGCACAGAAGACAAACCAGACCTTTAGTCCAGTAATACAGAAATATATTGGGAAGGAAGATAAATTAAGGGTAAAAACTTAGAGGCTAGAATTCATTATCAGCAGGTGCAAGTGAAGAGGGGCTGGCCTTCCTTGTAGAGCATAATGAAGGAGTTCAGTGATTATGAAAGAGGGACTGAACCCCAAGTCAATCTGCTGTAGCGTCTGGCTTGATTGCAAGCCCTGCCTTTGTTGGGGCATGGGCGCCTAAACGGGTACTGTTCCTGCTCCACATTGTGATTTGCTTGGGAACTGTGGTGTGGGTGCTCCTCATCTAGAACTCAGAAGGCCTGTTGGTGGTTAAGTGGCTTAGGATAAGGACAGAACAAGTGACACATCATTACTTAAAAGCAAAACTATTATTAGATGTAGGTGCCCTGATTCCAGTTGCTTTTGTTTATGTTCTTCTTCTGCCCAGATTGGGATTGTTTCTTGTTCAAGCCTCACGTGAAAACTCTCAAGAGAGTTCCATTCACATAGCTGGCTAAGTGAAGTGAATAAGGGTGGCCCTATTATTCTTCATCCGGAGACTATTCTGTGAACAGATGGTAATCGCTCTCACCAACTGCTGTGACAAATACCTGCATAACACAGTGGCAAGGGTTAAAAACAACCTGGGTTATAGCAGAATCTCAAATTGTGGCTGGGAATGAGGTGGCGAACAGAAGTATCACAGCACCAACTCCATTGGAGGACAGGGCAAGTAACAACTTTCTGAGTCAGCTGGCTGGGCAAGAGAGTCTGATGCAGAGTTGGAAACCAGAGGGGGACCTGACTGAGCAATAAAACTCTTGGCTGAGCCTAAAGTGATTTCAAAGCAGAACAAGGGTGGGACTGTGTAGCAGAGGAAAGGAAGCTTGGTTTGATGCTTAGAGAGAATTACATGATAAAAAAAAAAAGGTCATTATTTATTACATAATCAAGTGGTGCAAACATATCAGCAAACTTGACACAGCCTTTATCTCGGATTATTAGATCTGCAGTTCAGGTGAGAGAATATTACCAAGTCCAACTTGCCTATCAACTCTTCTGTAATGAGAGCATAAGAGTGAATGAAACTATATCCAGTCCACAGTGAAAGAGAAATACAATAGACACAGAAGATTTCCCACTGTGACTTTGTGGCATTGACCCTAAATTTAATTTGAATTCTTTTGAAAGGGAGCTTATTATTCAGCTTTTTTAAGTGAAGGATTCACCTATTGATGGGATATATGCATTTTATAATTAAAAATGAGCTTTATTTTGGACTAGTTGTAGATTATGTAGAGGAGAAACCAGTTGGAAAAAGGGATATAAAAAGGTAATAGCTGTCAAAAATTGTTGAAGATAGAGGAATATCTATCTTTAACCCCACAGCCATCTGCCCAGAAAACTCTCCTCGTTTTCCTTGCATTTGTGTTGGCCATTCTTTGCCGAGGTGCTTGGAATGCCCTTCCTCCCATATCCCCAGGCCAACTCTTCCTTGTCCCTCAATATTCTAGGAACAGTTTGGCTCCTGTACCTTCTAACACCTCCTCCCTCATCCCTGTACCAGCCCAGATAGATCTGTGGTGTGCAGATCTATGTCACGATGCATTTATCACACTGTTTTCACACACCTTTCTGGTCTGTTTTCTCCATTACACAGTCAGCTATTTGAGGGAATGAGCCAATGAAATGATAGGTGTTTATGTTGCCAGAATAAATAGCTTCAGTGAAGGGGGGACCCTAGAAATATCCTGATGCATATTTCTGCATGACTAAAGCATAATGAGGGCAGAGGTACAACTGGGATTTGGGAACAACTGCAGGTAGAGAGACTTACATGATGTAACTCCTGCCATCTTCTATTTTGGCTTCTTCACCTCTCTGGGTCTCCTACTTCTCTGCAGAATGGCTTCCCACATTCAGAAAGTATGGTTGATAACTCTGAAGTGTTACATAATACGGCTTTGCCACTAGAGACAGGGTAAGGATTTTGACTTGACTTTCCTGATCCCAAAGTCCTTGGTTCCCAGGAAATGTTCCATTTTGAGCCACTTGTGCCCTCCCCCTGCTCAGCTGTTGTAATCAGTGTGTGTGTTTGGGCGGGGTGTAGTTCTTGTAGCCAGACAAAACGGTGCATGCTGTATGCTCAACATATTAGTCTGCCATGGAATAATTACACCTGGAGGGCTTTGCTTGCCAGTACATAACTCTAGGCCTTATATATATGGTTGGAGATGATAATGAAGACAAGTGGTCCAAGCAGTTAAATAAACTTTATTTTGGTGTTTGAAATGCATAATATCATTATTTTTATTGGAAATGTACCTTCTCGTTATGTTTTCTGTTGGCTAGCATTAAGATGCCTTCTTTTCATTCTTAAGCATACACTAACAGAGCATCAAAGTGGGAAAGGTAGTCTGGGTAATGAAAAAGTTGACTTGGGGGCAAAAATATGCTGTGGCTAATTGATAAAGCAAAGCTGTTGCTGACTAAATGGAAATATTTTTAGCCTTCCAAAAGGTATTACAAAGATCTTGCAATTAAGTTTTGAAATGCCACTTTCAACTGAAATTTTTCTCCAGCTTGCGCTGTGGCTCTCAGGGAATGACTGACATTAAAGTAAGAAAACCTGGTATGTTTTCCATTCACACCAGATGAGTAGATGAATTTAAAGCTATATAGCCTTTACTTACCTTATTTTTATTTTTTATTGAAGTATAGTTGATATACAATATTATATTGGTTTCAAGTATACAAATAGTGATTAAACAGTTACACTTATTATTGAATCCTCATCCCAACTAGTGTAGTTACTGTCAACATAGAAAGATGTTACAGAGCCATTGACTATATTCTCTATGCTGTACTTTCATCCCTGTGACTAAGTTATATTATGATTGAGATCCTGTGCTTCTTTATCCTCTTCACCTATTTTACCCACCCACCCCAACCCCTCCGCTGTGGTAACCAGGAGCCACTTCTCAGGGTCTATGAGTCTACTGCTATTTTGTTCATTTTGTTTTGTTTTTCGATTCCACATATAAGTGAAATCATACAATATTTAGACAGCTTTTTAAAAATGTCATATGTACAGCAGTAAATTTTGTGTGCATGTGTGTGTAGCTTATATTCACTTAAGACGGATTCTAGATGTTAGTCAAATGGGTATGATATTAGAGATGACACACTTATATTACAAAAAAGGGAGGTAGGAAAATAAGCTTAATTCTTTTTTTCTTTTATACTTCACAGGAGGGGGAATGGTGAATGGTGATCCCTGGCCATTGGTACAATAATCCCCTGGTGGAGTGTATGTTGTTTCTGGTTTAGCAAGAGAGAACAATCTCTCTCTCTCTCTCTCTCTCTCTCTCTCTCTGTCCTCCCTCCTCTTCTCTCCCCCTTTCCTTAAAACATACTTATTTTTGAAAATTCATGAAGCCAAAGTGCCCTTTATATTACCTTTCTAAGTGACTTAAATAAGGATTTTTCTGCAGGGAAAGAACTGCTAACCTCAAATATAATTGCTTTTATTTATACATATTGAAGTTAAAAGATTTTGTATTATCGTAATGCAATTTGGGTTTCTTTTCTTTTTCTTTCTTTCTCTCTCTCTCCCTCTCTTTTCTCTCTCATAAAAAAGCACAGCGATGTTTGACCTTTGGTTATTACTGAAACTTATCTTCAGGGAGAAAGTAACCTTGAAAATTAGTTACCATAAATAGAATACAAACAGCTTTTTGGTTCTATAAAATAAATGGTTCTCTTCAGGAACTATTGATTCCAGTCTGTTAATATTGCAAATCTAACTAAAATAGACATTATCTCTGCTGAATGCGGGTGAGTGACAAGGGTTCTGTACTTAGAGCTTTTGCTAGAAAACTTGGAGGGTGGCCAGCTTAGAGTACTGTAATAGACTTTTAAGAAGTTGGAATCTGTGAAAAGCATTTTAGGAAGAAAAGCTTTCAGTTTAGACAGTTGAACAGTTAACAATTATTAGTGCCAGAGAACTAGTAATTAGCTCTAGTCAAACTTCTAAGCTTTATACCAGGGTGGATAGCTTGCATAGCTAAAATGCATAGTAAATTCTTAATTTATGCTACCCAATTTCTGAACAAAATCTTTTTGTTTGTTTTTTAATTTCACTGTTGACACTTGGTGTAACTCATTTTGCTGGTTGGTTGAGATGCGCCATGTTAGTGTCATAGCATTCTGTCATAAGCCTTTTCGATGTTCTTAATTTTGAATGAATGCATATATTTTTGTACTAATAATCATGTACCAGACTATTTTACATATATTTGTTCAATCCTTACAACTCTATGTGATGGGTACTATTATCCTCATTAAAAAAAAAATTAAAAACAAAAACTGCGATACAGAGAAGGTAAGTGGACTATTGAAGGTCCCAGTGCAGGTACATGGAAGAGTATTGACTTGGCCATGGCTTATGTACCATTTCCTTTGGATCCACCCATTCTTACATATTATGTAGTTTCTTATAATTTATTATTACAAATATCATAAAAGTGAAGTTGGCTAAGAAAGTGTTTCCCCACATATTAAAGGGTTTTCATTAGGATGGTTCCCCAAAAATAGAATTATTGGATCAAAGTTTAAAACGTTTTAAGGCTATTGGTTCACATAGCCTTAATAGCTTTCCTAATGGTTCATTAAACATATAATAATTCATATGTGCATATTTCAGTAAACCATTGCCATCTCTTCACATTATATTTTAAAATCTCAGATAATTTGAAAGCCAAACAATGGATTTTTCACCTTTGTTTTATTTTGCTTATTTCTTTGTATTTGAATTTCATCTTTTGTGAATTGTTCATACTCTTCTGCCTATTTTTCTAAATTTAGGTTTATTCTTATGTCTTTGATAAGTTCTTTAACCAACATATTAACTATTATATTTGCTGAAAATATTTTTTCTAGCCATTTGCCTTTTATTTTTGAGCATTCCTTTTTACTTATGAAGGGTATTTGTGTGCATGTATGTGTGTGTGTGAGCTTTATTGAGGTATAATTGACATGTGTTTTTGTTTTTTTTGTTTTTTATTTATTTATTTATTTTTATTTATTTATTTTTTACAATTTATTTTGGTGTCTTTAACCTACAATTACATGTGCAATATTATGGTGATTAAACTACCCCCTTCATCAGGTCCCCCCC
>JAQQAC010020895.1:8641072-8671253 GCA_029783875.1 Phataginus tricuspis | reverse complement strand
GTCCCTTTCCCTTTGGTAACTATTAGTCCGTTATTGGGTTCTGTGAGCCTGCTGCTGTTTTGTTCCTTCAGTTTTTTTCTTTGTTCTTATACTCCACATATGAGTGAAATCATTTGATACTTGTCTTTTTTGGCTTGGTTTATTTCACTGAGCATAATACCCTCTAGCTCCATCCATGTTGTTGCAAATGGTAGGATTTGTTTTCTTCTTATGGCTGAATAATATTCCATTGTGTATATGTACCACATCTTCTTTATCCATTCATCTACTGATGGACACTTAGGTTGCTTCCATTTCTTGGCTATTGTAAATAGTGCTGCAATAAACATAGGGGTGCATCTGTCTTTTTGAAACTGGGTTGCTGCATTCTTAGGGTAAATTCCTAGGAGTGGGATTCCTGGGTCAAATGGTATTTCTATTTTGAGTTTTTTGAGGAATCTCCATACTGCTTTCCACAATGGTTGAATTAATTTGCATTCCCACCAGCAGTGTAGGAGGGTTCCCCTCTCTCCACATCCTCGCCAACATTTGTTGTTGTTTGTGTTTTGGATGTTGGCCATCCTCACTGGTGTGAGGTGATAGCTCATTGTGGTTTTAATCTGCATTTCTCTGATGACCAGTGATGTGGAGCATCTTTTCACGTGCCTGTTGGTCATCTGAATTTCTTCTTTAGAGAAGTGTCTATTCATGTCCTCTGCCCATTTCTTAATTGGATTATTTGCTTTTTGTTTGTTGAGGTGCGTGAGTTTTTTATATATTTTGGATGTCAACCCCTTATCAGATGCATCATTTATGAATATATTTTCCCATACTGTAGGATGTCTTTTTGTTCTACTGATGGTGTCCTTTGCTGTACAGAAGATTTTCAGCCTGATATAGTCCCATTTGTTCATTTTTGCTTTTGTTTCCCTTGCCCGGGGGGATATGTTCATGAAGAAGTCGCTCATGTTTATGTCCAAGAGATTTTTGCCTATGTTTTTGTCTAAGAGTTTTATGGTGTCATGACTTACATTCAGGTCTTTGATCCACCTTGAGTTTACCTTTGCGTATGGGGCTAGACAGTAGTCCAGTTTCATTCTCTTACATGTAGCTGTCCAGTTTTTCCAACATCAGCTGCTGAAGAGGCTGTCATCTCCCCATTGTATATCCAGGGCTCCTTTATCAAATATTAATTGGCTGTAAATGTTTGGGTTAATGTTTGGATTTTCTATTTTGTTCCACTAGTCTGTGGGTCTGTTTCTGTGTCAATACCAAATTGTCTTGATGACTGTGGCTTTGTAGTAGAGCTTGAAGTCAGGGAGCATAATTCCCCCTGTTTGATTCCTACTTGTCAGGATTGCTTTGGCTATTCGGGGTCTTTTGTGGTTCCATATGAATTTTTGAGTTATTTGTTCCAGTTCGTTGAAGAAAGCTGTTGGTAGTTTGATAGGGATTGTGTTGAATCTGTAGATTGCTTTAGGTAGTATAGCCATTTTGACAATATTTATTCTTCCTAGCCAAGAGCATGGGATGCATTTCCATTTGTTAGTGTCCTCTTCATTTTCTCCTAGGATTGCCTTGTAGTTTTCAGAGTACAGGTCTTTCACTTCCTTCGTTAGGTTTATTCCTAGGTATTTTATTCTTTTTGATGCAATTGTGATTGGAATTGTTTTTCTGATTTCTCTTTCTGTTAGTTCATCATTAGTGTATAGGAAAGCAACAGATTTCTGTGTGTTAATTTTGTATCCTGCAACTTTGCTGAATTCAGATATCAGTACTAGTAGTTTTGGAGTGGAGTCTTTAGGGTTTTTTATGTACAGTATCATGTCATCTGCAAATAGCGACAATTTGACTTCTTCTTTACCAATCTGGATGCCTTGTATATCTTTGTTTTGTCTGATTGCCAAGGCTAGGACCTCCAGTACTATGTTGAATAACAGTGGAGAGAGTGGGCATCCCTGTCTTGTTCCCGATCTTAGATGAAAAGCTTTCAGCTTCTCGCTGTTAAGTCTGATGTTAGCTGTGGGTTTGTCATATATAGCCTTTATGATGTTGAGGTACTTGCCATTCATACCCATTTTGTTGAGAGTTTTAATCCTGAATGGATGCTGAATTTTGTCAAGTGCTTTTTCAGCATCTATGGAGATGATCATGTGGTTTTTGTTCTTCTTTTTGTTGATGTGGTCATGATGTTGATGGATTTTTGAATGTTGTACCATCCTTGCATCCCTGGGATATATCCCACTTGATCATGGTGAATGATCCTCTTGATGTATTTTTTAATTTGGTTTGCTAATATTTTGTTGAGTATTTTTGCATCTACGTTCATCAGGGATATAGGTCTGTAATTTTCTTTTTTGGTGAGGTCTTTGCCCGGTTTTGGTATTAGAGTGATGCTGGCTTCATAGAATGAGTTTGGAAGTTTTCCCTCCTCTTCTATTTTTTGGAAAACTTTAAGGAGAATGGGTGTTATTTCTTCTCTATATGTCTGGTAGAATTCAGAGGTGAATCCATCAGGTCCGGGGGTTTTGTTCTTGGGTAGTTTTTTGATTACCGATTCAATTTCGTTGCCTGTGATTGGTCTGTTTAGTTTTTCTGTTTCTTGCTTGGTCAGTCTTGGAAGGTTGTATTTTTCTAAGAAGTTGTCCATTTCTTCTAGGTTTTGCAGCTTGTTAGTATACAGATGCTCATAATATTCTCTTATAATTCTTTGTATTTCTGTGGGGTCCGTCATTATTTTTCCTTTCTCATTTCTGATTCTGTTTATGTGTGTAGATTCTCTTTTTCTCTTAATGAGTCTGGCTAGGGGTTTATCTATTTTTTTATTTTTTCAAAGAACCAACTCTTGGTTTCATTGATTTTTTTCTATTGTTTTATTCTTCTCAATTTTATTTATTTCTTTTCTGATCTTTATTCTGTCCCTCGTTCTGGTGACTTTGGGCCTCCTTTGTTCTTCTTTTTCCAATTTCAATAATTGTGTCTTTAGACTGTTCATTTGGGAATCTTCTTCCTTCTTTAAATAGGCCTGGATTGCAATATACTTTCCTCTTAGAACTGCCTTTTCTGCGTCCCACAGAAGTTGTGGCTTTGTGTTGTTGTTGTCATTAGTCTCCATATATTTTTTGTTTTCTGTTTTGATTTGGTCCTTAACCCATTGATTCATTAGGAGAATGTTGTTAAGTCTCCA
This sequence comes from Phataginus tricuspis, assembly GCA_029783875.1. Taxonomy (NCBI): domain Eukaryota; kingdom Metazoa; phylum Chordata; class Mammalia; order Pholidota; family Manidae; genus Phataginus; species Phataginus tricuspis. The sequence continues at coordinate 8,668,087 of JAQQAC010020895.1, read as the reverse complement.
TGTATTTGTGAGCCTTTTTGATTTCTTTCTAAAATTTATTTCTAGTTTTATACCTTTGTGATCTGAGAAGTTGGTTGGTAGGATTCCAATATTTTTGAAATTACTGAGGTTCTTTTTGTGGCCTAGTATGTGTCTATTCTGGAAAATGTTTCATGTGCACTGGAGAAGAATGTGTATCCTGTTGCTTTTGGGTGCAGAGTTCTGTAGATATCTGTTAGGTCCATGTGTTCTAGTGTGTTGTTCAGTGCCTCTGTGTCTTTACTTATTCTCTGTCTGGTTGATCTATCCTTTTTTTAGTGAGTAGTGTGTTGAAGTCTCCTAAAATGAATGCATTGTTGTCTATTTCCTCCTTCAATTCTGTTAGTATTTGTTTCACATATTTTGGCGCTCCGGTGTTGGGTGCATATATGTTTATAAGGGTTATATCTTCTTGTTGGACTGACCCCTTTATCATTATGTAATGTCCTTCTTTATCTCTTGCTACTTTCTTCGTTTTGAAGTCTATTTTGTCTGATACAAGTACTGCAACACCTGCTTTTTTCTCTTTGTTGTTTGCATGAAATATCTTTTTCCATTCCTTCACTTTTAGTCTGTGTATGTCTTTGGGTTTGAGGTGAGTCTCTTGTAAGAAGCATATATATGGCTCTTGCTTTTTTATCCAGTCTGTTACTCTGTGTCTTTTGATTGTTGCATTCAGTCCATTTACTTTTAGGGTGATTATTGATAGATATGTATTTATTGCCATTGCTGGCTTTAGATTCGTGGTTACCAAAGGTTCAAGGGTTGCTTCTTTACTATCTAAGCATCTAACTTAACTTTCTTGTTAAGTTATTGTGAACGCCCTCTGATGTTTCTTTATTTCTCCCTTCCTATTCTTACTCCATTCTTTATATATTGGCTGTTTTATTCTTTGCCTTTAGTTAGTATTTGGATGGTCTGCTTTATTTGCTATGATTTTATTTTCTTTGGTGACATCTTTTTAGCCTTAGGGGTGCTTCCCTCTAGAGCAGTCCGTTTAAGGTATCCTGTAGTGGTGGTTTATGAGAGGCAAACTCTTTCAACTTTCCTTTGTCTGGAAAGTGTTTAATTCCTCCATCATATTTAAATGATAGTCATGCTGGATACAATATTCTTGGTTCGAGGTCCTTCTGTTTCATTACGTTAAATATATCATGCCATTCTCTTCTGGCCTGTAAGGTTTCTGTTGAGAAGTCTGATGATAGTCTGATGGGTTTTCCTTTGTAGGTGATCTTTTTTCTCTCTCTAGCTGCCTTTAATACTCTGTCTTTATCTTTCACCTTTGCCATCTTGATTATTATGTGTCTTGCTGTTGTCTTTCTTCCTTGGGTCCTTTGTGTTGGGAGTTCTGTGGGCTTCCGTGGACTGTGAGACTATTTTTTTCCCCAGTGTGGGAAAGTTTTCATCAATTATTTCTTCAAAGACCCTTTCTATCCCTTTTTCTCTCTCTTCTTCCTCTGGTACTCCTATAATGCGAATATTGTTCCGTTTGGATTGGTCACACAGTTCTCTCAATATTCTTTCATTCTTAGAGATCCTTTTTTCTCTCAGTACCTCAGCTTCTTTGTATTCCTCTTCTCTAGTTTCTATTTCATTTATCATCTCCTCCACCATATCCAGTCTGCTTTTAGTACCGTCCATTGTGTTTTTCAAGGATTGGATCTCTGAGTGGAATTCATTCCTGAGTTCTTGAATATCTTTCCGTACCTCCATGAGCATGTTAATGATTTTTATTTTAAACTCCTTTTCAGGGAGAGTCATAAGGTCCATATCATTTAAATCTTTCTCAGGAGCTGTACTCGTAATTTTCCTCTGGACCAGGTTCCTTTGGCATTTCATATTTGTGTATGAAGCCCTCTAGTGCCCAGAAGCTCTACTCTCTGGAGCTGCTCAGCCCCTGAGGCAATGTCAGGGATTGTAGGGGAGTGGTATTGGTGCCTCTGGGGAGGAAAGGGCTGTTTCCTGGTTCCTGGTTGCTATGCCTGTCTCCACTGTCTGAACCAGTGGGCTGAGCACACAGGTATAAGCCTCTGTGCTTTGCTGTGGACAGATCCTCCCTCTGGCTGGCCCAACACCAGGGAAGGGCTTTCAAGTTTGCAAGCCTGGTGGGGCTGGCCAGGTGAAGGTTGCACTAGTCTGCCTGTCACAGAAGGGGTTCCTGGAGCCATGCAGGGAGCCAGGGAGCTGGCACACCTGAAGATCAGAAAACTGCCAACCTGCTGGGCAGAGTACACCTGGACAATCCTGTCCACCTGTCCTTTCTCCCGAGCAGCAAGCTCCGTGCAGTCCTTGCCCCCTCAGCAGGCCTCCTGCCAAGGTCCTCCCTGCTAGGAAGTCTCTCAGACTGCCTGCCCCTCCCCCGTCCCAGAGCAGCTGGGTATGGATCTCTGATCTCACAAGCAGCCGGAATCTTAGTCTCTCCAGGAACTCCGCCTGTCTTAGCTGTCCAACTCCTAATTACAAGAGTATCCTGCCAGCACCATGAAATGTAGGTTTGTGCTCCCAGAATAGATCTCCAGAGTTAGGTATTCAGCAGTCCCAGTTCTCCACTCCCTCTCTGCTCTGTTCCTGTTCCTCCTGCCGGTGAGCTGGGGTGGGGGAAGGGCTTGCATCCCGCAGGACCACAGCTTTAGTACATTACCGTTTTCTGTGAGGGCTGCTCTTGTCTCCAGGTGTATGCAGTTTGTTGTAGTTCTCTTTCCCGTTGCTCTTTCAAGAGTAGTTGTAGTAGCTTTATTTTCATATTATATGCGGTTTTAGGAGGAAGCCTCTGTCTCACCTCTCACGCCGCCATCTTTAATCTCGTGTTTTTGTTTTTTAAACACAATTTTTACTTTTATATGATTGCTTCTGTTTAAAAAGGCTTTCCATTTCCAAGATAAATGTTAAAGTATCTTTTTTTCTATGGGTTTTTTCCTTTTATGTTTAACTTTTAATCAATTTGGAATTTTGTTATAATGTTAGCTATGTATCAGAATTACAAGGTGGTAGAAAAAATAATTTTAGTTTCATTCTTTTCTTTCAGTGAATTGGTTAAAATTTGGAAGGAAAGCCTTGCACAACTGATAAACTACACAATCAACTTCTTTATATTATATTTTTAAAAATTCTTTTCTCTTTGCAAAGCAGAAATTGAGAATTGAATTATTGTGTTTTTATCAATAAATTGTAGTTAGGCTCACAACCCTGAATATTTTTGTGTTTTAAATATTGTTATTTATAATATTTTTTGTCTTTTGCTTTTATAAGCAAATCTAACAAAGGGAAACTAGCTGTCTAGCTTTCCTGTTCTTTGGGGTTCTATGTGCTTCAGCGATGATAGTATCTTACATCTAGACTTCTGGTTTTCATACTGTGAGAAATTCTGTAGGATCCCCTGATTGGTGAAGGGTGTTCTGATGGAAAGTAAATGGTATTCCTAGATGTCAGGGGTATTCTCTTTATAAATGTTATACTTACCATTTACTAGTGTGATAAGTAATAGTATTGAACAATCAGGTAGAAATAGAGTCAATAAAGATGACCATGTTATTATTAGAAAATGTGTTAGGAATGAGTATCAAAATCTAGAAGTAGGATGGCATTATATGCATGTTATATTTAACAATATATATTGTTAATTTGTTACTTAATATTTAGAGGAAAGCTTGACCTTACAAAAATGCTCATCAAAATATTTGACTGTGATACTGAGACTCCCAATTAATTTGTAGTTATTATTTCCAAAATGATATAAATGGGAATTTTTGATCTCCTGGATTAGTTTTTCTTTTCATAATATTACTAGTAATTATTTGATAATCCTTAGTTGTATTTTAGCAGCATGTAAAAATCATTGACAGATTAATATAAATACAATGATTTGGCAGTGTTGAAAAAATTGTTTCCTCTTCTCCACCCATAGGGATTGTATTTAAAATACTTGGTAATCCAGAACCAGTGACTCATCCTTGCAGCTTCTTTATTACTTAGGTTGATTCGTGTTGAAATTGATTGCTTAAGATCTGATCCACACTCAATTTTGTACAGTGTTTTTGTTTTTGAAGTATAGGAATTTGGAAATTGTATTAAATTGGAAGAAAGACTTTCATAGCTTATTTTCCTTCTGTTTTGGTAATTTTATTCTAGGAGAATTTTTCATTAAAAAATAATTGCAGTCTTTGGCACATTGAAGACATAATTACTGAATGAACATCCTTAATTATATCTCTTTTATAGCTTACTTTTGTTTTATTTTTTCATTTTTCAAAAGAGATATACTACTTAGAAGGGAGGTAGAACCTACAAATTTTAGGGTCAAAGGATGGTGGAGATAATGTAAACAAGAATAAAAGGAGAGAAGCATAGAAGTGTTATAAAAATGTAAGTAACCTACAGACTACCTAGTTACAGAGATAACCGGATTTTTTTGTTCTTGAGGAGGTTCTGAAGCAGACTCAGGTCTAAAGGAGATAAAACTTCCCAAGATCCTGGATGTTTGTCTCTGGAGGTAGAATATCTAATAACTTTTTATTTTCCTCAACTGTAAATGCTAATAAGATATGGAATATGACAACAGAGTCTACTATTCTACATAATTCTAAATTAGAAGAATTTCTTACAGAAGTAGAAATTATAGAGACTATTGCAGAGAGAGGGAATGTAACTAGTTAGGTGTATATAGCCAACTTATAAAAAACATAACAGACTTTAGAAAACTCTGGCAAAAGGTAGGTATGATCAAATATCTGGAACACAAACCCAGAGTGGAACAGGAATGAACAAGAATCTAGACTGTGGCATTATTTCTTTCTCTATTGCCCATAGAAACATTGTTAAGTAACCTCAGTATTTTCTACTTTGTTATAAACATCTGTGGAATCCTTCTTAAGGTGACACTCTAGGTAGTTACTACCATTTGATTGGTGTTGCAAGAAATGGAACCTATTTGACATCCCAGTCTAGGAGAAAAATAGCTCAAAATAATATAGGTTCAAGAGGACTGTCTCTGTGGTACAAATCTATTAATCAAAACCCTTGGATCCAACAGTTAAATAGATAAGAAGTCTTCTAATTCTTATATTGTTCAGCCCACATTTTTTTGTTTCATCCATTAGGATGACTTAAGAAATGTTATATAATGTCCTGTTAAAATTCTAGATCACAGTATTTATAGGAGTAACTAGACACATATAGGCTATTTAGTAAACCACCCAAAAAGGTAATCTGATTGATCTAGAGTATGGTTCTCCACCAGGATCAATTTTGTTCCCATAGGAAGTATTTGCAGGGTGGGAGGATATAACAGCCCCTGTAACAAAGAATCATCCAGTCCAAAATCTCACTTATGCTGCTGTTGAGAAATCCTTGTCTGGAGCACTGGTTCCTGATGGGGAGCTCGTTCAGAAACACAAATTACTGTCCTTCACTTTTGACCTAATGAATCAGAAACTCTAGAAGTGAGGCTCAGTGATTTGTCTTTTAATCACTCGTTTGGGTGATTTTGATATTCCTTAAAGTTGGAAGACCATTTTGGCATATGAGAACATTAAAGAAATAATTTTTTGAATATCAAGCTTGGAGCAGGCACCTCTCTAAATGCTCAAAAAATAGCCTTTTCATACTTTGTTTTCACCATCTAATCTAAATGGATCTTGTTTCTCCTTCTCATATTCTTTTGTCTACCATTTTGTTTAACATGTTTGTTGAATTGTATTCAATTGAATTGGTAACTGAACTTTCTTTTTCTATCATCTATTTGTAGGCATTCTTACAAGTCTTTTTTTTTTAAAATAGTGACCTGGTTGAAAATGTAGATGTCATATTTATCAATTTTTTAGGCCCCACAAAGATAGTAGGGATTGGACATTAGAGACAATTCCTTATTTTTAATAGACTAACAACATGGTCATAGTTGTAAGTTCCTAAATTCCCATCATGTCCAATTTACCAAGCCATTCTTACTTACAAATAAGAATTAGGAACATTCTTACTTGAGTGAATTGCATGGCAGGAAGAGATTTTAGTATTTCTTGAATTGAATCAATGACATCTCCTGAGTAACTTGTAAGAATGGTGGTGATAGAAAAGGGAAATACAAGTGAAATATGAGCAAAATGATGAATTATTTTGAAGTTAGTGAATGTCAGGTACTAAGACAGAAATAGTCAGCAGTTGTAATGGGGGAGAAAGAATAGAATCAAAGGCAGATACAAGGGTCACTTTAACTTATAAGAGGGAAGAAGAAAGGGAAAGTGACATACCAATACAAAGAAATTTTGCTGTGGAAGTAGGCAGAAGTTATAGGGTTTCAATTATCCCTGGCCCATCCATACTTGTTACATTGCTAACATCCCTTAGCTCACACAAGAATTCTTACAGGGAATCACCTATGAAAGCTTTATTAAGGATAAAAATTATAGATTTGATGGCTATTCAGATATGAGCCAGAAATGAAGTGCTATAGTATTACAGCCCCTATCAGCAGTGACAGTGGTGGTGAGGAACATTGAAATAGAGGAAAATTCTCAAGTCATATAACTTCAGGCAGTACATTTCATTTTTTTTTCCACTTAGCCTGGAAGGAGAGAGAGTCTGAGGTCAGGTCTACACTGATTTCTGGGAGTTAGACTGGCAGATGGTGTCCAGAGGGTTTAGAGGAGATGTTGTCCAGAGGGCTTAGAGTTTGAAACTCTAAGAACAGGACCCAGAAACAAAAAGTATTTGTATATAATGTGGATGGCCAATTGAAGGCTTTCAATAATATGATGAATGTGATGTTCTCTGAAGTTGTCAACTGTTTGCTCAATGAACTTAGGAATAAAGTATATGTGGTGATGATGGTGGAGGTTATGCATGACTTCAGTAGCATGAACTTTCTCTTACTGAGACTTACCAGGTTACTTCTGCTGGGTGACTTATTTTCTAGTAGCATAGCCAACCCCAAGGGCAAGATAGGATACAAGACATTGAGGACAGTGACTGAAGACTCAGCTATGGTGCCACATGACAACCTTAAAAGTGGGGGTGGAGGGTCCTGACTCAGAGATTTATATAGGATACTGTCTTTCTCACATACTAAGAATGAAAGTTAGAGATATAAACTTGTCATGATTATATCTGATTCATTTGTAAGTATAGAGCTTTTGATTGCTGGGGGACGGATGCTTTGACCTCTTGGGATCCTAGTTCTATCGTGAGCAATAGGTGATATCTTCAATTTTTGGCTTGGTAACTGCTTCTACCTCCCCATATTACCTTCTGCAGAATGTCCCAAGCATTTCCAGTGCTTGGGATAATGGTTCTACTAAAGTAGGAGCTTTAAAATACCATCTGGCTTTTTGGGCTTCCTCATGCCACTAGGGGGATAAGTGAAAAAGGAGATCATATATTAGAGGGGATTATTGAACTCTGTAAAAGGGATGTAGAGTTGTTTCTCCCAAGTAGACACTAAAAGGAATATGGTAGAACCTGTGGGGTTCCCTGAGATGCCTCTTGCTACTACCATGACCAGTAGTAGGACTAATAGAAATTGTCCTGTGCCCCCATTGCAGAAATTTAAGGACTCAGGTTCCTACAAGATGGAGGTTTGGGTTACTCCACTGGGCAAAGAACCCATCAGAAAGTGTTTTTTGAATGTGGGGTACAATGCATGTATCTGAATGGTTACATTCAGAATGGGTACTGGAGGAAGGAATTCCAAAATACCAGCTAAGGCAAAAGTAAACAAGTCCTTAGTTTTATTCGTATCTTTTCATTGCTGATAAGGGATAATAATTTTCTTTTTCTTTTGAAGTAGCAATTATAGTGATTAAAGTGAAAACAGTTTCCATATTGAGAAATATGTGGTTGCAGTTGAACTAGGGGAATTCTGGAGACCTCTGGAGATTCTGGATTCGAAGAAAAGTGGATCCATGGTATCAGTCTTGGATGTAGTTGCTGAAAGTGACTTTGGGTCAGTTTCCTCTTCTGGGGAGGGAAGTGATTATATTGTTCTTGTGGCTGGATAGTTGGATTATGTCATTTTTGGATATACAGGAAGTAGGGACTGTTCAGATATGTTGCAAAGCCAAGGGTTGGGTTGCTGTGGATCTTTTTAGGGTAGTACTTAGCACGTAGTCATTTTCTTTCTTTGGGACTTTTCCGCAAAATGCAGGGTGGGAATTATTTTGCCCATGTTGGTAGCTTTAAGTTTATTGCTACAGCTAAGTACTAGGAGTTGACAACTGATTAATGCTGGGCTTTTCAGATTTTCTTTTTGGAAATTTGGAACCTGGTGGATGATAGGGCTGAGTCACATTAATAGCAGTATGCAGAGGGTATGTTCACAAACTGTTGTTATAGAGATCCCCAGAGCTGATTTGGTTTCTGTTTTTCCCAAATGTAGTTGTTGATCTCTTCTTCCATGTCTGGTGAGACTGCTAGTGTTCTGTCAATAAATTCCCCTTTCTGTTTATGTTGATTAGAGTGGTTTTCTGTTTCTTCCTACCAAGACTCTTATCCTGGTAATATAAGTAAATGGTATGAACCTCAAAGGGCTCAATAGTTGAATTAGGACAATAGATCAAAGGTCTAGAAGTGGCAGTGGGGAACAAGAAACATATTGACCCCTTCCTTCCAAAAGTGGGAAAAAAATGCCTTTATTAGAGAAAGTTGGAGGGATATGACTCATTTTGCAAAAGACATTTTTTCGAGTAATAGGAGGTAGAAGTGGAGTCAGAGCCTCAGGCTGACAGTATTAGTGTCCTCACAAGAGGTTTTTGATTCCTAGAAGAATAGAGAAAGGGTTATATAGCAGATGTTCAGTAAATAGTTGTGAAAATATGGAAAAAATAAATGGCGGGAGAATGATCTCTTCTCATTACAGCCTCAGTAAAGAAAGCTGTGTGCCACCGTTGGCCTGGTTCCTCAAATTGTAGCTCACTAGCATAACCACTCCCCAGAGTAAAACTGCCAGAACTGCCATTCTTTCTGGGGGCCATATTTTCTACCCTACCGCACATCATTGCTCAATACTATTTTAGTAGAGAGGTTTCAATAACTTTGACTTTTAGGGAGAAGAGTTAGGATGTCTATTTCCTCTCTCCCAGAAGGTCTCTGGAGTTATGCAGATTTTTTCTCTAACAAATAGCAGCGGTACTGGAAAAGAAAAATTAAAGTTCTACTTCGCCCTTATATGTGATATTAACTATGAAAACAAATGGACTTCAAAACATTTTGAGTTTAAAAAGACACAAACACAATAATTTATTTCTCACTCAAGTAACACTAGTGGGAGGGTAAATAGGTCAGTGGTGGTCACTCTCCTTGTGGTTGTTTAGGGACCCGGGCAGGGAGGCTACCATCATCAGCGTGTGGCTTCCAAGGTCACGTTAGTCACTCTTTACCCTAGTCAGAAGGAAGAGGAAAAGAGCATGGGAAGTTTTGGCCAGAGGAAAGTACATCACTTCTGTTCACGTTCAGTTGGCTACAATTCAGTCTCATTGCCACCTAACTTCAGGGAGGCTGGGAAATGTAGTCTACTTAGTGTGCCAGAAAAATAGAATATATATTTGGATGACCAGCCAACAATCTCTCTCTCCTGTGATTATTCACTATTATCCCGATTTCATTGTTCAGCAGTTCTGATGTTTATAAGTTTAGTTACTTTGAAACAAAAGAAAGTTGGTGACCTTGCCTCTTCACAGTTCCTGTAAGTTTCATGACTTAAAAATAAAGTTCATACTGGGGGAGGAAAAGTCAGATTTGAACAAGCTAAATTATATACACTCACATTTTGCCACATGTATTCATTTCAGAAACACTAAACACATTCTTCGCATTCAATCTTTGTTACCAACCTGTAAAGTCTAAGCTAACAGATATTCATCCGTCACAGCAACAATTCCAGGAGCAGAAAGGATAAATCAAGTCAGAACTTGCAAACTTGGAGTAAGTATTGATGTGAGTCAGATTGTGGGTAGTACCAGGAAGCTAGGAACTTGGGTAATGTCAGGGGTAGAATCCAGGTATGGCAGTGAGGGAAGAACCAACATAGGTACCCAGGGAGAGAGCACATTGGAGGTTAATGCCTTATTTAAAGGGACTTCAATACACTTACTGCTGGGCAGGAGTCAAGTCTATGGTGTGGGAAATCTAAAGACAAGAAAGCAGGTAAATAGGTTTGCCTGGCTGGAAGCAGGACTGAAGGGCTGGAGGTCTTACAGCACGTGCTGGGAAGAACTTTCAAGCTAACTCAGGATTAGTGAACTGTTCTGGTGGCTTTTCAAGTTGAAAAGACCATGTTGCAAAATTGGTAATATCAGTGGAGATTTAATAAAATATAAGGTTATTTACATTCAGATTTGTTTTGTTTTATACTTACTATGATGATTGAAATTAGAATGTGATTAAAATTTCAGATGTGCAAAATGCAATTAATATCATAGCCTGTGCCCAGTAAGACCAGGAAGAGTGGAAACTCAGTCAAAGGAAAAGAAGCTTTAAACTTTGTGCTGCTTGTGATCTATGATGTAGAAAGTTTTACAGATGGGTTAGCTGACTGGTGACTGTGCGACAGTAAGGATGTAACTCTGAAAACACAAGGACAGCTGGCATCCTGTGAGGGAAGAGAAATGCTTGTGATTACATGGCTAGCTAAGACTTTATGCAATGAGGTTCACTACTTTTCTTTCAAGGTTTATTGGTACTATGAATTGTGCTTTACATCCATACCAGTTTTGCATGGTTTTATAAAATGAAGAATTACACAGCAGATAAGGTAAACATATATAAATTGTAGAATCGCTTTATATAGGGAAGGTAATGAGGGAGAAGAGAGAGTAGTTAGCCACTGAGGCCCTATAGCCAGAACTGAGCTCGGATCCTGACATTTACTAGTTTTGTGTCCTTGGACAACTTATTTCACCTTTAGAAACCTGTTTTTATCTGTAAAATAGAGATAATATTTCCAAAGGCTCTGGAAATCTAAAGGATTTTTGTTTTTGGTAACTCTTTGGCAGAAAATCGGATATGGACTCAGAATAGTCTTCATGCCATTTAGTGTGCCACATTTTGTGGCAGAAATATAAATATATTTGATTAGTGTATATACTCACCACTGTAGGTGAATGCTGGATAGCTTGCATTTATTCCTCTATATTCATTTTCCACCTTTCTCCGCCCAGCTCTGTGCCTGGGAGTCTGAACTTCCATGATCTATATTTATAGGCTACCATGCAGTCTGTTTTCCCATTGGATTCAACCAGTGGAAGTCATTGGCAAGAAATTGGAGAGAGGAAGGTGTACTTAATTCACCTAACTCCCTCCATGAGGGGTTATCATGTGTGACTATAGATTGAAGGTCTCATCCCCTGGAAAGTAAGCCATTCCCCACAAGTCTTTCAGTCTCCAGCTTTCCATCACTGCTCCCTTCCTCTACCCTCTCTGGCTTTGGGGTGGTAACGGTCATCACAGTACTAGCCCCAGGTTACTGAGCTATCCTTTATGGGTTCTCTACACCTTGCCCACACCTTGGTAAATAGTGCCTTTATTAATTTTCTCAAATTGCCCTAATTTGAGCATGTAATCTAGTTCCTGTTGGGAACTTGAAAGATGTAGAATGTCATTTAATTTATGAAATGTGCATGGAATCACTTACTTTCTAAATACACACATACACACATTCTAAATTCTAGAATATATCTTGTCTCAAGGGTTTTGTATCTGTGTTCTCATGATATAAACTTTGTCATTGAACTACTAGTTTAAATAAATCTTTCAAAGTGGGTACAGTATTTGGAAAGCAATTTCATAATTATAATAAGCTTGCCTTCGTTGCTTTCCTTAAGAGGGAAAAAGAAGCATCAAGAGTAGAATCTCAATTCCACTTGATTACCTCTTCATCAACAAAAAGAGCTTCACAAAGCATCACAAGAAGCCTTAACAAGAGCTGCCTCACTGTTAGGAATAATGCCACTTATCTCAGTTACTTCACCTGTTCTCCATGCTTCAACAAAAATAAATTCAACCCTCCAGCTTTTGAATTTTTGTCAGTGTATGACTACATATATTAAACATAATTTTTGAAGTGTTATTGACATACAATATTATGTTAGTTTCAGGTGTACAACGTAGTGATTTTACAATTATATACATTACAAATGCTTACCCTAATAAATATAGTTACCATCTGTCATCATACAGTGTTATTACAATTTTATTGGCTATAATCCCTATGTATATATTTCATCCCTGTGACTTTTATTTTCTAATTGGAAGTTTGTCCCTCTTTTTCCCTTTTGCCTATTTTTCTCATTTCCACACCCTTTTCCCCTATGGCAACCACCAATTTGCTGTATATGTGAGTTATTTCTGTTTTGTTTGTTCATTTATTTTGTTTTTTAGATTCCACATATTAGTGAAATCATATTGTATCTGTCTTTCTCTTAGTTATTTCACTTAGCATAATATTCTCTAGGTCTATCCATGTTATCACAAAAGGCAAGATTTAATTCTTTTTTATAGCTGAGTGATGCTCTATTATATATATAACCACATCTTTATCCATTCATCTATTGATGGACACTTAGGTTGCTTCCATATCTTTGCTATTGTAAATAATGCTTCAGGAAACAGAGGTGTGCATTAAATCTTTTGGAATTAGTGTTTTGTTTTTTTTCTTAAGGCACAGGTAAATACCCAGAAGTAGAATTACTGGGTTGCATTGTATTGTGTTTCTACTTTTAATTTCTTGAGGAACTGCCATACTTTTTTCCATAGTGGCTGTACCATTTTACAATTTTATATTACCACCAACAGTGCACAAGGGCTCCCTTTTCTCCACATCCTCACCAACACTTGTTATTTCTTGTCTTTTTGATACTAGCCATTCTGACAGGCATGAGGTGATATCTCATTGTGGTTTTAATTTTCATTTCCCTGTTATTAGTGATGTAACTTTTAAGTCCATATAGTCTATGTGGTGTTCAAAGCCACGATTTCCTTACTGATTTTCTGTCTAGATGATCTATCCATTGATATAAGTGGGGTGTTAAAGACCCTACAATTATTGTGTTACTGTCATTTTCTCCCTTTATGTGTTTTAATAATTGCTTTATATATTTAGGTGCTCCTATGGTAGGTGCATAGATATTACAATTGTTATAACCTGTTGTTGGATGGATCCCTTTGTTATTAGGTAATGCCCTTTTTGTGTGTTGTTACAGTCTTTGTTTTAAAGTCTATTCTGTCTGATACTAGTATTGGCATCTCAGCTTTTTATCTCTTCATTATCATGGGGTATCTTTTTCTGTCCCTTCACTTTCAGTCTATGTGTATCTTTAGGTCTTAAGTGAATCTCTTGTAGGCATCATATAGATGGGTCTCTCTCTCTTTTTTTTTATTCATTCAGATACTCTGTCTTTTTAAATTAGTTAATTTATTAATGTTTAAGTGTATTTTTTATTGAAGTATTATTGATAAACAATATTATATTGGTTTCAAGTATGCAAAGTAATTCAACAGTTACATTATTAAATCCTCACCCTAACTAGTGCAGTTACTACCTGTCAACACAGAAAGATGTTACAGATCATTGATTATATTCTCTATGCTGCACTTCCTTCCCCATAACCAACTTATATTATGATTGAGATTTTTGTGCCTTTTTATCCCCCTTGTCCACCATCCCAACCCCTCTCCCATGGTAACCACCAGTCACTTTTCATTGTCTATGAGTCTACTGCTATTTTGTTCATTTTGTTTTGTTTTTAGACTCCAATATAAGTGAAATCATATGGTATTTGTCTTTCTCTGCCTGGCTTATTTCACTTAGCATAATGCCCTCTGGGTCCACCCATGTTGTCGCAAATGGCAGAATTTCTTTTCTATTTAACACTTAAAATGGGTTGGGTAAAAATGACACAAATTCTGCCGTTACAAAAGATGTCTTTTGAGAGTATACTGATTTTATGAAGATCCAGTGTTCTAGGGCTAACATCCAAAATATATAAAGAACTCATATATCTTAACATCAAAAAAAGAAATAACCTGATTAATAAATGGGCAGAGGACCTGAACAGACATTTTTCCAAAGAAGAAATACAGATGGCTAACAGGCACATGAAAAGATTCTCCACATTGCTAATCATAAGGGAAATGCAAATCAAAACCACAACGAGCTATCACCTCATACCAATTAGAATGGCCACTATCCAAAGACAAGAAATAACAATTGTTGACAAGGATGTGGAGAGAAGGGAACCCTCCTACATTGTTGGTGGGAATGTGAATTCATGCAGCCACAGTGGAAAGCAGTAGGAAGTTCCTCAAAACACCAAAAATAGAAATACCATATGATCTCTTTGGTATTTTTAGGAATTTACCTGAAGAAAGCAAAATCCCTGATTTGAAAGGACATAAGCACCCTTTTGTTTCTTGCCATTATTTATCATTGCCATCATTTATTGACATTATTTACTATAGCCAAGATATGGAAGCAACCAAAGTGTCCATCAACAGATGAATGGTTAAAGAAGATGTGGTACATATACACAATGGAATATTATTTACCCTATGTCTTTTGATTGGAGCATTTAGTCAATTTATCTTTGAAGTAATTACTGATAGGTTTGTACTTATTGCCAAAACCAATACCAATTTCTCAAATTGTGTGACAGTCTGCCAAAAAGTAACAAGGACTTTAACAAGTACAGTTTTAAAGTCAACCAATTCACATATTACTAAATAATGCTTAACTTCAATTACTAAATAATGCTCTACTTTAAATAATATATGTGTATCTTAATTTTTTTACATTACCCTTAAAGCTGAAATCATCTTAAGATAAACAAGGCAGTTAAGTACATAAAATAGCAATTAGTTGGAGGCACAATGAAATTTTTCTTTGAACTACATGGTAATCATATTCCATTTAAATGTATTTCCTTTTATTTATGACTTTAAAAAATCTCGTTTAAGCTTTCTCAAATGGAATATTAATTTGAGGAGAAGAATAATGGTTAGAAAAATAAAGAAAACTTTTGGAAATATCAACATTTATCTTAATAGTGTTAATCATTTTAATTTTAAATTCAGTATTTTATTTTTATAGCCAAGGAAAAACTTTTATGCTATATTCTTGAAATCTTCCAATCCACAAAAATGATTACTAATTTTGTTAGTAAACAAAAAACCAGACAAGAGGACAATTATTTCTTATTCCATCATAACTACTAAAGCTATATCCCAGTAAGATATACCAACTTTCACAGAACTATTTGGTTCAACAAAACTGCTTCCTGTAATTGAGTTTATTTCTGAGGGCTGTTTTTCTATTCAAAACTACTTGTGATAATTCTCAATATAGTATGTTACTTTATAAGGCCCTCAGAAAAAATATTTCTTAGGCCTTGGTGCCAGAAAGCAACTAAGAACCCTAAAATCATGTATGTTAAGGGACTAACTTAGATCGTTGGCAAACAGTAAGTGCTCTATAATGGTAGGTTTTATCATTAGAGGCTACTTCCTGACTTATTTCCAATGCTTAGATTTGGGGGACTAAAATTTTTTGCTCTATAACACAACATTTGGGTTTCTGAATGAAATTGAGGATTTTGGAGAACTGATTAGAGTTTATCTTTGAATAATCAAATGAATATTAATCAAATTAATCAAATGAAGGGAACAGCTTTCAGAATTAGCCACAAAAAAAAAAAAAAGAAAAGGACAAATTATATTAAGTGCTCAGATATTCATTTAGGGTTTACTTACATAAGGAATGGGTTGGAAAGTATATCAATAGTGTATACAGTCTTTAAGAATCATATGGATCAGAAAGTATCAGGCTAGTATCTTAACCTCAGATATGTCTGGGAGGTACTTATTGATTATCTACGATATGTCAGGCCCTGCCTAGACGTGGTGTGGGAGGCAAATGAAGAAGACAAGGTCCCTTCCCTTGTGGCTCTCATGCTCTATGAAAGCCCTCCTGGGGAGCACGGCACTGTAGAATAGGGAAGCAGTTGCTCTCAACCCTGCTATTGGGACTCTTAGGGTTCTCCAGAGAGAAAGATCCAAAAGGACTTTCTCTCCTTTTCTCTCCTACCTCCACATATATAATAAATCTCTTTCATATACACATATATGTAGAGAGAGAGAGAGATTTTAAGATATTGGCTCACATAACTGGAGGCCTGACAGGTCCAAAATCTCGGGGTAGTCCAACAGGCTGGATGCCTAGAGAATAGGTGCAGTTTACCTACTTTACCTCAATCTTCTGCACTGTCGACTTCCCCCACAGATTCATGACCAGAAGCAGGGCACTGGTAGCTCTTAGGTGGCCTGAAAGTTAATCTCTTCCCTGTAGCGGTGTATATTATCTAGAAGTTTTTGGGCTTTCTGGAATTTTTGTTACAAATTTCAAATACTTCAATCTTTTTTACTCATAGTTTTCACACAACATTTTAACTGATTTGGCCAATTTCTTTTTTGCTTTGGTTAGAGCTCATTTATTGTACTACCACTCCTGCCCTCTTTGTTCTTTCAATGTTTTTCAAGGAGGAGTAATTATTAAATTCACTGACATTCTTTCAGTAATTGAATGTGTGTGGTATTTATGACCTGCAGACCGACCCTCTTATTTTGCTCCATTATGACTTTTATTGTCTGGAGCCTGTGATTTTCAAAGGTGATTATTGGGAATAGCTGTCTTTAGAGGTGTTACCATGTGCTTATATCCTATAAACTCACCACCTTACTGGATATCATATTCCGGTGAGCACTGTGCTCATGCTCAGCATTTCAGATTGGATCTGATTTTCTGGGATTAAATTCCGGATGTTATTTTACAGCTTGCCACCTGCCTGTCTGAGGAAGTTTCTTTCAGGTTGTAGGTCAGATGTACGTTCACTAACATTTTAAAATCTTATTTGTTCTCCGTTTGTTACTATTTTTTTCTCTAAAGACATGTTTGTTTTTCTCTTCAGAATAATTGCAGGATGAAGAAAATTATTTCATTGGTTGTATTTTAGTTAGTATGGAATATTACAGAAAAGAAGTTCACATTTTCTTCTGCTTCTAAAGGGGCAAATTAAATCAAGAGACTTTTAGTTTGTAAACATAACTACTTTTTTTTTTATTTTGGTATCATCAGTGTACAATCACTTGAACAACATTATGGTTACTAGACCCCCTATTATCAAGTCCCCCCACATACCCCACTACAGTCACTGTCCATCAGCATATTAAGATGTTATAGACTCATTAAACATGACTACTTTTGAAAAAACGTATGTGAAAAAATATTATGGGCGAAATAATATATAGCCTGCACTGATATTTGGCCTTATTTTTCAACTATGATAGATATATGTTATCATGTAGTTATTCTTGAAAAAGTATATTAATTTCTTTTAAGTGTACTTAGCTTTTCAAATATGATTCTCACAGCCTCCTGTGTATTGTAAAAAATGATTACTGTAACACTTTCACTTTGAAATACAGTACTTGAAATCTTCAGATCAATATCACCTTTTAAGCCTTTAATACAATCTTATTTATGTCAATCAAATCACAAGTATAGTTTGCTAAGATAAAAACTACTAGATTTCAGTACAATTATAACATACTAACCAATCAATATTTCAAAATACAGGCTTTATAATGAGATTCTATATGGATATTGATTTCAATTTTCTGTGTTAATATTAACAGCAAGTGGTCTCAAACTTAGGTGATCCAAAATAATGTTTTTACATAGTTGTTTGAAATTTAAAATGCTTTTTCCAAAAAACTAGAGTGAAAACGGCAAGTTCCCAGGCCCACCCCCAAAAGCCTATTTAAACCATAGGGTAGCTGCAAAAGTGTTTTAATGGTACCTGTAACTTCTTCATTCCTTGAAACTACCCTAAGTCCTGATTTTCTTTGTGTTTCTCTGGCTCTTGAGCATAAAGGAGACATTTGGCAGGGATGGGTATGCAGTATATTTATGTGGTTAAAGCAGAAATGAGAGAAGTGGTTGCTGACCTGTTAAGGTGGTTTGGATAGAGAAGTTTCATGGATTGGAGAGTTGCTAAGCCTCAGGGAAAGAATAAAGGAAAGTTGTGATCTCCTAGCAACAGCAGGAATGGTGCCCCTCCTGTTAGTAGAGAACCTCAGTGTTTCTTAGAAGCAGTGATGGAGAAGTGAGGGTGTGGCCCTGGCAGCAGTCTTGGTGATGGTAGCCGTTTGTATATATACACAATCTTTGTCAATTGAGTGTTTGCAAGGATTTAATGTTTGGCAAGACTTAGATGCCAACTTTACATCTTTCAGGATCTGCTGGTCCAGGGCTTTTAAAAGTTAATTTAATTACAAAAACAGACTGAATATTGCTAAGATGCTAGTTCTTCCAAACTATAGGTACAGCACATTGTAACT
The DNA here is from genome assembly GCA_029783875.1 of Phataginus tricuspis. NCBI lineage: Eukaryota > Metazoa > Chordata > Mammalia > Pholidota > Manidae > Phataginus > Phataginus tricuspis. Next base: position 8,649,694 of record JAQQAC010020895.1, on the reverse strand, counting down.
ATAAATTACAAATGAACAAAACTTCTAAGAGATAATATAGGACAAAATATAGATGACCTTGGGTTTGGTTATAAGCTTTTAGATACAACACCATAAGCATGATCAATGAAAAATATTGACACATAAGACTTCATTAAAACTATGCATTTCTGTTCTGTTAAAGGCACTATTAAGAGAATGAAAAACAAGCCATAGACTGGTAGAAAACTTTGCAAAACATATATCTGATAAAGAACTTGTATCCAAAATATACAAAGAAGTCTTAAAACCCAAAATAAAACAACACAACTAAAAAATGGACAAAAATCTGAACAAATACTTCACCAAAGATGATATACAGATGGCAGATAAGCATATGAAAAGATGTTCAACATCATATGGCATTAGGGAATTGCAAATTAAAACAACAGTGAGCTATTACTACCTACTTATCATAATGGCTAAGTCCAAAGTACTGAATATTTGAAGTGCTGAAGAGGATGTGGAGCAACAGGAACTCTCATTCATTGCTGGTGAGTATGTGAAACAATCCAACCACTTTCAAAGACAACTTGGCAGTTTCTTTCAAAGCTAATATAGTCTTACCATAGGATCCAACCACTATTATGCCCCTAGGTATTTAATCAAATGGATTGAAAAGTTATGTCCAAACTAGAACATGTACATGAATGTTTATAGTAGCTTTATTCATGATTGACCTTAAGTGAAAGCAACCAAGATAGCTTTTAGTAGTTAAATGGATAAACTGTGTACATCCATGCAATGGAATATAACTCAGCAATATAAAAAAATTAACTATCAAGCCATGAAGACATGGATGAAACTTAAATGCGTATTTGCTAAGTAAATGAAAGCCAGTTTGAAAAGGTTATATATTATCTGATTCAAGTTATATGACATTCTGGAAAAGGCAAAAATTGTGGAGATAGTAAAAAGATCTGTGATTGCCAGGGGTTGGAGGAGAGAAATGAATAGGTAGAGCACATGGCATTTTTAGGGAGTGAAATTATTCTATATGATATTGTAATGGTGGATTTATGACATGGGTTTGGTAAAATTCGTAGAACTGTATAACATATGCGTGAACCCTAATATAAACTATGGACTTTAGTTAATAACATATTAATATCGGTTCATTGTTTGTAACACCTACCATACCAATGCAAGATAATAGAGGCAACTGTGGGTTGGGAAGAGAGAGGATATGGGAACTCTATTTCTGCTCAGTTTTTCTGTTAATCTAAAACTGCCTCATTTTAAAGAAGCAATAATAAAGCCCACTAAAAAGATGCATCAGTAAACAAATAACCCCACATGTGCTATCAGTTACTAGTAACAATACTACCATTTCCCATAAGTCTCCAGTGACTTAAGGTAATACTTGATTTTAAGCAATTTAAAAATGATATTCATGTAATTCCAGGGCTTTTTTAAATTAGCTCTCAGCAAATCTTTCATAATGTGGGAGTTTGTTCTACAAATTGCTTTATTATTCTTCTGAAATTGTATATGCTTAGTGTCAATATATGTGTGTTATTTATCTTTCAAAGTTTCTCTTTTTAAAATTAAGTTTCTTATGATACGTTGCAACTTTCTGCACTTAAATTGGCTCACATTTTTATTGGCAAATTTCAGCTTACATGTCAACTCTGTAATTCATACTTTTACCTAGATTTCTAAATTTATGCAGAATAAAATCAAGTAGTATTAACTAAGTTAAAGTAGATAATCACACCATAGTTTTCTTTCTTCATTTAATATTTCAAATGATTAAAATTCTGCCTTAGGATTTTTGTTATTTTTTTTAAAACTTGATAAATTAAATAACAGTCATCAAATGTCTATGTGGTGATCATTACCTTGTTAGGTAGAAATGTTTCACAGTTTAATAGTTTCTTAATAGACTTATTATATTATTCTAAATATTTCATAATAGTAGAGACATGATGTGACTTGAAAGTACCTTTGAATAAGATACTGATAAGGGATTCTGTTAAGTATATTTGAAAAGTATATTATCTACAATTACATGCCAATATGTATGAAGTTGAATTTGAGAGTCACATATTTATTTTTCATTCCTCTCATGGAAGGAAAAATTTTGCTTTCTGGGATAAAAACAGGGAAAATATTTCTAGTTTATTTATCAAGTGTATATAATTTGCCCAGTTGTAAAACTAAAGAAGTACAGTGGTGACAGCCTGCTGGTAAGTCGGTTCTGTATGATGGCCTTCTTGTTCCAGTCTTGATCTTTGGTTGCACATTTTCATGAATCGAAATGGACAGAGGAACATAAAGCTGTTCAATTTCAAGAATTCTTTAATGTGCTCAGCATGATGGGCCATGCCCAACTGGAGATAAACTGTAGATTTGTTTCTTGCTATTTTTGCAGAGGTGAGGGGTGAGGGGTGAGGGGTGAGAGGTGGGGAGCTGATAGGAGAGTTGATCTGAAGACGTGACTTAAGGCATCTTAAATATCTGGTTTGATGAATCCACTTTGAAAATTTCATAAATGCAAAATGTTTTTGTTAGTTGATTAAACACATGATGCAATAATTCCATTCTTTTTCTGGTTCAGTATATTTTGAAGAACAATTGGTTTTCATCCTCCTTATAGTAACTCTTCATGCATTTAATGATCACCAATGAGTCATCTTTATTTTTTCCACAGTTCACAATCAAAGTTATTTCATATTTCATTATCAGTCTAACATCATGTCTTACCACATATTTTCAGGTATATGAAACTTAGGCGAAGAAATTTCCTCAAAGTTAAGTTGACTGTATTATTATAGTGATATATATGTATATCATTCACTCAATAAATTTGACCTGTTCTGGGCACAGGGTATATAGTGGTAAATTAAGACATAATCTCTTGTCTTCATGAGTTCGCATTCTAGTGGCAGATAATAAAATAAATGATTAAATACACATAAACAGTATAATTTCAATTATACGTTCCATAAATAAATATAAAACAGAGTTAAGAGGGTAGATAGAGTTGCAGGAGGAGGAGTGTTCTGCATGGGGCAGCAGGGGCTGGCCTCTCTGAAGAGGTGCCATTTGAATCGAAACGAAGGGAGGGAGCAAGAAGTGGGAGTATGTGACAGAAGAGTGTTCCAGGTAGAGGGAACAGAAAGGCTTTGAGGTGAGAGCATGATCGGCCATTTGAGGAATAATAGCAGGAAGGCCCTTTTGCCTGGGACCGACCAAGCTTTGTGGAAAAGCAGTAGGAAATGAGATTTGTTAAGTAAGCAGAGGTAAGGTTATGTGACTGCAGGGATCTTTTAGGCTGTGGTAAAAACTTTGGAATTTATTCTAAGTGTGATGGGAAGCAGTTAGAAACTTGTAATCCAGGATTTACATTTACAAATCTGCTTTACATTTAAAAAAGGTATTCTTGATGCTGTGTGTGAACAAATGGAAGATGGGAGACAAGGGCAGAAGCTGAGGATCCAGTTAGCATCCTCCTTTCTCCAGACAAAGGGTAGTGGTCGCTTGGTTTAGGCGGTTCTTTGTGCCTTTTTGCTTTTTCTCTTATTCTGTTCCTGTAGTGAGTGTGTTATGATCAAGAGCCTGATTCCAGAGCCAGGCTGCCGGCCTGAAACCTAATTCTGTTCCTTCCTAGCTGTATGATTTTATGTATGACATTCAACCCCTGAGTCTCTGTTACCTCACTAGTAGAATGGGCATCACAATAGTATACCAAGGTCATAGGATTTTTGGGAGAATTACGTAAACTAATTCACTGGAATTAGGATTGTGTCTAGCACATTGTAAAGATTCAGCAAATGTTTTTGATGATTCTGACCTGATGTTTTTACCATAAAATTTTGCTAGAGGCTGAAGGTAATGTCATGGTATACTTATAAGTGTGTGATATTTTCAAGTAAAAGTAGAAAGCAATCTGTATTAAACATTATTTTACTTAAACTATGTTAATTGTTTTCAATTATTTAAGTACTCACCATGTTTTTAGTATGTATTGTGTTTCATGTGCTGTAGTATTATACCCTTTGTTTCTTTGCAGATTGAATGGCTTATATTTTTCTAGTTTTTCTGCCTTTTTCCAATGTCATGCCTTGTATTTCTTTCTCTCTTTCTCTCCCCTAGCTCCCACCATACACATGCACACACTTCACAAACCAACATATACACATATACAGATTTCTGGACCTCATCATTAAGCTGCATTCTTGTGAAAAGGCCTAACAATCCCCAAGTGAATGCAGCTGCCTCTCCCTTCCTTTGGGAGATCAGCATTACTCTTCAACTCAAATATTATTGCTTCACCTTTTTGCTCTCTGTTTTGGATAAGCAGAGCATTAAATATTTGCTCTTTTAATGCCTCAGAATGAACTGGTTATTACATTTTGAAAGTCAAATATGGGTCAGAGAACTTTTTTCACCAAGTTTTCTTTTTCTTAATGTGGGGAAAAAAACCCACACTCTTTCTATTTAAAGTTGGTAATTGGAACTTGGTAAAGGGTAGTCTAAACAGAGGAGTCATATCGCTCTAGGGAGATTAAAAAAGGTATCTTGTTATATAAGTCTACCTAAAGCCACATCTCCAGACTAATATTTTCAAATGTGAAAGGGATAAAATTTATATTATGGACAGCTATAGATTTAACTTAGTAAAGCCTAAAATCATACTAGAAAATATTTCAGTTACAGTTCTTAAAATATGAGAGAAGATACTGATTATACTATGAAATATTTTGCATAATGATAAATGTTTTCACACAAACATAAATACAGCAAAATTTTCAGAAAATGGCCCACATGAACTTAAAAAAAAATTTAAATGAAATGGAGAGCCTTATTTTCTTCAGTAGTGAATAGTTTACCATTAATGTACATCACACATATGGATTAATGTTAGGACCTTGAATAAGCCTATTTTCAATCAAAGATATGAAGCATCTCTTCCTCATGGTAAAATTGAACTCAATTAGTTATCATAATATAGGAATACTGCATTTCTTTTCCTGGCAATTTATAGCCCCACATTAAAATGATGACATAATAGCCAACATTTATTGATTATTTATTATGTCAGGTGTTCTACTTGCTGCTTTTATTTCAGTTTTGGAGATTGGGAAACAGAGGCACACAGTGGTTAAACTTGCACAAGCTTACATAACTGGTAGGGGGACCATGATCCAAACTCCAGACAGTGAGGCTTCTGAGCACCCATTCTGAACTGCTGAACTACATTGCTTCCATCCTAACAAAGATAACTAATTTTCTCCCTTAAAATGCCTTGAAAGACATTATGAAAAAATATCCAGCTGCAGAGGAACAACCAACAAAGTACATTTATTTTTGGAAATTATAAGGAGTTGTTTTGTCCTATACATAGACTTCTACAAGTAGAGCAATTGCATAACATAGTCTATCTGTGTAGATTACACTTTTTCACGATTCATTTAACTACTTGCATTTGGTATCATTTCCTTTCAACCTGAAGCACATCTGATGCAGATTTACTGGGACATCCACACTCTATTTTGGTTTTAAAAGCTGCAGACCTCATTTGCAAGTGCCTGAACAACATAGCCATTTGGAACGACCCAATTCTTCATAGGTTTAATTTTCTTTTTCACTGGAAAGGAAAAGAATATAAGGAAAAACATATTTGTGGGACTACTGTTTTTATTGTAATGGAAGCACTGCTTATGGACTGGCTATAAGTTAACCCACTGATGTATAAAATTTTGAAACTGAGTGGCTTTATTGAACATGAGAACCAAGTTGCTCATCTAATAAACCCTTCACACTCATTTGGAAAGATTCATTTTTATACCTCCCTTGCACCTTTCTTTGTCTCTGAACAGGAAGCCTATGTATAATTTTGAAGCCAGATCCAGATCATTTTGATTTGCTTGTGCTGTGTCCTACAATTTCAAAGTCAAGGTGCAAAATCGGACTGGTCATTCCTCGGAGTGGTTCAAAATTGAAAAACAGTTTGATTTCATATTCATTTTAGATTAAGTGAGAAATCAACTGGAGATTAGAACTCTTCCAGTTTATACAATTCTCGAGGCTTTATGAGATTTAGAATAAAAAGCTCTCACATGCTTACTTGAGACCTTGTAGTAGTCTTGCTTACTCTAAAAAAGTAACATAAAAGAAATAAGGCCTACTTCTGCTAAAAACACAAAAAGAAATCGAATAAGAAGAAACACTTGTTTACTCAACAAAAAGAATTACTATTTTTTTATTTCTGTTCAATATTCTTATTTGTTAAAAATGTGGTTTACAGGTAGGGTTATAGTCCCCTTTGTTAACTCTTTTGTCCTATCACCTCGCTCTCTCCTGAGGTTACAGTGTTTATGAATTTGGTGTGTATTCTTCTAGTTCATGATTTTGTGCATTGCCTCTAATATTTTGGGAGTTGCTGTCCTTAAATGATTAGCAAAGGGTGAAGTAGACATATCTTTAATGCTTTAAAATTCTATTTGCCTTCTTGTCAATCATCATATTGTTCAGTATTTTAGATCCACCTTATTTTTAGCATCCTTCCAATCAAAATGTCACAGGAAGCTTATGTATAGCCTATTTTGAAAAGTCAGTATTCAGTTATCAGTTCCTATATTCCTTAATTTTTCTTGCATCTAATTCCTTACTGCCAAAATTTATTTTTGGTAAAAATCCATGAGTAGTAAATTCTTATTCTTCTTATGTCTGAAATCTTTTATTTTATCCCCACTCTTTAATTACTTGGATTTCTAGGTATAAAATCCTGTGTAGAGAATTCTAGGGGGAGAGTAAGTTTTTGTCCACAATTAGAAAATAATATTTTATAATCTTGCAGCATTTGTTGCTGATGAGAAGTCAGCTGTAAATCTACTTATTGCTTCTGTAACAGTCTTACATTTCTGACAGTTTTAAAGGTTTTGTTTTCATCTTTGATGTTACAGAGTTTCACTTCAGTGTATCTAGGTATGGATTTGTGTGCTTGTAATGTGTGTATCTGTATGTAAATATAATCTGTCATTTCTTCAATCTGAGGATTCCTTTTTAAAAATTTTTTTGGGAATTGTCAGCTGTATTCTCTATAAATGTCACCTCTACTTATTTCTTTTTTCTCACCTACTGGGACACCTGTCAGTCATATGGCATACCTTTTCATTCTTGCACTCTAAATTACTTAATTCTCTTTCATATTTCTTACCCTTTTTTCTTCCCATACAATGTGTGCATATCTTTCTTTAGCTAATTTATAGCTCTTCTCATTCTTCTATTGATACTCTTCATTTCTAGTATTTTTTGGTTTTGAAATATAACTTTTTCACATTGACCTATTAATTTATATATTCTTATATAAAAAGTTAAACATTCTTATCTTAATACTCACATTGTTTTGTTTTCATTTCCTAGGGTAGAAATTCTCCCATTCATGGAGCACTTGACTTTCCTACATGGTGTGGGTTCTAATTTTTTTTTTTACTGTGCTCACCATCAGTGTAGGTTGTTTTCCTTTGGGTTCTATGTATTAGGAGTTACAGAAGTCTTCCTAGTAGATAACTGCAGGGAACCTAGATATACCTCTGGTTATAGGCAAGCTTTTATGTTAAATTTTCAGTTGGAGTCTCTATGCCATATATGTAATATGACTTTTTACCCCACACTTATATATGTAGGCACAGCCTGGGATCTAATTTCCTGGGGATGAATGCTTTTCCACCTATGACCCTGGCCAGCTTCCTTGCTGAGTCTCTGCAATAGTGGAGTGAATATTTCTAAATCAAGTTTCAGAGTTAGTTTTATGTAGGTAACCATCTATTTCTATGTTTCCATGTTGTAGGTAGCACATTTATATATTTGCAAAATGTTTTTTACCTTTATATTGTTGGCTTCTGCTGCACATGATAAATAGGAGTTAATATACTCATTTATTCACCTAACAAATATTTATCAAATGTTTCCTTTTTCCAGTCACTATTTTACATCTAGGGGTTACAATAGTAAACAATAGCCTGCTTTAATAGAGCGACATTCTGATGATTGTGGGGAGAGAATCAGTCAGTAAACAAACCAATAAATGTAGTCTGTGTCAGGCTTTTGTAAGTGCAATGAAGAAAGATAAAGCAGAGTACTGAAGATAGTGTGACCAAGGGTTCTATTTTATATATAGTAGTTAAGGAAGAGCTGACAAAAACAGTAACGTGAGCAAAGAATGAAATTTTAGAGAATGAAATCCCCCAAAGAATGTGTATATTTGATGCAAGATCTACAGGCAGCAGGTTCAATAGGATTATACTTAACCTGCTCTAAGAATGCAAGGAGTGCAGTGAGTGAGGTGAGAGTACAGCAGGTAAGTTTCAGTAAATGGCAGAGGGCCAGCCATGGAGGTTCACATTGACTTGAGCAAGATGGGAAGTCCTTTGAAGATTTTGAGTAATGAAGTGACGTGATCTGTGTAATGGTTTAAAGAAAGCATCGCCCCACAGGACATGAATAGACACTTCTCTAAAGAAGAAATTCAGATGGCCAACAGGCACATGAAAAAATGCTCCACATCGCTAATCATCAGAGAAATGCAGATTAAAACCACAATGAGATATCACCTCACACCAGTGAGGATGGCCAACATCCAAAACACAAACAACA